>JBBDGP010003703.1:42500-385019 GCA_037952835.1 Lithobates septentrionalis
TCAAAACCCAGGAAAGGCGCCACATGACTTCAGCATGCCCAATCATGCTGAGGTATGGAGCAGCCAATCCTGGGAGAGCTGAAGAAGAAAGGAGGGGGGGGTGTGAAGTACACAGAATGTCTCTCTCACGCTCTTGCATGAGATCAGGAAATCACCTGTCACTCATAGCAAGGGGGGAAGAACAGACACCTATTTCTCGGTGTGTCCATTTTTATCTTTCTGAAAGAAGATAAGAGGATTGCTCAAAGCTGGATTAACGCTTTGTGGCAAGACTGAGCACAGATGACTTGACATCCTATACTCTACAAGGTACAACCCTTAATTAAAATTTTTTTTTTCTTTTTTTTGGGTTTACATCCACTTTACGCGTCCATGGCCAGTCCTAGGTTTATGACAGTATCAGGTCTCTGCCTTACACAGTTATATACCACTATTCATATCTCCCAATAAGTACCGGTTGCCTTCTGGAAACTGATGGATTATTGTTCAGCATTGAATTTCGTGTCCAGGGATACTAAACACCGGGTAGGTCAGATAAACTTGTCACCCAGGAGGTATCTGACTGCCATCTTCCCATCTGTAGGTGCTAGCTTAGTCATGTATGACCTTGATTTTGTTCCGTATGATATTTCCCATTCAAATATATACTTAATATTAACGTGTCGTGTTCCTGTCTGATTTTATGAATCAGGTGTGGATTTGTTAAGTTTTGAATTGGGAAGGGTCACTTTTCGACCCTACATGCCTTTTTTAGTCCTGGGTATCCTTTTATGGCATTCTATGTATTCTTAATGGATTTGGTCAGTTTTACGATAGGCCTGGTTCAGCAGCAATTACCAGACCATCCTGCCAGGACTCCATTTACTGTTTACAGCTCTGCAAAGGCCTAAGTGGAGATAAGTTTGTTTTGAAGCCCCAAGCCCTTGTGTACTCAAAGGACCCTTTGAACTATAACTACACTATATTACCCAAAAGTATTGGGACACCTGCCTTTATATACACACACACACGAACTTTTAATGGCATCCCAGTCTTAGTCTGTAGGGTTCAATATTGAGTTGGCCCACCCTTTGCAGCTATAACAGCTTCAACTCTTCTGGGAAGGCTGTCCACAAGGTTTAGGAGTGTGTCTATGGGAATGTTTGGCTAATCTTCCAGAAGCGCATTTGTGAGGTCAGGCACTGATGTGGGGACGAGAAGGCCTGGCTCACTCCCAAAGATGTTCTATTAGGTTGAGGTCACTACTCTGTGCAGGCCAGTCAAGTTATTCCACCCCAAATTCGCTCATCCATGTCTTTATGGACCTTGCTTTGTGCACCGGTGCGCAGTCATGTTGGAACAGGAAGGGGCCATCCCCAAACTGTTCCCACAAAGTCGGGAGCATGAAATTGTCCAAAATGTCTTCGTATACTGTTGCCTTAAGAGTTCTCTTCACTGGAACTAAGGGGCCAAGTCCAACCCCTGAAAAACAACCCCACACCATAATCACCCCACCACCAAATAATTTGGACCAGTGCACAAAGCAAGGTTCATAAAGACATGGATGAGCGAGTTTGAGGTCTAGGAACTTGACTGGCCTGAACAAACTCGCTCATCCATGTCTTTATGGAAATGCTGCAAAGGGTGGGCCAACTCAATATTGAACCCTACGGACTAAGACTGGGATGACATTAAAGTTCATGTGCGTGTAAAGGCAGGCGTCCCAATAATTTTTGCAATATAGTGTATGCATTGGGGGGGGTGCTGGATCCTTTTGGTTTAACTTGGACAAAATGGCTGCTACCTTCACAGCTATTTGTGAGCCTAGTATGCATGACCATTTCACCGTCCACCGGGGCTTAGTCATAGAGGTAAAGGGCAGAAGCAGGACGGAGGAACCAAATGCATTCCTGGCCGTGAAGATGAGGAGATAAATTTGTGTGCAAACGATTAAGGTGATAAAGTAATTAGATGAGCTATGGGGGGCACAGTGATACCGGCTCTGATGCCTACGCCATGGCGTCTTCATTCTTCATAATGTTATTTACTTGAAACTTTAAAAGAGAAAGTTTGGACGGTAAGTGGTTAATAAACTGTCTAAATTACTGCAGTTCCCAGGATATATGTGATGAGCGAAGCATCTGCCAACCTGTGTTCTCACAGCCAATCCCACCTCTGACTTGCGACTCTCTCCAACTTCTGTTACAATCTGAAATATCACATTTGGATAGACCAGACCTTTATACTTCAACCTCCCACCATTTATTTTTAGAGAAAAAAAAAAATGTTAGTGCAATCCATTTCTGGAAGACATGATTACTTGGGTATGATGGTACCACCCAGGGGGAGCGGCCTCTTCATCCCTCTACACTCCTCCTCCCCTGTGTTCTGTCATCAGACTGGCCTCTAACCTTTCTCACCTTTCCCCTTCTACATGCAGCGTGGACTCAAACCCAAGAAGGTGGTGTGCCTGTTTTCTTTATACTCACCGCTTGTGTGGCTGAACCACTACCAGCGTCATCAGCATGCCATACCCCATTATTACCCAACGTTCCATGTGCCATTCCACCATGCATGCCTGCTCCCAGCACTGCACGACCCCCCCTGTGACCTGTAACACCAGCTTCGGTATGGCCGTTCTTTTCCCGGAACTGGCTTTATTGTTCCCATGTTTGTGGTTCTGCTTACAGGGACTGAAATGCAAGTGGATCTCCAGCCAAAAATTATTTTAATTTAGGACAGAGTGGAGAAGTGTTACTGCTGGGGGGGCGGGGGGCGGCTGGGCTTTGTGTTCCCCATTTGTGAGATTTCCCCTCACTTCCTGTCCTGGTGGCACCCAGGGTGTTGCTCTAAGCTAAGCTTCCTGTTTCCCTATCATCCATTGAGAGGCCTAGCCTTTGATCAATGGATCAACCAGAACCAGTGGGTTAGCAGAAGTGGGTTCCAGTTGATCTATCATTCAAAGGCTGTGTCTCTCAATGGAGAATAAAGTCAGATTAAAAAATAAAATGTTATTGTACTTTTATTATCATTATTATAATAAAATATATATAATTGTATTATTTACCCCCCCCACCCAGATTTCTTTTCACCAATGTCACAGGGACAGGAAGTGAAGGGAAACCTTTACAACTAGGCCACCACATACAGTTATAAAAAGGCTTTATGCAGTTGGTAATGATTCCAGCAACACTCTATTCATAATGTCTTCATTCTAGAGCAGGAGACTCCAAAAGTTCTAAGCAAAGGGCCAGTTTACTGTCCTTCAGACCAAGGAGGAGGGGGGGGGGGGTAGGACTGTGGACAGTGGGAGTAAAAAAAAAGAATTGCATAGCACCTGTGACCAGTTGGAAGAGCAATAGTGCCCCATCATTGGTGTTAGTGGGAGGAATAGTGCGCCATCATTGGTCAATGGAAGGAATAGTGCCCATCATTGGTATCAGTGAGAGGTGTGGTGCCCCATCATTGGTGTCAGTGGGAGGAATAGTGCCCCATCATTGGTATCGGTGGAGGGAATAGTGCCCCATCGTTGGTGTCAGTGGGAGGAATGGTGCCCATCATTGGTATCGGTGGAGGGAATAGTTCCCCATCATTGGTATCGGTGGGAGGAATAGTGCCTGATCATTGGTGTCAGGGAGGAATAGTGTCCCATCGTTGGTGTCGGGGAGAGGAATAGTTTCCCATCGTTGGTGTCGGGGAGAGGAATAGTGGCCCATCGTTGGTGTCGGGGAGAGGAATAGTGTCCCATCGTTGGTGTTGGGGAGAGGAATAGTGTCCCATCGTTGGTGGCGGGGGAGAAGGAATAGTGGCCCATCATTGGGGGGAGAAGGAATAGTGTCCCATTGTTGGTGTCGGGGGGGAGGAATAGTGGCCCATCGTTGGTGTCGGGGGAGGAGGAATAGTGGCCCATCGTTGGTGTTGGGGGGAGGGGAGGAATAGTGCCCCATCGGTCTCAGGGAGGAATAGTGTCCCATCGTTGGTGTCAGGGAGAGGAATAGTGTCCCATCGTTGGTGTCGGGGGCGGGGGGGGAGGAGGAATAAAGGCCCATCGTTGGTGGGGGGAGTAGGAATAGTGGCCCATCGTTGGTGTTGGGGAAAGGAATAGTGGCCCATCGTTGGTGTCGGGGGCTAGGAGGAATAGTGGCCCATCGTTGGTGTCGGGGGCTAGGAGGAATAGTGGCCCATCGTTGGTGTCGGGGGCTAGGAGGAATAGTGGCCCATCGTTGGTGTTGGGGGCTAGGAGGAATAGTGGCCCATCGTTGGTGTCGTGAGGGGGGGGAGGAGGAATAGTGTCCCATCGTTGGTGTCGGGGAGAGGAATAGTGTCCCATCGTTGGTGTTGGGGGCGGGGGGAGGAGGAATAGTGGCCCATCATTGGTGTCGGGGGGGTGGGGGGAGGAAGAATAGTGGCCCATCGTTGGTGTGGGGGGAGGAGGAATAGTGGCCCATCGTTGGTGTCGGGGTGGGGGGTGAGGAGGAATAGTGGCCCATCGTTGGTGTGGGGGGAGGAAGAATAGTGGGCCATCGTTGGTGTAGGGGGCGGGGAATAGTGCCCCATCATTGGTGTTAGGGAGGAATAGTGTCCCATTGGTGTCGGGGAGAGGAATAGTGTCCCATCGGTGTCCGGGAGAGGAATAGTGGCCCATCGTTGATGTCGGGGGGGGGGGGGATTGTGGCCCATCGTTGGTGTCGGGGGCCAAGGGCTAGATAAAGGCAAGCTAAAGGCCTCCGTTTGGAGACTTCTGCCCTAGAGAATTGTGGGTCTTTTCCCCCTCAGACTATGATCACAGTAACTACCTTCAGTAAAGAAATTGCAGTGTGATCTGTGTGTCAAAGCCTTGGAATAATTCACATGAACATGACACAGTGGAATTTACTAAATCCTGAGAGTGAAAAATCTGGTGACGCTCTGCATAGTAACCAATGAGCTTACAGGTTTTATGGGTCAAAGCTTAATTGAGCAAGCTGAAGTTAGAAGCTGATTGTTACGATGCACAGCTGCACCAGATTCTGAGTGCTCCAGTTTTTAATGAATCCCCTCCAATGTGTAGGTAGAGGTTACTTGTAAATCTCCACCTTTTTTACGATGCCTGAGCTTGGCCCTGCCCCATTCCACCCCCTGAGCAGTGCTGTTGGGTCTTTGAACGAAGTCTGAAAATAATGGGTATGGAGGAGCACATGACTCTCCTTGCCGTCCCACTTGGTGCCTGGGTAGCCAATCACAGTGGCTGAATCCTGTCACATGGGGGGTGGGGGAGACCCAAATAAACTGTTTCATGTGTGATTTTGTGTATTGAAAGTAAACTTTTACTTATTGATTCAATGTAAGTTACCTGCAGCTGGTACCAGCCTACTTCATCCTAATCCTAAAATGCTTTTTATGTAATAATCTGATGACATTTTAAATAATAAAAATAAAACTTGTCTGGTGAACTGGTAATGCTCTCCAGCAAACGGCGCAACTACAAAAGTCAGAAGATCCACTTGCGCAATGTGAGTTCTCATACACGGCAGCCAGATGCGGTTGTGCGTCTGCCAAGTTACCACCTCCTTTATGTCTGAAAAGTCACCAGTCAGATTTTATACTTCCAAGGCAGGTCTGAATGTGATTGGTACATTTTTAATTTTTCACACAGAGTTAGGCTAATATTCATTGCTTCCTGGGTTATACTTTATCTCCAGGATGGACACTGGTAGACCAAAGGTCTTTTGACAGGAAGTGATCCCCTATATAACCCCTCCCATACAGGAAGTACTTCGTTTTTTTTTAACCAGTGTCTGCAAGGTGGATGGCATGGTTGTTTGAGCTCTCTGAGATCCAGGTCTCTAGTCCCACAAACGGTTCTAAAATGAATGCAAGGGATTGACCGATCGGATCCATTTGACACAGGCTTTATATGCTTAGATAAATGGTACCCGAACCTCGCAAAGAAGACTCGAGATCCTGCGAGGTTTTGCCTGTAATACGGCCTCCGGCGCTGGACCCTGCAAAGTGGAATCCTGGACACTACAGCGCTAAGGCATTTTCTGCAGGGTGCTGTACAGGTCCAAGGGAGTGGACCCTAAACATGAAAAGGGTACCCAGTTCTTGAAGGTCCTCCAGTTACAGGAACCTGCCGTGATGGGTGAAGATTGGGATCTTAGTTTACGAAGTTGCCCTGCACCTGGACGGGTAAGTGTAACCCCTTTTAATTACTAATTGCGGGGTGTCCCAGTGATTGCAACAATCAGTCAAGCTAGCTAGAGGCTGGACACCTGTCTGCGGTTACCATACGGAGAGTTTTGGGCTAGCTGTAGGTGTTTGCAAAGTGTACCCATTTTTGCTTGTTTCTGGCTGTTTTTTACCTGTATGATGGCGTACGACCACGCGCCATTTCGCCTTGGTTCACCATGGCACACGTGCATTCGCAAAAGTGCCGCTGTGCTTTGTTTGGCGGCTTCGCCGCACATGCGCAGTAGCCTTTATCTTGGAGCACGAAGATTTGCGTCATACGCGAATACAGCCACGGCCGTTCGCTGGGACCCTGCATGCATGCACAGAACGTTCCGGGGCACAGCCAGCTTATTTAAGCTGTGCATGCCAACATGCAGTGCTTCCAGAAGGCAGCTGTGGGACACAGAGTAGGCTCTGAACCAGGCATTTGCAGCGGTCCGTTTCTCCTTACCCGGGTCACGTGAGTCACCAGATGTTGCTTGACAGGCTAAAGGTGCTTAGCAGGATTGTTAGGGACTTGGTGAGCCCTATTAAAGGGTCTCCCTTCTGAGGTGTGTTTAATACTACACCCAGGTACTCTCTCTGTGGCTTGTAAATGTCTTCAAAAAAGAAGCGGGACTAACACTACAGGGAAGGACACACCTATGTCATCAGTAGTTCCTGATGAACCTAGTTGTATCCCTAGTGTTGTATCCCTTGAAAGACCAGAGGCTTCCGGGCAATCTGAGCCGCTGCGCCTATCTGGTATTGTGCCTACAGTCAATGCTGCTGCTTCACCCTTTATCACTAAGGATGAACTGTCCTCGGCCTTTGCCGGGTTAGAGCACAGGATTGCTGGCATGATTGCCTCCATCCCACAGGGTGGCAGGAAGCCTGACAGATCCCCCTTCCCGGAGTCTCCTAGTCTGGAGCAGGAATGGGTTGAGGACAGGGAAGAGCTAAAATCTCAGGATTCTGTGGAAGACCTGGCGGATGAGTCTGCTTCTGAGCAATCTGGCAAAAAAGATATCCAGTTGACGTCTACATCTCAGCAGCAGAGGCTTTTGATCCTGACTCTTACCGAAATGGTTTGTTCTGCCTTTAAGTTTCTGAGCCCCCCTGGTTCTCTTTGGGCTCCATGAGACCTCTTCAGGCCGCAAAGGCTTTCAAAACCCTTACTCCCCCTGTTGGAACAGGCAGTGTATCCTGATTGGGAACATCCTGACAGGACTTTTATGCCTCCTAAGAGGTTTTCCCTTTTATATCCCATGAATGAAAAGTTCATTAAGAAGTAGAGCATGCCAGCCGTAGATGCAGCAGCCTCTTCCTTTAAACAAAAACGTAACTTGTCCGGTAGATACGCACAGGGCTTAAAAGACCCTGTTGACAAGAAATTGGAGTCATTATTAAAGGCTTTCTTTTCTTTGGCCAGTTCAGCTATTCAGCTGTTGCAGCAATTGGTATCTGCCAGTCTGTAAAGGATCAGGTCAGACGGCCTGACAGGCCGAACCTGGAGGATGATCTGGCTGAAAATAAGACCGATATTCCTTGAGGGCTGTGTTTTGCTGTTGACACCTTTTTAACCACTTGCCTACCAGGCACTTACACCCCCTTCCTGCCCAGGCCATATTTCAGCTCTCAGTGCTGTCGCACTTTGAATGACAATTGCGCGGTCATGCTACACTGTACCCAAACAAATTTTTTATCGTTTTCTTCACACAAATAGAGTTTTCTTTTGGTGGTATTTAATCACTGCTGGGTTTTTTATTTTTTTACAAAAAAAAGACAATTTTGGAAAAAAAAAAGTGTTTTACTTATTTTTTCTGTCAATAAATTTTGTAACTAAGTAATTTTTCTCCTTCACTGATGTGCGTTGATGAGGCGGCACTGATAGGCTGAACTGGTGGGCACTGATGAGGCGGCACTAATATGCCGCACTTATGGGCACTGATAGGTGGCACTGATGTGCACTGTTGGGTGGGACTGGGCACTAATAGGCGGCACTGGTGGGCAGTGATAGGCGCCAATGGTGGGCACAGATAGGCGGCACCGATAGGTGGTACAGATGGGCACTGATGGGTGGCACTGATGGGCGACACTGGGCATTGATCGACAGCAGTGATGGGCATTGATGGGCGGCACTGATTGCCAGCACTGACTGAAATTGCTAATGGGTACTGATTGGTGGCACTTGCTGCCACTGGTGGGCACTATGCTGGCAATGGTGAGCACTGTTTTGTGACACTGTATTTATTGTAATCAGGGCACTGATGATCAGTGCCCTGATTACATCCCTAGATGTCCCCCTGTGAGGAGATGCCACTGATCAGCTCTCCTCTCCTCACACTCTGTCAGTGTGAGACGAGGAGAGCCGATTACCGGCATCTCCTTGTTTACATATGACCGGCTGTGATTGGACACAGCAGATCACATGGTTAAAGAGCCGCAGATGCGCTGTGTCCTAGCAACACAACACGATCGCCGTGCTGTGCTCCCCTGCGGGCACGCAAGAGGGGCCGTTCTGGGACGCCGTCATACGACGGCGTCCCAGACTGAGAGGTACGCCGCCCCACCGTCATTTGTCGGTGAGCGGGCAACAAACAGTTAAAGGATTAAATACAGCAGTTTTCTCGTTTTTGGCTCTCTTGTCTGTACATATGTGCAGACTTTTGTGGCTTAAGAACTGGTCAGCCGAGCTTCCTTGCAAAAAGTTATTGGCAGGTTTCCCCTTTCATGGGGAATGTTTTTTGGTGATCATTTGGACAAATATATCCAAAAGATTTCCGGAGGGAAGAGTTCTCTACTTCCTGTGAAGAAAACCACAAGGTGTCCCTCGTTTTAAAACCTCAGGGACTGCTTCCTCAATTGTCTCAGCGCCAAGGCAGGGCGCTAGAGCCAGGGGCAAGCCGCAAGACCAGGGCCAGAAAAAGCCCTGGGTCCAAGACTCTTCTAAACCCAGCACCAAGCCCTCCTTTTGAGGGTACGCCCCCCACTCTATCGGGTGGGAGGAAGGCTGCTGCACTTTGCGGACATTTGGAGAACAATAGTTCAGGACGAGTGGGTCACCTCAACTATATGCTGCAGTTACAAGTTGGAATTGCGGGGGGTTCCCCCTCAGGTTTCTAAAAGCCAGCGTTCTCTCGGATCCTCCAAAAAGAGACTTATTGCTTCAGGCATTACATCATTTAGTGCATCAAGGAGTGATTGTAGAGGTTCCTGTATCCGAAAAAGGCATGGGGTTTTACACAAGGCCCATTTTGGACCTAATATCCCTGAACCAGTATCTACTGATCCAGTCGTTTCGGATGGAGTCTGTTCGCTCAGTAGTAGCCTCACTCCAGATGGGAGACTTTCTAGCCTCCATTGATATAAAAGACGCGTATTTACACGTACCTATCTTTCAGCCTCATCAGAGGTTCCTGCGATTTGCAGTAGAGGAACGTCATTTTCAGTTTGTGGCTCTACCCTTCGGGCTTGCTCCAGCTCCCCGGGTGTCTACAAAGGTCCTAGCACCAGTCATGGTTCTTTTAAGGGCCCAAGGGATCTTGGTGCTCGGGTATCTGGACAACCTCCTGCTCAGAGATTACTCACTACAGGCTCTAGAACAGAGCATACCATGCACGGTGCGGTAGCTTAGGCTAGATCTTAAATACCGAAAAGTCCATTTTGAGACCAGCTCAAAGTCTAAAGTATTTAGGTTTGATCCTAGATGGGGTCCAAGCAAGGGTATTCTTGCCACCCATAAAGATCGGTGCCCTGAAGGAACAGGTGCGTCAGATAAGGGGCACCAGACAACCCTCCATTCGGCTCTATATGAGTCTTCTAGGGAGGATGATGTCCTCCTTCGAGGCAGTGCCCTATGCCCATTTCCATTCCAAACCTTTACAACAAGACCTCTTGTTGACTTGGAACAGAAGAGGACAAGCCCTGGATTATCCAATGTTCTTATCTCCCCGACCACGCTTAAGCCTAAACTGGTGGTTGCAGGATTGGAACCTACGAAAAGGAAAATCCTTCCTCCCGGTAACTTGGAGAGTACTGGCTACGGATGCCAGTCTCTCAGGCTGGGGAGCGACCCTAGAGGGGCTCACAGCTCAGGGGAAATGGTCAAGGACAGAACAGTTCTTGCCCATCAATGTCCTGGAATTATGGGCAGTATGTCTGGCCCTACGGCCCTGGATGGTGGAGCTTCAGGACTGTCCTATCGGGGTTCAGTCCGACAATGCCACTGCAGTGGCCTATATAAACCACCAAGGCGGTACCAGAAGTTGTTCAGCTCTGAAGGAGGTGAACCACATACTAGCCTGTTCAGAGGGACATGTGCTGATTCTATCGGCAGTCCATATCCCGGAAGTAGAGAACTGAAAGACAGATTAACTCAGCCGCCAGCAGATCTGCCCGGGGGAATGGTCCCTACACCCAGGGGTGTTCCAGGAAATTTGCCAGCGTTAGATGTCCAGAGGTCGACCTATTGGCATCCAGGTTCAACAACTAACTACAGCAGTTTATGTCCCGAACAAAAGATCCTCTGGCAATCGGAGCAGATGCTCTGGTAGTTCTATGGAGCCAGTACTCCCAGGTTTATGCTTTCCCTCCGATCCCTCTCCTTCCACATTTGCACAGGATTCAGAGAGGGAGTTCCATTCATTCTGGTGGCACCAGCCTGGCCCAGAAGGCCCTGTTTCCGGAGATTGTGAGACAGACGGGCCATGGACGCTTCCACGTCACCACGATCTACTGTCTCAATTTACAGTCTCTAAATTTGACGGCATGGCTATTGAAGCCAGGATGTTAAAGGACCATGGCATCTCGGGACCAGTGGTGTCTACCCTAGTGAATGCTAGAAAAGCTGTTACTAGGAAGATCTATCATAAGGTCTGGAAGACTTGTATTACTTTGTGTGAAGCCAGAAAATTGCATCCTCGGAAATACGTGATTGGGAGAATTCTCTCTTTTCTGCAGTCAGCTGTGGAAATCAGATTCTCTTTGAGTACAATCAGAGGTCAGATTTTGGCTCTGTCAGTATTCTTCCAAATGCCTTTGGCCTTCCATTCGCTGGTCCGAACCTTTATGCAGCAGGCAACTCGTTTGCTTTCCCCCCCATTAGATCACCTATGTGTCCTTGGGACTTGAATTTGGTGCCGTCTATGTTACAGAAGCAACCATTTGAACCTATTAAGGAAATTCCATTAGACTTGCTATCACGCAAGCTACCCTTCCTGATGGCTATCATCTCGGCTATAAGGGTGTTGGAGTTGGTGGCCCTTTCGTGCAGGGAACCATACTTGATCCTTCACCACAACAGGGTCGTGTTACGACCTGTTCCATCCTTTTTGCCAAAAGTGGTGTCAGGTCAGCCTTTCATTTTCATTTCATTCCTTGGATGTTGTCCGGGCAGTCAAGGTTTATTTGTCTAGATCTGCGGAGCTCCGAGGATTGGACTCCTTTTTTGTTTTACCAAAAGGAACCAAGAAGGGGCTGGCAGCTTCCAAGGCTTCCTTTGCCAATTGGGTCAGTCAATTGGTCATTCAGGCTTATGGTCTGAAACGTAAAGCTCCTCCTTTTTTAGGGTGAGAGCTCATTCTACCAGGGGTGTAGGAACCTCCTGGGCTTTTCACCATTAGGTATCTATGGCTCACATTTGTAAGGCTGCTACCTGGTCTTCAGTGCATACGTTCACAAAATGTTTATCAAGTGGATGTTCGAGCAGACGAGGATTCGGCTTTCGGCCGCAGTGTACTGCGGGCTGCCGTATAAGGTTTGATGGATATTTTTTGGCAGGGTGCCTCCCTCCCCTCAAGGCTCTATTGCTCTGAGACCTCACAGGAGGTAATGAATATTACAGAAAAAGAAGGAGGGTGCACTAACCTAGTGCATTACCACTAATAAACTTTATTGCAGCATAAAAACAGCAAAGATTATACTCACAAACGAGCTATCGAAACCAGCTTTAAAAAAGGGCGCAAGTGCGCTGTTCTATGGATCGACACACCAGGACCTATTGCCAAGAGGATCAGACCGGTGCAAATGGCCAATGGCTAACGCGTTTCAGGGGAGCACCCCCTTCTTCAGAGCCTGAACGGGCAATGGTTGGTCTCTCAAAGTTGCCTCTCTATATATGTGTGTGCATAAGTACCTATGTCTGCCACACCCAATTGGTAGCGACGCCCCCTCACAAACAGCAACACCTACCCATTTAGGCTTACTCTCCCTGGAACCCTCCCTCTATGTACAAGCCCCATTTGCAGCCAGAGGATAGTACTAGTAAAAACAAGCAACAGGCCTCACTCTATGTTGCTTGCTATATCTTGAGCTAGCAAAAACGTAGCAGAATCAGTATGGACCACAAAAACAAAAACAAAAAAGGGGGGGGTGGTGGTGGGGGGGGCGCCGACCACACATACCTCTCCTCCTACAAGCAGCTCAATAGGTAGCCCCATGCCGAGGACAAACCGCAGTAAATGATACGGGGCTTCTCTGGCTCCCAGGAGCCATATGAACGCTGCACACAGCGTGTGGAACGCACGCCGCCCGAAGGACCAGGAAGTGCGGGCGTTCCTGCGTTCCACCCGCAGCTTCCGGCCGATCGTGACGTCAGTTCCCCTTCTACAAGCGTCAGAAGACGCTGTGTGCAGGGGACACGGCCCGGAAGCGCGGGTATGTTTGCGTTCCACCCGCTGCTTCCTGCCGTCATGGGGATGCCTGTGAGTGGCCAGAACAGTCGGTGCGCGCGCATCCCCGTTGGTCCGCGCGCCTCCCACCAATGACTCCACTGCTGACAGCCATCAAAGGCTGATAGTGCCTGCACAGTACAGGCAGCATTCAAGTTCCAGCCACAGGCATGCTCGCAGCCCACATCACTCTATAAGGACCATTCATAGGATGGAAATAGAGGGTAAAGATGTAATTAATAGACGGCACATATGTATGGTAAAAAATAGTAAAAAATAGAGATTAATCTCAAATGGGGAGGTAGGTGAGGAGATCAAAATCGATACCAAATGGAAATGCTAGTGGATGATATTCCGTTAATGTGATCCGCAGAGGTATCCTTCCAAGGTGCAATAAGTTAATACAACACATAATATATGTATGGTTCATAGATTTAAAACACGGTTGATTAGACAGCATAATAAATATTTTTTTTTTTTTTTTTTTTTCCCCATAAAATATAGTATCTTAAAAAGGTCAAAACATAAAAATCCATAGCTATTTGTCGCTGATCGTAAAATTAAAATCAAAAAGAAATCCGTGCACTATGATAACTAAATAATACTGGTCAAAAAATAATAATAGCAATAAATAGGGGATCTAAAAACAAATGCTCATCGGCCTAAACCATTAATAACACCATTAAAAAACAATGATAAAAAATGCCGGCTAAGAGACTACGCACCGCTCTATATAGATATAATAAAATATAGATATAGTGAAATAAATAACCTATGGCAGGATATAACATACTATGTCAAATGACCATAGTTACCGCCCCCCCCAGCAAATGCCATGGAGGGTACCTCTGCGGACTGGCATACCAAAAACGAGAGACCATTGCCCGTTTGCACCTAATGGAAAATGAACCCTATACCCCAATGGCGATGAAGTACATAAAATGACATGGACTACATAATGTTAACAAATTAACCACTGTCTAAACACCAACCACAGCCTGGTAACTAGCTTCTACACATTGAGCTAAAAACTGTAAAACTACTACTACATCTGACAAACCTATCTACCCCAATTCCTGGTCACTACACCCAGTGTACCCCATATGACCCAAAAGAGAGCCCCAACCTGCACATTGGTGGCAATATCCACACTTGAAAGGTCAAACCCCAATTGACCTTGCTAGTGCCACCAATGACTCGGGGGCTTTTTCGGGAACTGAAGGAGTTAGACAACATTGTGCAGTTCGATTTCCTCGTTCAGGCCTTTTGGGGCCAGAGTTCCTAGGGAAAAAATCCAGAAGGCCTCTCTATTACATAGCATTTGATGTTTTTTGCCGCTATCCAAGTCGCTCGGCATTGCTTCTATACCGAACACTTTGAGGCCGTCTGTACTGCTACTATGGATTTCTTTAAAGTGTTTTGGTATTGAATAGTTGTCCTTCTCCGTAAGGATACTGCTCCTGTGCTCGTTCATTCTGGTCCTCATAGGTCTTGACGTCCGTCCTACATAAAGGAGGCCACAAGGACACAGAAGGCCATAGATGACATACGGGGTACCGCAGTTGATGAACTGCTTCATCTTGTGAATCCTACCGTCTGTTCCAACGACTTCTTTCTTTCTATGGCACATATGCACGCAGTTCCCACAAGTATTGCTCCCACATCTGTAGCTTCCCTTCTGGTCAAAAATCGTGCTCCAAATACTACTGAGCCCTCCATTTCTTTGTTTTCTCACTCTACTTGGGGCAATAATGCTCCTTAGGTCCTTCGAGAGGGAGGGTTCCAGGGAGAGTAAGCCTAAATGGGTAGGTGTTGCTGTTTGTGAGGGGGCGTCGCTACCAATTGGGTGTGGCAGACATAGGTACTTATGCACACACATATATACATCTATAGAGAGGCAACTTTGAGAGACCAACCATTGCCCGTTCTGAAGAAGGGGGGGCTCCCCTGAAACGCGTTAGCCATTGGCCATTTGCACCGGTCTGATCCTCTTGGCAATAGGTCCTGGTGTGTCGATCCATAGAACAGCGCACTTGCGCCCTTTTTTAAAGCTGGTTTCGATAGCTCGTTTGTGAGTATAATCTTTGCTGTTTTTATGCTGCAATAAAGTTTATTAGTGGTAATGCACTAGGTTAGTGCGCCCTCCTTCTTTTTCTGTTTTTTCTAGCATGAATACCCATTGTTCAGAGGAGGGCTGCAAGACGCTAGGCAATACCTCGTTATAGGTGGTCGCACCACATATTCAGTTCCTGGACACCTGAGCGCAGGAGAGATTTGTTTTATGGTAATGAATATTAGCCTGACTCTGTGTCCCATGATGTATGAAGAAAAGGATTTTTTTCGTCATGCTTACCTGTAAAATCCCTTTGAGTACATCATGGGACACCAAGGTCCCTCACCTCTTTTTGAGGATTCAGTGCTTGCTACAAAACTGAAGTACTTGCTGTATGGGAGGGGTTATTTATATAGGGGATCACTTCCTGTCTAAAAACCTTTGGTCTACCAGTGTCCATTCACCTGGAGATGAAGTATAACCCAGGACGTAATAAATATTAGCCTGACTCTGTGTCCCATGATGTCAAAGAAAAGGGATTTTACAGGTAAGCATGACAAAAAAATCCTATTGTAGAAGCTTCTTTGCACTGACACATTGAGGAGGCTTTCTGTAAGTGAGATGCTTCAAGGAGCCTGCAGTGGGGGAGGGGGGGGGGGGTGAGATTTCCTGTCCTACATCACAAGCAGGGGTTCCCAAATCACCAGCATATAGGCTGGACAGTGCCTGATGAAAACTGGAGGCCCAGGCAATGTGCAGGGCGTACTGTGTTTGTCAAGGTATCCTTTCCATTTGATTTGTAGTGGGACTAATTTGGGAGTGTGGATTATTTTTAAAGATCGCTATAAGTCTACTGTACCAGCAGATGGCAGTGTTGTACAGGCCTGTTCCATTTACCTCTGGCATAGCTCATCCATCCTTCCAGATACCTGGGTCTTCTCTTCTGCTCTGAACACAGGAATGTCGGTATACATCGATCAACTCGCAGCTCAACCATAAAGAGCGTTAACTTGATGTTGTGGTCTACTGATGTATTTACTGTGCAGCCCAAAGGCTGTGGACACCAAATCATCACTTCTATGTGAGCTTGTTTTAAACATTCTTCTAAAACCATGGGGATTAATATGGAGCGCCCCCCCCCCCTCCTCCTTTGCAGCTTTAAAAACAAACCTACACCTCCAAGATTTTGTGTTATGTATGTTGGAATTTGTGCTTATTCAGGCAATAGGGCATTTGTGAGGTTATGTACTAATGTTGGATGAGAAGACATGGTTCACAATTGGTATTCCAGTTCATCCCGAAGGTTTTCAGTGGGGTTGGGGTGTTATGTGCTGACGTTGGAAGAGAAGACCTTGCATCCCAATGGTGTTCAGTGGGGTTGAGGTGTCGGGTACTGATGTGGGAAGAGAAGACCTGGCATCCCAATGGTGTTCAGTGGGGTTGAGGTGTCGGGTACTGATGTGGGAAGAGAAGACCTGGCATCCCAAGGGTGTTCAGTAGGGTTGAGGTGTTGGGTACTGATGTGGGAAGAGAAGACCTGGCATCCCAAGGGTGTTCAGTAGGGTTGAGGTGTTGGGTACTGATGTGGGAAGAGAAGACCTGGCATCCCAAGGGTGTTCAGTAGGGTTGGTGTGTCAGGTAATGATAGGTACTGATGTTGGAAGAGAAGACCTGGTTCACAATTGGTGTTCCAGTTCATCCCAAAGGTGTTCAGTGGGGTTGAGGTGTCGGGTACGGATGTTAGAAGAAAAAAACCTTGCATCCCAAAGGTGTTCAGCAGGGTTGGAGTCAGGGCTTTGTGTAGGCCACCTGAGTTCCTCCAAATCAAACTGGTGAAACCATGTCTTTATGGACACATAGATTGACATGTCTTTATGGAGCTGGCTTTGTACACATAGGCATAATCAAGCTGGAAGAGAAAAGTGCTATCCCCAAACTGTTGTCTCCAGGTTGGATGCACAAAATTGTTTATACTGTGTCTATGTATGATGTAGCATTTACAGAACCTTTCACTGAAGATCTCTGAACTCCAAATCATTTAGAAGGTTGTCCACATGCTTTGGTCATATAATGTGCTTGCCTAGAGGTTTGGTGTTGATGTCACACATTCCACCTTGTCCTATCAGAGATCGCTTTGCATTAATTTAGAAGATGTAAAGCATTCTCCAAATGATTCCCATGCTGAGCGGCCGACTTCTGTGTTTACAGGGCATCGGGCCAGCCACTCAGCACATGACCTGGAAGCTAGTGGAGATCACTGGGAGTAGTGGGGTCTACTTCACTGATTTCCAGCTTCCAGGGACATCAGCCAGGCAAGGCATATACTTACTTACATTGGACCATACCATTCATCTTTAACCCCTTCGTGATGGAGGGCAAACCTTAACGCCTAGACCCAGTTTCACAACTTTGACATGTGTTAGTAAAACTGTACATATGATCACACCTGCATTGTGTATACAGTTGGATTACACCTTGTTGTGGTGGTGGTTTTTTTTTTTTTGTTTTTCAGGACAAATTGGGCTTTCTTTTGGGGGTAACTGAGATCTCCTGGGATTTTTTTTTATTAACAAAGGAAAACTGTCCTAAAATAGTTAAACAAAGCAAAAAACAATGATCTGTATGTCTTGTATTACTATAACCACCAAAGAACAACCCTAAAATTTGCTGATCCTGACCTTTTGGCCCTTGCCTTGACCCTAACACTAACCCTGACACTGATCTAGACCAAACCTTTGTTCTAGATTTTATTTTTATTTTTTTTTAAATTCTTACTTTTTTTTTTTATAAAGGCGATCCTAGCGGCTAATTGACAACCGGCAGTTTCGCCGGCTAACCATAGAGATCATCGAGGACTGGAAGGTACCTTATGATCTCTATGGTATAGGAAACTGGAAGCAACATGCATTTTAGTCGCTTCCGGTTTCCTGGATGTAATCCACACTATTTTTTAATTGGTAAAGCATCTGATCACACTGATCTTGGTGTGATCAGATGCTTTGTAAGGGCAAAGGAGACATCTGGGGTCTAATAGACTGACACCAGATATCTCCAATAAGTGTACCTGTCCCTGCCTATTGCTATCAGAAGGGATGGTTACATTCCATGTGACAGCAATAAGTGATTTAACCACTTAAGGACCGGCGCGCGACTATGTACGTCGGCACAATGGCACGTAAATGGGCAAATGGGCGTATATATACGTCCGCCCCCTAGTGGTTAACCCCTTCACTGCCAGTGTCATTTACACAGTAATCAGGGCATTTTTATAGCACTGATTGCTGTATAAATGACAATGATCCCAAAAATGTCCGACATGTCCGCCATAACGTCGCAGTCACAATAAAAATCGCTGATCGCCGCCAAAACTAGTAAAAAAAAATTATTAATAAAAATGCCATAAAACTATCCCCTATTTTGTAAACGCTATAACTTTTGCGCAAACCAATCAATAAACGCTTATTGCGATTTTTTTTTTTTTTTTTTTTTTTTTTTTTTTTTTTTTTACCAAAAATATATAGAAGAATACGTATCGGCCTAAACTGAGGAAAAAAAATGTTTTTTTATATATTGATGGGGGATATTTATTATAGCAAAAAGTAAAAAAGAATGCGTTTTTTTTCAAAATTGTCGCTCTTATTTTGTTTATAGCGCAAAAAATAAAAATCGCAGAGGTGATCAAATACCACCAAAAGAAAGCTCTATTTGTGGGAAAAAAAGGACGTCAATTTTGTTTGAGAGCCACGTCGCACGACCACGCAATTGTCAGTTAAAGCGACGCAGTGCCGAATCGCAAAAAGTGCTCTGGTCTTTAGCCGGCCAAATCCTCCGGGGCTGAAGCGGTTAATTTTTTTTTTTTTAAAGAAACCGTATAAAATAAATTTTAAAAAACGTAAGCGTCCCGATGGCCTCTGATTGGCTATCAAAGTAACCAGTCACACTGAATCCCACCCCTGTGTTTTCTGTCTCCGTGAATAAATGAGAGAGATACATTGTATCATTCTCTGTCCTTGCAGAGATAGAAAAAAAAGTGTGTGAAAAAAAAATGTAAAAAAATACCTAGATTAAAGCCCCTTTCACACTGGGGCGGGGGTGGTAAAACGCCGCTTTACCGTAGTTTTAGCCCCCTGATAGCGGCCGAGAAAGGGTTAAAACCACCGCAAAGCGCTGCTGCAGCGGCGGTATAGCCGCGCTGCCCCATTCATTGTAATGGGCAGGAGCGATATACACACTGCTCCTTCACCGCTCCAAAGATGCTGCTAGCAGGACTTTTTTTTTTACCGTCATGCCAGCGCACCGCTCCAGTGTGAAAGCCCTCGTGTGAGGAGCGGCTCTTTCAGGGCGCTTTGGAGGTGCTATTTTTAGTGCTGTAGCACCTGCAAAGTGCTGCAGTGTGAAAGGGGTCTAAGGCTTGATCTGGGTCAGTACCAGGGTTAGTATTTTTGGGACAGGATTTTTTTTTTTTTTTTTCTTTTTTAAATTGGTATCGGTCAGTGTCGGTGTGTTTTAGGTAGGATTAAAAAAAATGCACTATTTGTTTCTGGGCTGCACTATGGGTACAAGCAACAACTTAATATACATATATGTGGTATCGCTGCGATTGTCAGGAGCAGGAGAATTTATTTTGGGTTGTTCTTTGGTAGAACGTTATGGTGGTAGCAAAAAATATACAGTTAAATTTAAATTTAAAAAAAAAGAAAATTTTTTTTTTTACTATTTTGGGCCAGTTTTTATTTGTTAAAAAGAAAAATCAGGGGATATCTATTGCCATTTACCACCAAATGACAGCCCAATTCGTCCTAAAAAATATAAATAAATTAAAAAAAAGGGTGTAATCCACCTGGATACACAAAGTAGTTGTGGTGATATGTACCGTTTTTACTAACACGAGTCAAAATTGTGCTAAGGCATTTTGATTTGTTTTACCCTTAGGTGCGAAGGGGCTAAAGTGTCTTTTTTTTTTTTTTTTCCCCTGAAAATTGTGTTAAAAAAAAAAACAACCTCTGCACTAATACCGTGTGACATAAAAAATTTCAACACCCACCATCTAACTCTCTAGGGCCTCTGCTAAATATTTGCGCACGTGTGTGTGTTTGGGGGTTCGAAGCAATTTTCTAGCAAAAAAAAGTTTTTTTTGTTTTTTTTACAGGAATGTGAAGTGTTAAAATTGGGCCCAGTAGGGAAGTAGTTAAAGGCCACCTCCTGGTTGTCACATAACTGTCATTAAGGGGTTAGTACTAAAATATTTTCAAACAATTTTTACAAAAATTTTTTACAAAAAGAGTAGAATTTTTATTAAGTGTACTGAATAAAAGCCTAGAGGCTCTTGAACAGTGTAAACCTTATTTAAGTAAGCAGGTTTGTGTAAGATCTTGTCAATTTACTGATATTACTAAATTCACTCAATGCATACACCTATTGAGAAGTCAGGAAAACGTTAAAACCATTTTTGAATTACAGGAGCCCATTTGTATTGTGTGTTCAGTACTGAGAGAAATGTACACATAGACAATGAAGTCACTTATGTAGGCATGTGGGTTGGTAAGTGGCAGTTCAGGAGTATTACAAAGAACTGCTATTTTCGGTACATATATTGGATGGCACCATGGCGGGTGAATTATTTTTTCCTCTTGTTCATATTTCTCCTCTCTATATATTATTATTATTTATTTTTTTTTACAAACCTCCGTCTGTGTACGTCTTAGTCAAAGACCTTGGGTGCACCACTGCCATTGTTGGCCAAATCCAGCCCCGCCAGGCCCATTTCTCATGGCCCTCGCACCCAGGGCTTTTTTTTTTTATCAAGCCAGAATGTAGTGGAACTCCGTTCTGCCACCTCTGGCGCTCACCCTCTGCCCAGCACTGTGTCACTTGTAAAAAAAAAAAAAAAAAAGCCTTCTATGTTTACAAGGACCACTTTCCTCTCTGCGGCTGCCACAGATCCCTGCCCGCTCTGCACTGAAGGCGGGGACAAGGGAGGTGCAATGTGGGATGGGGCATCATGTGGTAAGCTGCACAGTCTCATCTGCATCTGTGCCTGGTGCACAGATGCCGACCAATCATCTCCCTGCAAGTGAGAGGTGGAGCTGCATACGGTGCCAGGAGGTACAAAATGGGGATCGACTGATATTGTTTTTTCGGTGCCGATACGATACCGATATTCCGGCAACCTCTCAGGCCGATGACCTCATACAATGACTACTGGAATGTTGGCAACACCCTTCTGAGAACAATATTTCTCTTTGTGGTTCACCACGTATTCTCAGGCCGATAGCCGGTATTGTCTGCCGATGTATTCTGTACATTAAAAAAAAAAAATTTACACTTCTTTTTTTTTTTTATCACGGTTATTGCTGTCACAAGGACTGTAAACATCCCTTGTGACAGGTACTCCTTATGGAGGAATCGGGGGGGGTCTATAAGACCCCAAACCCCTCCTCTGCACTTGAAAGTATTCAAAACGTTGATCAGCATTTTGAATACTTTCTATTTTTTAAAATTGGCGCCTTTTAAGATGCCAGTATTCCGTCATGACATTGCTTCCGGGTTACTAGATCCGAGACCCGAACAAAGCATCGGCTTTGTTTGGGTCTTCGGCCAGCCAGCGGATGTGCCTGCTTTTTGCTCGGGACTCCGGGGATGTCCCCTCCCACTGTTTGTAATAACAGCCAAGTGGCTGAGCCGTTTGATAAGAGATGAGGGCTGTGGGGGAGGGGATATGTGCAGAGGTGGGGAATGGGGGAAAGTGATGCAGAGGTCAGGGTCGAGGAGGGGTGTAAGTGAGATGTGATGTGTAACAGAGGTGCGTAGCGCACCCCTGGGCCCTGCGTCCTGTGCGTAGCGCACCCCTGGGCCCTGCGTCCTGTGCGTAGCGCACCCCTGGGCCCTGCGTCCTGTGCGTAGCGCACCCCTGGGCCCTGCGTCCTGTGCGTAGCGCACCCCTGGGCCCTGCGTCCTGTGCGTAGCGCACCCCTGGGCCCTGCGTCCTGTGCGTAGCGCACCCCTGGGCCCTGCGTCCTGTGCGTAGCGCACCCCTGGGCCCTGCGCCTGTGCGTAGCGCACCCCTGGGCCCTGCGCCCTGTGCGTAGCGCAGCCCTGGGCCCTGCGCCCTGTGCGTAGCGAGGCCCTGTGCGTAGCGCAGCCCTGCGCCCCGTGCGTAGCGCGCCCCTGGGCCCTGCGCCCCGTGCGTAGCGCGCCCCTGGGCCCTGCGCCCCGTGCGTAGCGCGCCCCTGGGCCCTGCGCCCCGTGCGTAGCGCGCCCCTGCGCCCTGTGCGTAGCGCGCCCCTGGGCCCCAAAAATATTGCACCCCTGGTATTGCCCCCTTGAGATGCTATTGTAAAAAACCCAACCAAAACCGAGTCGTAGGAGTGGAAATACCCGGTTGGTGCCACACTTGCTTTAGGGGGAAGTGCATCCAAAAAGCTGTGCATATAAAAAAATTAAAAAAAAAAATCCCCCACCAGGATAAAGCACCTCCAAAGGCTACTATTGCGATACAAAACATCAAATTTATTGGACATCAAAAGTACAAAAAAAAAGCACAAACCCCTTGACCGAGTCAGTCAGCTACCCCATGGAGGGGGAACCCCAGCCCCAGACCGATCGTGGGGGGTTCTTTTGGATGGGAGAGTTGCTTGGGTGGGACATTGGGTCAGGGGATGTTTGGGGGCTGGGAGCTTAATGAGTCGGTCAATGGGTTTGTTGAAAAAAAAAAATTATACCGCAATAGCAGCCTTTTGAGGTGCTTTTATCCTGGTGGGGTATTTTTTTTTTTTTTTTTTTTTTTATACCCCTTAAGATCCTCCCACTGATCCTGCGGTTAGACAGGTTTGAAAAATGGACACCGGTCCATTCGGTTTCAGCGCGTGTGATTTTTATTCTCTAACAATTCTCATGGCTGTGTATATTCTGCTGTCTGAGGAGGACTTCTAAAAGTTTTTTTTTTTTTTAAGGTGTTGACGCTGTCAGCTAGCACCACTTCCTGGGTGCTAGTTTATTAGTCACCTTTTAATATATTTGTACATATAATCGTATCCCCCTCTTAAAAGCCTCCATACACCCCCCCCCCCCCCCCCCCCCCCTCCAGTGAGTACCCGCGCTCTGTGTAATGGATCCTCATAGCTGAGATCCTCCGTCCCCCTTATTTATTTTGTTGAACTCTAATTCAGCAATTCCTTTCCCTGAGAATTGGTGACCATAACTTAAGTGCATAGTCACGATGAGTCGAACTTTTGCTTTCTCTCTGGATTGTAAGGCACTTTGTAATGTATGGCAGTATTTTGCTGGCTTTGTTAGCTGCGGCTTGGCATTGCAGCTCACGTTTGAATATATTTTACAGAATACCAGATCTGGTCTAGACTCGGCATATAAAATCGCGCCATCTCCTGGTGGCAGCGGAGGCAGCGAGGTATCGCACGGCTCTGGATTATCACACCAGATCATTGTCCGGTTATCAGCTCTGCGGATTAGGTCACCCATTCATCGCCTAACACCGGGATGACAGCTGGCACGGAGAGATGAATAGCTGATTGACCTTTTCCTTGCCATCTGGCAGCTGGCAGATTATTGGTGTACAGCGCTCTGTGTGCTCGCCCTCCCCTCCCCCGGGACCCCCTGCTCTGGATTTTACACTCTCTGCAGATGTCCCCCGAGGGTGTCGCTGTGCTATGGAAACGGCATATGTAGCTGAGATAATTGCATTAGGGATTTATTAAAATGTATTGATGTGAAGTTTCAGAATTTCGTTAGCATGTACAGTGCTTTTTTTCTTTTCGCATTAGGATTTAGGCGTTCTGTAGTTGCTTTATGATCTCTGTAATGTTGCCCCATTCTTTTTTGACTTTGTTCCTTCTTCTCATATGGCCATATATACAGTACATGACGTCCTTCTTTTGAACCAATCAAAAAAAAAAAAGTCATTTGGTTACCCCATGCTATGTCAGAAGAATCGCCCTATACTGTAATAAATTAATGATTGTCAAAGCATCCTACATGTATTGCATTTCTTTTGGCTTATAACAAAACCTTATCACAATTTTATTGGTTCCTGTCCGACACTTGACAGCATTTTGGGGAAGGTTCAGGATGAGTTTGTTGAGTTTGTTGCCTGTGCACTAAGTCAGCTCCATACAGACATGGTTTTAAAAGTTTGACGTGGAGAAGCAGCTTGAGTGTCCTGCACAGAGCTCTGACTTCAACCCTACTGAACACCTTTTGGGCAGGCATCCCTAAATGGTGGACCGCGGTCCGGAACCTGGACCGAATGACTGTCCTGTCCGGACCACAGCTCCGTCACTTAGCAGCCTGACCTGTCCTTTTCCCAGGTAATGTCCTTCTTTCGCTGCCACAGCTGGTATAAAGCAGAAGGCGGGGCATGTCTGGACCGAGAGCGGGAGCTGTCTTAACTTTTCAAATTATGCTGGTGATTTGTTGTTGGGACATATGGCGGTCCCAGTAACCAATCACTTGCCTGTTGACATGAAAAGTTGGGCCGCTCTCGTCCTCTGTCCAGACATACCTTATGCCTTCTATGATTGTGATGTGAGGGAGTTTTGAAAGGGACTGGGGTACAAGGAAAGGAGTCTGTGAAGGGGACCAGGATACGTGGAAAGGGGAGACTGGGGATGCAAGGAAGGGGGCTGTGAAGTTGACTGGAATACAAAGAAGTGGGGAAATGAAGTTGACTGGGATACAAGGAATGTGGTTGAAGTAGACTGAAATTCAAGGCAGAGGGGGGCCTGTGAAGAAGACTGGAATACACGGAGGGGGGCTGTAAAGAAGACCGGAATTCAAGGAAATGGGGCTATGAAGTTGACTGGGATACAAGGAATGGTGGCTGAAGTGGACTGGAATACAAGAAAGTGGGGCTGTGAAGTGGACTGGAATACAGGGAAGTGGGGCTGTGAAGTGGACAGGAATACAAGGGAGGGGGGGCTGTGAAGTGGACTGGAATACAAGGAAGGGGGGGCTGTGAAGTGGACTGGAATACAAGGAATGGTGGCTGTGAAGTGGACTGGAATACAATGGAGGGGGGCTGGGAAGTGGACTGGAATACAAGGAAGGGGGGCTGTCATGTGGACTGGAATACAAGGAATGGTGGCTGTGAAGTGGACTGGAATACAAGGAATGGTGACTGTGAAGTAGACTAGAATACAAGGAATGGTGGCCAGGGCAGTGAAGTGGACTGGAATACAAGGAAGAGGGCTGTGAAGTGGACTGGAATACAAAGAAGAGGGCTGTGAAGTGGACTGGAATACAAGGAAGTGGGGCTGTGAAGTGGACTGGAATACAAGGAAGAGGGCTGTGAAGTGGACTGGAATACAAGGAAGAGGGCTGTGAAGTGGACTGGAATACAAGGAAGAGGGGCTGTGAAGTGGACTGGCATACAAGGAAGAGGGCTGTGAAGTGGATTGGCATACAAGGAAGAGGGCTGTGAAGTGGACTGGCATACAAGGAAGAGGGCTGTGAAGTGGACTGGCATACAAGGAAGGGGGGCTGTGAAGTGGACTGGCATACAAGGAAGGGGGGCTGTGAAGTGGACTGGCATACAAGAAAGTGGGGCTGTGAAGTGGACTGGCATACAAGGAAGTGGGGCTGACTGGAATACAAGGAAGAGGGCTGTGAAGTGGACTGGAATACAAGGAAGTGGGGCTGTGAAGTGGACTGGCATACAAGGAAGAGGGCTGTGAAGTGGACTGGAATACAAGGAAGAGGGCTGTGAAGTGGACTGGCATACAAGGAAGAGGGCTGTGAAGTGGACTGGCATACAAGGAAGGGGGGCTGTGAAGTGGACTGGCATACAAGGAAGGGGGGCTGTGAAGTGGACTGGCATACAAGGAAGGGGGGCTGTGAAGTGGACTGGCATACAAGAAAGTGGGGCTGTGAAGTGGACTGGCATACAAGGAAGGGGGGCTGTGAAGTGGACTGGCATACAAGAAAGTGGGGCTGTGAAGTGGACTGGCATACAAGGAAGTGGGGCTGACTGGAATACAAGGAAGGGGGCTGTGAAGTGGACTGGAATACAAGGAAGTGGGGCTGTGAAGTGGATTGGAATACAAGGAAGTGGGGCTGTGAAGTGGACTGGAATACAAGGAAGTGGGGCTGTGAAGTGGACTGGAATACAAGGAAGGGGGGCTGTGAAGTGGACTGGAATACAAGGAAGTGGGGCTGTGAAGTGGACTGGAATACAAGGAAGGGGGGCTGTGAAGTGGACTGGAATACAAGGAAGGGGGGCTGTGAAGTGGACTGGAATACAAGGAAGGGGGGCTGTGAAGTGGACTGGAATACAAGGAAGGGGGCTGTGAAGTGGACTGGAATACAGGGAAGTGGGGCTGTGAAGTGGACGGGAATACAAGGGAGGGGGGGCTGTGAAGTGGACTGGAATACAAGGAAGTGGGGCTGTGAAGTGGACTGGAATACAAGAAAGTGGGGCTGTGAAGTGGACTGGAATACAGGGAAGTGGGGCTGTGAAGTGGACAGGAATACAAGGGAGGGGGGGCTGTGAAGTGGACTGGAATACAAGGAAGGGGGGGCTGTGAAGTGGACTGGAATACAAGGAATGGTGGCTGTGAAGTGGACTGGAATACAATGGAGGGGGGCTGGGAAGTGGACTGGAATACAAGGAAGGGGGGCTGTCATGTGGACTGGAATACAAGGAATGGTGGCTGTGAAGTGGACTGGAATACAAGGAATGGTGACTGTGAAGTAGACTAGAATACAAGGAATGGTGGCCAGGGCAGTGAAGTGGACTGGAATACAAGGAAGAGGGCTGTGAAGTGGACTGGAATACAAAGAAGAGGGCTGTGAAGTGGACTGGAATACAAGGAAGTGGGGCTGTGAAGTGGACTGGAATACAAGGAAGAGGGCTGTGAAGTGGACTGGAATACAAGGAAGAGGGCTGTGAAGTGGACTGGAATACAAGGAAGAGGGGCTGTGAAGTGGACTGGCATACAAGGAAGAGGGCTGTGAAGTGGATTGGCATACAAGGAAGAGGGCTGTGAAGTGGACTGGCATACAAGGAAGAGGGCTGTGAAGTGGACTGGCATACAAGGAAGGGGGGCTGTGAAGTGGACTGGCATACAAGGAAGGGGGGCTGTGAAGTGGACTGGCATACAAGAAAGTGGGGCTGTGAAGTGGACTGGCATACAAGGAAGTGGGGCTGACTGGAATACAAGGAAGAGGGCTGTGAAGTGGACTGGAATACAAGGAAGTGGGGCTGTGAAGTGGACTGGCATACAAGGAAGAGGGCTGTGAAGTGGACTGGAATACAAGGAAGAGGGCTGTGAAGTGGACTGGCATACAAGGAAGAGGGCTGTGAAGTGGACTGGCATACAAGGAAGGGGGGCTGTGAAGTGGACTGGCATACAAGGAAGGGGGGCTGTGAAGTGGACTGGCATACAAGGAAGGGGGGCTGTGAAGTGGACTGGCATACAAGAAAGTGGGGCTGTGAAGTGGACTGGCATACAAGGAAGGGGGGCTGTGAAGTGGACTGGCATACAAGAAAGTGGGGCTGTGAAGTGGACTGGCATACAAGGAAGTGGGGCTGACTGGAATACAAGGAAGGGGGCTGTGAAGTGGACTGGAATACAAGGAAGTGGGGCTGTGAAGTGGATTGGAATACAAGGAAGTGGGGCTGTGAAGTGGACTGGAATACAAGGAAGTGGGGCTGTGAAGTGGACTGGAATACAAGGAAGGGGGGCTGTGAAGTGGACTGGAATACAAGGAAGTGGGGCTGTGAAGTGGACTGGAATACAAGGAAGGGGGGCTGTGAAGTGGACTGGAATACAAGGAAGGGGGGCTGTGAAGTGGACTGGAATACAAGGAAGGGGGGCTGTGAAGTGGACTGGAATACAAGGAAGGGGGCTGTGAAGTGGACTGGAATACAGGGAAGTGGGGCTGTGAAGTGGACGGGAATACAAGGGAGGGGGGGCTGTGAAGTGGACTGGAATACAAGGAAGGGGGGGCTGTGAAGTGGACTGGAATACAAGGAATGGTGGCTGTGAAGTGGACTGGAATACAATGGAGGGGGGCTGGGAAGTGGACTGGAATACAAGGAAGGGGGGCTGTCATGTGGACTGGAATACAAGGAATGGTGGCTGTGAAGTGGACTGGAATACAAGGAAGGGGGGCTGTGAAGTGGACTGGAATACAAGGAAGGGGGGCTGTGAAGTGGACTGGAATACAAGGAAGGGGGGCTGTGAAGTGGACTGGAATACAAGGAAGGGGGGCTGTGAAGTGGACTGGAATACAAGGAAGTGGGGCTGTGAAGTAGACTGGAATACAGGGAAGGGGGGCTGTGAAGTGGACAGGAATACAAGGGAGGGGGGCTGTGAAGTGGACTGGAATACAAGGAAGGGGGGGGGGGGGCTGTGAAGTGGACTGGGATACAAGGAATGGTGGCTGTGAAGTGGACTGGAATACAATGGAGGGGGCTGGGAAGTGGACTGGAATACAAGGAAGAGGGGGGCTGTGAAGTGGACTGGAATACAAGGAATGGTGGCTGTGAAGTGGACTGGAATACAATGGAGAGGGGCTGGGAAGTGGACTGGAATACAAGGAAGGGGGGCTGTGATGTGGACTGGAATACAAGGAATGGTGACTGTGAAGTAGACTAGAATTCAAGGAATGGTGGCCAGGGCAGTGAAGTGGACTGGAATACAATGAAGAGGGCTGTGAAGTGGACTGGAATACAAGGAAGTGGGGCTGTGAAGTGGACTGGAATACAAGGAAGTGGGGCTGTGAAGTGGACTGGAATACAAGGAAGTGGGGCTGTGAAGTGGACTGGAATACAAGGAAGTGGGGCTGTGAAGTGGACTGGAATACAAGGAAGTGGGGCTGTGAAGTGGACTGGAATACAAGGAAGTGGGGCTGGGAAGTGGACTGGAATACAAGGAAGTGGGGCTGTGAAGTGGACTGGAATACAAGGAAGTGGGGCTGTGAAGTGGACTGGAATACAAGGAAGTGGGGCTGGGAAGTGGACTGGAATACAAGGAAGTGGGGCTGGGAAGTGGACTGG
This sequence comes from Lithobates septentrionalis, assembly GCA_037952835.1. NCBI lineage: Eukaryota > Metazoa > Chordata > Amphibia > Anura > Ranidae > Lithobates > Lithobates septentrionalis. The sequence goes on from JBBDGP010003703.1 coordinate 71,410, forward strand.
AATACAAGGAAGTGGGGCTGTGAAGTGGGCTGGAATACAAGGAATGGGAGCAGTGAAGAATACTGGAATACACGGAAGTGGGTGTGTGAAAAAGACTGGAATACAAGGAAGGGGGGGGGCTTTAAAGGGGACTGGGATACATAGAAAATGGGGGGGGGGGGGATGGGGGGGCTGTGAAGAGGAATAGGATGCAAAGAAGGGGGCTGTGATGTAAGGTGGGGGCTGTTAGGTGAAGGGAACTGGGATGCAAGGAAGGGGGAGGGGGTTGTGATAGGGTGACAGAGGACACTGATGTTAAAGGTAAGGGGACTGATGCAAAGGGGGGCTATGAGGTAAAGAGGGGTTTCTGTAATGTTATAGGGGGTGCTGTGGTATAAAGAGAGGACTGTGATATAAAGAGGACTTTGTGATGTAAGGGGTGGGGAGGGGGCTGTGATATGAAGGATCAGGGTCATAGCACTAACATGAGACTTGCACCTCTGCTGGAAAACCTTTTTAATGACCAGAAATCTGTAAATATTCAATACCCCTGCTTTACGGGGTGCAGTTTGAAGTTTTGAAAGGTCTGGTCAGAATAACACTTAAACTACTGAAAAGAGTTCTGAAGAAGATAAACATTCATTAATCTAAAAAAAGTCTTATGAAAGATCTTGCATATGTAAAACTCACCGAAAAATTAATCTACGGAGCTGAAAAATTGTGTCCATCTATATACTTGTCTGATTTCCTATCTGATCTTCCAGAAAATAGCTGGGTACAATCTCTAAGGAGCGTAATGTCCTCGGGGGAAACCTAAAGTCCAGGACCAGAGGTAGCCCATGGTCTCAGACTTCAGAGGAGCCCATCAATTTCATAAAACATGAGTTCGGTGTGGAGGAACTCTAATGGCCTTCACAGAGCCCTGCCCTCAACCCTACTGAACACCTTTGGGATGAATTGAAATGCAGATTGTGATCCAGGTCTTCTCATCCAACACCAGTACCTGACCTCATATGTGCTCCTCTGTCTGAATGGGCTTAAATTCCCCCAGACATACTCCAAACGCTCTCATAGGACGTCTTACCACAAGAATGGAGGGTGTTAAAGCTGCAAACTTTGGGCCAACTCCATGGTAATGGCCATGGTTTGGGACCAAATGTCCAGCTTTCTAAGAGAAGTTAAAAGTATTGGCGCACAATATTGGCAGCCCCCCAGGGAATGGTATGCTTAAAGCCAACGGAGAGAGCAGGGCACGTTGGCACACTAAAGAAGCAGTGCAACAAAGCAAAAGTGGTCCTAAAGTCCAAAAAAAAACATGGGTAGACTTATGAGGTCTCGATGCTTCGAAACTTGGTTGGGGAGAAAACCAAAACTGTAAGATTTAATTGCCGGGCGCACAATATGACTCCCGTCTTAACCCCGTAAATGTGGCAGTAATGCGCCACAAACACTTGCACCCCCCCCCTCCCAAACCGCAAGTCTTAATAAGCCTTAACAGAAATCTAAGAGAGAAGGGTTCAACTGTCTCGTATGTTATGATTGGAAAGCTGAAAACCCCTAATGTTGTGTTCACAATGAAATCTATTGGATGATGCTTATCCTCAATTCTCTAATATGGTGACCATGGTAGGTCCTTGCACCCTTCCCTCTGGAAGCTCATAGTTCACCTGCCCACAAACTTTTGGTCATATATAGTCTATTATATATATACCAGTGGCCAGACAGATGTCACACTGCCACAATGTATACCGTATGTGTCAGAGCTAAATGTAGAATAGTGTGTGACTGGGGGGGGGGGGGGGGGCATTAGAGCGTAAGCTCCCCTGGTACAGAGACTGATGTGACTTGCTCAGTGTTTTCTGTACAGCACTGTGGTATATGTCATAGCTATATAAACGTATAAGAAGTCTCAGCCTACCTTGGCTATAGTGTGACGCTCAGGTCCTCTCTGATTGTGCTGGCACCATGGTCATTGCTGTCCTCCCTCAGAGTGTACGGTGGGATATCTCCGGGCTCAGCTGTACATTAGAAGGGAGTGTTGTCCTCCTGTCAGTCCCTTGTTATTGCGTACATTCCCCCCGCTGGCTCCGGAATCTCAATCTGTTCTGTATTATTGAGCGGCAGTGTGTGTCCGTATTGGATTACACATAATGCTGCCATTATCTCTGCCCTGATGGAAGGCTAATGTTCTCTCCCAGGAGCTCACTGCTTTTCCTAGTGGAAGTCCTCAGAGAAACTTTTAGGGCCAGTCCCATTTTTAAAGCTCAAGAAGAAAAGCAGTTTATAGTTTTTTATAATGCAAAGATCCAGTAAAATGATGAAGGATCCATTTATAAAATCTGGGGGTAATATTTCAGTTCTCCACACCTTACTATATTTCATGGTTAGATATCACCAGTTATCTTCATGGTTTGCGTTGTTGAATAGTGAAAGTCTGTAAGAACAGAGAAAAATTTGTAGTATGTCTCCTCCAGTCTCTTGACTGTCTCCTGTAATATGTCTGCAGTCTCTGACCATCTCCTGTAGTATGTCTGCCGTCTCTGACCGTCTCCTGTAGCATGTCTGCAGTCTGACCATCTCCTGTGGTATGTCTGCAGTCTGACCATCTCCTGTGGTATGTCTGCAGTCTGACCATCTCCTGTGGTATGTCTGCAGTCTGACCATCTCCTGTGGTATGTCTGCAGTCTCTGACCATCTCCTGTAATATGCCTGCAGTCTGACCATCTCCTGTAATATGTCTGCAGTCTGACCATCTCCTGTGGTATGTCTGCAGTCTCTGACCATCTCCTGTAATATGTCTGCAGTCTCTGACCATCTCCTGTAGTATGTCTGCAGTCTCTGACTGTCTCTTATAGTATGTCTGCAGTCTCTGACTGTCTCTTATAGTATGTCTGCAGTCTCTGACTGTCACTTATAGTATGTCTGCAGTCTCTGACTGTCTCTTATAGTATGTCTGCAGTCTCTGACCGTCTCTTATAGTATGTCTGCAGTCTCTGACTGTCTCTTATAGTATGTCTGCATCTCTTATAGTATGTCTGCAGTCTCTGACCGTCTCTTATAGTATGTCTGCAGTCTCTGACTGTCTCTTATAGTATGTCTGCAGTCTCTGACCGTCTCTTATAGTATGTCTGCAGTCTCTGACCGTCTCTTATAGTATGTCTGCAGTCTCTGACTGTCTCTTATAGTATGTCCGCAGTCTCTGACTGTCTCTTATAGTATGTCCTCAGTCTCTGACTGTCTCTTATAGTATGTCTGCAGTCTCTGACTGTCTCTTATAGTATGTCTGCAGTCTCTGACTGTCTCTTATAGTATGTCTGCAGTCTCTGACTGTCTCTTATAGTATGTCTGCAGTCTCTGACCGTCTCCTGTAATATGTCTCCAGTCTCTGACTGTCTCCTGTAGTATGCAAGAAAAAGAACCACTGGTCCAGGTGTATAAAGATAAGGCTGATTGCAGTATTTTGCAGAGTGCTAGCCCCGGCCCCCCTCCGTGGGAAACTTGTAAAGAAGAAAGAAATGGCTGCACATCCAGAACTTCCGATTTGCTTTTTATTTTGTTTCACAAAGATAACACCAAAGACACCAAACTGTGATCATGTAGACGCGTTTCACACATACATCTTGTGCTTAATCATTACTAGGTTACAAAGGTAATGATTAAGCCCAAGATGTATGTGTGAAACGCGTCTACATGACCAGAGTTTGGTGTCTTTGGTGTTATCTTTGTGAAACAAAATAAAAGGCAATCGTAAGTTCTGGATGTGCAGCCATTTCTTTCTATCCTGTAGTATGTCTGCAGTCTCTAACCGTCTCCTGTAGTATGTCTACAGTCTCTGACCATCTCCTGTAGTATGTCTGCAGTCTCTGACCGTCTCCTGTATGTCTGCAGTCTCTGACCGTCTCCTGTATGTCTGCAGTCTCTGACCGTCTCCTGTATGTCTGCAGTCTCTGACCGTCTCCTGTATGTCTGCAGTCTCTGACCGTCTCCTGTAGTATGTCTGCAGTCTGACCGTCTCCTGTAGTATGTCTGCAGTCTGACCGTCTCCTGTAGTATGTCTGCAGTCTGACCGTCTCCTGTAGTATGTCTGCAGTCTGACCGTCTCCTGTAGTATGTCTGCAGTCTGACCGTCTCCTGTAGTATGTCTGCAGTCTGACCGTCTCCTGTAGTATGTCTGCAGTCTGACCATCTCCTGTAGTATGTCTGCAGTCTGACCGTCTCCTGTAGTATGTCTGCAGTCTGACCGTCTCCTGTAGTATGTCTGCAGTCTCTGTCTCCTGTAGTATGTCTGCAGTCTGACCGTCTCCTGTAGCATGTCTGCAGTCTGACCGTCTCCTGTGGTATGTCTGCAGTCTCTGACCGTCTCCTGTAGCATGTCTGCAGTCTCTGACCATCTCCTGTAGTATGTCTGCAGTCTCTGACTGTCTCTTATAGTATGTCTGCAGTCTCTGACTGTCTCTTATAGTATGTCTGCAGTCTCTGACTGTCTCTTATAGTATGTCTGCAGTCTCTGACTGTCTCTTATAGTATGTCTGCAGTCTCTGACCGTCTCTTATAGTATGTCTGCAGTCTCTGACTGTCTCTTATAGTATGTCTGCATCTCTTATAGTATGTCTGCAGTCTCTGACTGTCTCTTATAGTATGTCTGCAGTCTCTGACCGTCTCTTATAGTATGTCTGCAGTCTCTGACCGTCTCTTATAGTATGTCTGCAGTCTCTGACTGTCTCTTATAGTATGTCTGCAGTCTCTGACTGTCTCTTATAGTATGTCTGCAGTCTCTGACTGTCTCTTATAGTATGTCTGCAGTCTGACCGTCTCCTGTAGTATGTCTGCAGTCTGACCGTCTCCTGTAGTATGTCTGCAGTCTCTGTCTCCTGTAGTATGTCTGCAGTCTCTGTCTCCTGTAGTATGTCTGCAGTCTGACCGTCTCCTGTAGTATGTCTGCAGTCTGACCGTCTCCTGTAGCATGTCTGCAGTCTCTGACCATCTCCTGTAATATGTCTGCAGTCTCTGACCATCTCCTGTAGTATGTCTGCAGTCTCTGACTGTCTCTTATAGTATGTCTGCAGTCTCTGACTGTCTCTTATAGTATGTCTGCAGTCGCTGACTGTCTCTTATAGTATGTCTTCAGTCTCTGACTGTCTCTTATAGTATGTCTGCAGTCTCTGACTGTCTCTTATAGTATGTCTGCAGTCTCTGACTGTCTCCTGTAGTATGTCTGCAGTCTGACCGTCTCCTGTAGCATGTCTGCAGTCTCTGACCATCTCCTGTAATATGTCTGCAGTCTCTGACCATCTCCTGTAGTATGTCTGCAGTCTCTGACTGTCTCTTATAGTATGTCTGCAGTCTCTGACTGTCTCTTATAGTATGTCTGCAGTCGCTGACTGTCTCTTATAGTATGTCTTCAGTCTCTGACTGTCTCTTATAGTATGTCTGCAGTCTCTGACTGTCTCTTATAGTATGTCTGCAGTCTCTGACTGTCTCCTGTAGTATGTCTGCAGTCTGACCGTCTCCTGTAGCATGTCTGCAGTCTCTGACCATCTCCTGTAATATGTCTGCAGTCTCTGACCATCTCCTGTAGTATGTCTGCAGTCTCTGACTGTCTCTTATAGTATGTCTGCAGTCTCTGACTGTCTCTTATAGTATGTCTGCAGTCGCTGACTGTCTCTTATAGTATGTCTTCAGTCTCTGACTGTCTCTTATAGTATGTCTGCAGTCTCTGACTGTCTCTTATAGTATGTCTGCAGTCTCTGACTGTCTCCTGTAGTATGTCTGCAGTCTCTGACTGTCTCTTATAGTAAGTCTGCAGTCTCTGACTGTCTCCTGTAGTATGTCTGCAGTCTCTGACTGTCTCTTATAGTATGTCTGCAGTCTCTGACTGTCTCTTATAGTATGTCTGCAGTCTCTGACTGTCTCTTATAGTATGTCTTCAGTCTCTGACTGTCTCTTATAGTATGTCTTCAGTCTCTGACTGTCTCTTATAGTATGTCTGCAGTCTCTGACTGTCTCTTATAGTATGTCTGCAGTCTCTGACCGTCTCTTATAGTATGTCTTCAGTCTCTGACTGTCTCTTATAGTATGTCTTCAGTCTCTGACTGTCTCTTATAGTATGTCTGCAGTCTCTGACTGTCTCTTATAGTATGTCTGCAGTCTCTGACTGTCTCTTATAGTATGTCTGCAGTCTCTGACTGTCTCTTATAGTATGTCTTCAGTCTCTGACTGTCTCTTATAGTATGTCTGCAGTCTCTGACTGTCTCTTATAGTATGTCTGCAGTCTCTGACTGTCTCTTATAGTATGTCTGCAGTCTCTGACTGTCTCTTATAGTATGTCTGCAGTCTCTGACTGTCTCTTATAGTATGTCTGCAGTCTCTGACTGTCTCCTGTAGTATGTCTGCAGTCTCTGACTGTCTCTTATAGTATGTCTGCAGTCTCTGACTGTCTCTTATAGTATGTCTGCAGTCTCTGACTGTCTCTTATAGTATGTCTGCAGTCTCTGACTGTCTCTTATAGTATGTCTGCAGTCTCTGACTGTCTCTTATAGTATGTCTGCAGTCTCTGACTGCTTCCTATAGTATGTCTGCAGTCTCTGACTGTCTCTTATAGTATGTCTGCAGTCTCTGACTGTCTCTTATAGTATGTCTGCAGTCTCTGACTGTCTCTTATAGTATGTCTGCAGTCTCTGACCGTCTCCTGTGCCGTTGCATGTATAGAATATTATGTGTGGCTCTCTGGAGATATCCTGAGGCCGGCTATATGTAGAAAGTTGTCCCTCCCTGCTGTAGTGTATAATCAGTAAGTAAACCTTCTTTTGTTATTGCATTGAATTTTTCGGACACTCTCTGTACATGTTGCTATTGTCATGTTTGCATTTCCTCGGGGTGATTTGTATATATGGGCTGTGGGTTCCCTTTAACCTCTGCAGTGCCAGGATGAGCAGCAGCCCGTCGGCTGGAACTGAAGTGGTGTAGCGATTTATTCACCGTGGTTCCTGACAGGCTGATGCTGCTGGGTTGCCAGGCAACAAGCTGCTCCTCCTCTGTCTTCCCCCCTCCCTCCTTCCCTCCATCCCCTGTGCATCCCAACCATTAAGCAGCAGAAGGTCTGCCGGAGAGACAGAGAGGCCTTTTTCTGTGATTGATGATGTAATGCCGTGAACGGGGCGGTGGTTCATGAGAACGGCAGGGCGCGGCAAAGACCCGGGGCTGTATCATTTCACCCTCCCGGGGAGGAAGAGGCATGGAGGATCCTGGCACTCACTAAACTCCTGTGGATCTCCCCTGTCATTCTGCTGGATGCTTCCTGCAAGCCCTGCGGCCATTTGCAAGTGATTGTGGGAAAGCGGAGATTTCAGCTGCAGTCCTGTGATTTCATGTCTTAACACTCTCTCTTCTCTTTCCTTCTCTCCCTTCTCCTCTCTTTGCCCTTGTGTGGGGAAAAAATGAAGCAGGCGCCAACAACGCGGAAGGTACCCGCTTCAGTACCCATTTGTCATCCATCTGTGTTTTATCTGTAGTCTTGTGCCATCCATTCGCGATCGGAGGGGCATGTACTCTATACTGTCATTGCATGCTGTGTGGTCACCTGAGAGCTGCAGAAAAAGGCCAGGCGAGGACTTTACGACACTACGCCTTCACGAGTCTCTAGTCGGGAGAGTGCGATGTCACGCAGCTGGCGGTATTGTATTTTGTGTTCTTTATTTATGATCTCACTATTGTAGAGCAATGTCAAAATCCAATCGCGTAAGCCATACAGGCGTTGCTGAGTAACGAGCAGTGACATTAGACCCACATTTTGCCTGTATGGCAAAACCTGGATGCCCCAGATTATAATTTGGCATGTTGATCACGTATTACCAGACTCGGTGGGAACGCGTTATACTTTAGTGAACTACTACATGTCCAAGAAGACTTTGCAGACAGGTTCTCTTTATTGCTTTGCAATAGAGCCAGAACCTCCACAGGATTGTAAAGGGCCCCTATATAATTATGTGCTGTCACCCAGAGTCATCACATTCTAGGGATCCTCACATTCTAGGGATCCTCACGTTTGAGAGATCTATTTGCGTTTTAGGGATCTTCACATTTCAGGGGATCTTCATATTTTTAGGGATCATTAACATTCTAGGGATCTCCACATTCTAGGGATCTCCACATTCTAGGGATCTTCACATTTTAGGGTTCTTCACATTCTAGGGATCTTCACATTCTAGGGATCTTCACATTCTAGGGATCTTCACATTCTAGGTATCTTCACATTCTAGGGTTCTTCACATTCTAGGGATCTTCACATTCTAGGGATCTTCACATTCTAGGGATCTTCACATTCTAGGTATCTTCACATTCTAGGGTTCTTCACATTCTAGGGATCTTCACATTCTAGGGAACTTCACATTCTAGGGAACTTCACATTCTAGGGAACTTCACATTCTAGGGATCTTCACATTCTAGGGATCTTCACATTCTAGGGATCTTCACATTCTAGGGATCTTCACATTCTTGGGATCTTCACATTCTTGGGTTCTTCACATTCTAGGGATCTTCACATTCTAGGGATCTTCACATTCTAGGGATCTTCACATTCTAGGGATCTTCACATTCTTGGGATCTTCACATTCTTGGGTTCTTCACATTCTTGGGTTCTTCACATTCTAGGGATCTTCACATTCTAGGGATCTTCACATTCTAGGGATCTTCACATTCTTGGGTTCTTCACATTCTTGGGTTCTTCACATTCTAGGGATCTTCACATTCTAGGGATCTTCACATTCTAGGGATCTTCACATTCTAGGGATCTTCACATTCTAGGGATCTTCACATTTTAGGGTTCTTCACATTCTAGGGATCTTCACATTCTAGGGATCTTCACATTCTAGGGAACTTCACATTCTAGGGAACTTCACATTCTAGGGAACTTCACATTCTAGGGAACTTCACATTCTAGGGAACTTCACATTCTAGGGATCTTCACATTCTAGGGATCTTCACATTCTAGGGATCTTCACATTCTTGGGATCTTCACATTCTTGGGTTCTTCACATTCTAGGGATCTTCACATTCTAGGGATCTTCACATTCTAGGGATCTTCACATTCTTGGGATCTTCACATTCTTGGGTTCTTCACATTCTTGGGTTCTTCACATTCTAGGGATCTTCACATTCTTGTGTTCTTCACATTCTTGGGTTCTTCACATTCTTGGGTTCTTCACATTCTAGGGTTCTTCACATTCTAGGGATCTTCACATTCTTGGGTTCTTCACATTCTTGGGTTCTTCACCTTCTAGGGATCTTCACATTCTTGGGTTCTTCACCTTCTAGGGATCTTCACATTCTAGGGATCTTCACATTCTAGGGATCTTCACATTCTAGGGATCTTCACATTCTAGGGATCTTCACATTCTAGGGATCTTCACATTCTAGGGATCTTCACATTCTAGGGATCTTCACATTCTAGGGTTCTTCACCTTCTAGGGTTCTTCACATTCTAGAGATCACTGCCCCTGATGATTGATGGGCCTCCAGCATTTATATTTGGATACGGGGGAGGGGTTTAATATTATATTTTAGGGTCAGAGTGCTCCTCTCGTCGTGCTTTCTGCAGCTCTCAGGTGGATTATATCTGCATGCCTTCTTCATTTTTGTTCTTTTTTTAAGACTTTAAAGTGGAACTCCAGGTAAAACACTGTTTATTTTCTTAGTGCTGCAATAAAATAGCTCATTGTGTGCTGTAAATTCTCCCTGACTTACTTTCATCTCAGCAGCCGTGACTTAAATTTGATGAATGGTTCTCATACGGCTGCAGAGGTGTCTCCTTCGCACGCCTTCCATCCTCTGAGGATGCTGAATTGACAGGTAGGGGTATCTCAGGTCAGGATGGAGCAATCCTTTTTTTTTTGCTTTGGGAGCACAATTTGGGAATTAATCTCAGGGTGAGAAGAATGCCAAATTGGTTTCTGCCTCACAATTAAGGGACATGGGGGCACTGGATCTCTTTTTAGGAGTCAGCGGTTTATAGCGCTAAGGCCGGGGTAGGCAATCGCGGCCCTCCAGCTGTTTTGAAACTACAAGTCCCATGAGACATTGCAAGACAATAACAATCACAGACATGACTCCTAGAGGCATGATGGGATTTGTAGTTTGACCACAACTGGAGGTTGCCTACCCCTGATCTAAAGACTGCTGCAGAGGAGCGGTGTCAAAAAATATCAAAGTATAAGCATAGCCAGAACTTTTTGTTTTAATAGAGAGGTGATGTTTTAGAACAGGGGTGGGTAACTGTGGCCCTCAAGCTGTTCCTGAACTACAAGTCCCATCATGCCTTTTGGGAGTAACTGTCAGTCTTGCAATGCCTCATGGCTGTGTAGTTCTACTACAGCTGGAGGGCCGCTGTTTCCCACAACCATGTTAAAATCTTTATCCGGTTTTTATTGTTGTCTATGTCCCCCCACTAGGTGGATTCACCATTTTTTATTCATTCTGGTGACCATTGTTCCCGGGACTTTTAGTGATGGGGCCAGTGATCATTGTCCCTGGAACTGTTGGCGATGGGGCCTGTGACAATTTTCCTTAGGACTGTTTGATGGGGCCTGTGACCATTTTCCTTAGGACTGTTAGTGTTGGACTTTTAACCATTGTCCCCCGGGACTCTTAGTGATGGCGCTGGTGACCATTGATCACTGGATTTATCACTAATAGTCACGTAAACATTGTCCCCGAGGCTGTTAGTGATGGGGCCTGTGACCGTTTTCCTTAGGACTTTCAGTAATGGGCCCTGTGACCGTTTTCCTCAGGACTTTTAGTGATGGGGCCGGTAACTATTGTCCCCAGGACTGTTAGTGGTGAGAAAGATGACCAGCCATGCTTGATAACGACCGACAAAATTTTGCCCTTTCGCTGGAACAGGAATAATTTGGAAAACCTTCCAATGGGGGACTTTTGTTCCAGTGTTTGATGTCTTGGAGATAATTTTCTTTTTTCTTCTCATCCATTTAAGGACACAAAGTATTTAATCATTTGTTTATACTGCCATCTACAGGAGGATTGGACACTGACCAACAAAAAACCTGCCCAGGTTAACACCTTGTAGTCCCAGCATGCCTGTGCCATGATGGTGTCCTAGGAGGATGAATGTCTTTTCTTCTGGTCTTTTGAGAAAAGTCTTGCCTATTTTTGCTAGCATTATTTTTTTTTTTCACCGTTTTTATTTCCCTTTCCTGTGAAGGTGCACTCTACTAGATCTGTGAGCACTTCTTGGGCTTTTCAGTATCCACTATTCAGCAAGGCTGTTTGTCTTCTTACCAATGCTGTAAGGTCCGGTTCCTAATGCCTCCATGGTAAAACGCCACTGTTTACCATGTAGGAAGTGTCGAGACTGGACAGCAGTGCCTTGTGCATACGTAGGCCTATACTCGGCTGTGAAAGAGGAGAGCGAAGCACACAGAGCAGCTATGCACACCCCTCCTCTCTGTTACCCATTCACAGAAGCCTTTGTATTTTGTGAATGGAGTTTAAGTAATACAAGGGCTTCTGTGATTGGGCAAGAGGAGCTGAGGGGCAGGCATAGCAGCTACACAAACTCTAATGTTAAAGATGCCTAGACCTGAAGCATCAGAATAGGGCATAGCCACCTTCTGAGAGTGCAATACAATTGTCAGATGTAGATAGAGATAAGCCCAGGAGATGTCCTGCACCTCGCTGGACTTGACACATAGTGTGCCTTCACTTTTTACAAAGGAGCTGAATTCCTGGAATTCAGCTTTTTAAGTGTGAACACACAGAAAACAATTGTGCAAACAAGCCCTGGGTTCTTTCTGATGGACGTTACAGCCCCATTGGATGCCAGCTTCTGGTATAAGGTCCTTCAGGCGGCTCTTTGAGCTGCTGTCAGATCCCAGTTTTCTGTTGCTTCATAAGTTATGTTCGCAATTGTTTTCTATGTGGCCCAGCTGCTGGAGTGCTTTTGAACGTGTCAAAGGTGAAATACTTCCTGTGTCCCTCAATGGATGAGAAACAAAATATAACTTTTTTGTACTCTCCATAAAAAAATTGTATTTATTTTTTTATTCCATTGAGGTACAGTGCATCGGGAAAGTATTCATTGTTTCCACATTTTTATGTTACAGCCTTATTCCAAAATGGATTAAATTTATTATTTTCCTCAAAATTCTACAAACAATACCCCATAATGACAATGTGAAGTTTGTTAGAAATCTTTGCAAATTTATTAAAGGGGTTGTAATTTTTTATTTTTATTTTTTTTAAATAACAAACATGTCATATATACCTCCACTGTGCAGTTAGTTTTGCACAGAGTGGCCCCGATCTGCCTCTTCTGGGGTTCCTCCAGTGGTTCTGGTGGCTCCTCCCCACATCAAGTGCCTAAGTTTGGAGAAGGCTCTCCTAAGGTGGACACCCGTGCGGGCGCGCTCCCGAGTCCTGCTTCTGTGGCCATTCCAATCATTGGATTTGATTGACAACAGCGGGAGCCAATGGGGTGCGCTGCTATCAATCTATCCAATCAGGCCACGAGACACCAGCCAGAGCTGATGTGCTCCTTCCCGGCCGGAGAAAGATCGGGGTCAGGTAAGTAAAGCTGGGGCTCGGGGGCTGCAGCACCACAGATTCTATGCATTAAGGTGAAAAACCATGAGGGTTTACAACCCCTCTTAAAAATGAAAAATGAAAATAATCCTATGTACATTAGTATTCACAGCTCAATACTTTGTTGAAGCACCTTTGGCACCAATTACTGCCTTAAGTCTTTTTGAGTATGATGCTACAAGCTTGGCACACCTATTTTTGGGGAGTTTCTCACATTTTTTTCTTTGCGGGACCTCTTCAGCTCCATCAGGTTGGATGGGGAGCGTTGGTGCACAGCCATTTTCAGTTCTCTCCAGAGATGTTCAATAGGATTCAAGTCTGGGCCATGCAAGGACATTCACAGAGTTGTCCCATAGCCAATCCTTTGTTATCCTGGCTGTGTGCTTAGGGTTGTTGTCCTGTTGGAAGATGAACCTTCGCCCCAGTCAGGTCCAGAGCGCTCTGGAGCAGGTTTTCATCAATGATGTCTCTGTACATTGCTGCATTCATCTATCTCTCAATCCAGACTAGTCTCCCAGTTCCTGCTGCTGAAAAAACATCCCCACAGCATGATGCTGCCACCACCATGCTTCACTGTAGGGATGGTATTGGCCAGGTGATAAGCGGTGCCTGGTTTCATCCAGACATTATGCTTGCCATTCAGGCCAAAGAGTTTAATCTTTGTTTCATCAGACCAGAGAATTTTGTTTCTCATGGTCTGAGAGTCCTTCAGGTGCCTTTTGGCAAACTCCAGGCAGGCTGTCATGTGCCTTTTACTGAGGAGTGGCTTCTGTCTGGCCACTCTACCATACAGGCCTGATTGGAGGAGTGCTGCAGAGATGGTTGTTCTTCTGGAAGGTTCTCCTCTCTTCACAATGCTGGAGCTCTTGCAGAGTGACTATTGCGTTCTTGTTCACCTCCCTGACTAAATCCCTTCTCCTTAGATTGCTCAGTTTGGCCGGGCGGCCCGCTCTAGGAAGAGTCCTGTTGGTTCCAAACTTCTTCCATTTATGGACGATGAAGGCCACTGTGCTCATTGTGACCTTCAATGCTGCAGAAATGTTTCTGTACCCTTCCCCAGATCTGTGCCTCCATACAATCCTGTCTCAGAGGTCTACAGACAATTCCTTGGAATTCATAGCTTGGTTTGTGCTCTGACATGCACTGTTAACTGTGGGACCTTATATAGACAGGTGTGTGTGCCTTTCCTTATGTCCAATCAACTAAATTTACCACAGGTGGATTCCAATTAAGTTGTAGAAACATCTCAAGGATGATCAGTGGAGACAGGAGGCACCTGAGCTCAATTTTGAGTGTCATGGCAAAGGCTGTGATATTTATGTACATGCAATTTTTTTATTTTTATTTTTAAAAATTTGGAAAGATTTCAAACAAACTTCTTTCACGTTGTCATTATAGGGTATTGTTTGTAGAATTTTGAGGAAAATAATGAATGAAATCCATTTTGGAATAAGGCCGTAACTTAACAAAATGTGCAAAAAGTGAAGCGCTGTGAATACTTTTCTTATGCAATGTTAATGGGTCTCATCCCACATTGTTTATGATCATGCTCTTGGTACTGCTTTGCACACTTGCTGCTAGTAGGAGGGGATATCCTGGGCTACCCCTACAGTTTTGTTTGCCAGTGTCCAATTCTCCTGTAGGCAGCTGTATAACCTGAAGATGAATGACTTTCTGTGTCCCTCAGTGGACTCCGGTGGGTGTGGGATTTTACAGCGAGTACAAAATTCCTGTATTGTTTAGGACAAATTTTCTGTTGCATCTCTGGAAGAGGAAATAAAGAGAAATTTTCCCCAATGGGACATGGATAGTAAAAAAATATTTTTTTTAACTCCTTTTGTACTCTTATCTAACACGGATATAAGAGTATTTGGTATATAAGAGCTTTAGATATGAGTATTTGGAGGGTTTTTTCCCCTGATTTTTTTATTAGGTGCTTTATAATTTTGCTTATGACTCCAATTCCCATTTTATTTCAGTATGATCCTGGAGTTCTCCTTTAAAGATAAATACTTTTCTAATATGGAAGCCTTTTGCTGGGGGTTTGGTACAAAGAATTATAAAAAGATGACGCTACCCAAGTGAAATTTACTATGTCTATGAATGTTCGGGTCACAATTGATGGGTATTTAGGTGCTTCTGTATGGTTGCTTATTCTATTTCCTCTAAATGTAATGTAGTTTTGTTTGTGTTATTTCAGCCCATGAAAACGCATCAGCAGCTTGGCTGCTCTCAGTTTGACCTGTTATAGAAGGAGAGCCGGTGGCAGGTCCAGGTAGCAGGTTTCACCAGCTGGCTGTGAGATCCCATACACAGAAATGAAAATGTGGTCATGAGGCTGTCAAAAATTGGGACAATCCTTCTTAAATATCTCTATTTCTAGAATATTAAAACTGAATTCCAGGAATTCAGCTACTTTTGTAAAAACTGCAGGCATACCATGAGTTGAGTCTAACGAGGCGCATGCCACCTTTATTGCCATCTTTATTATTCGCATCTGACAGGTTTACTGTGCTCCAGGAAGATGACGTCCAGAGCTCTGATGCTGCTTGAGGTGTGGGTCTCAGATCCTTCAGGAGCAGTCACTGGAACTGCTTTTCCCATCCCTCCCCTCTCTGCTTGCCCATTCACAGAAGCCTTTGTATTATGTCAAATCGTTCACAAAATACAAAGGCTTCTGTAAAAGGGCAGCAGAGGGGAGCTGCTCTGTGCTTCTCTTTTCTCACAGACAGAGTGTATCCTCCAGGAGTTTAATAAACCCGTCACATACTAATAGTTGAGTCCTGGAGGTGACATGCACCTTATTGGACTTAACTCTTAGTTTGCCTGCACTTTTTGCCAGGTTGCTGATTTCCTGGAATTCAGCTTTAAATTGAAACCCCATTTTCTTAACGTTTTTTATATATAAATTTGATCATTTTCTTTTTACATTTTTTGGCCCACCTGTTAATTTCCCACAGGATCTTAGTGTGAGAAGTTTTTTCGTTTTGTGGCAACATCACTCAAAACCAGTAGCTGTTGCACCTTTGCAAGAATCTAAACCACAACCATGCAGTCTTCTGCTGTCCGCAATCTAGTCAGCTGTGTACCTGTGTTATTCAGTAATGTTTTGTACACTTAGAAGCTTGAGGATATTGTACAAGGTCAGTCAGTTGAAAGCTTGGGCAGTGTCGAACTTCAAGTGACCTTGAACCCTGATTTCCCAAGTTGAAGTTTCAGGCTCAGACCAAAGAGAGTCTTAAAGGGTGTTCATCTTTTCCAAAAAAACTGCCTATGCAGGTAAGGGGTGCCTGTAGATAAAAACGTACTCTGCAGCTTTGACTTTGTGTCATTCCGGTCAAAACCTAACTAAGCCATGTGTGGTCCACTATATTCTCCATTGCAGTAACACTGAGCTCAGAGCTACTGTGAGAGGGGAGAGAGCACGTATGTGAGGGGAGTTTGAAATGTCCAAGTGTCTTGGCAACGTCCTAGCAACAAGGTAGGATAGGATGCTGCCATCTCTGGGAGTTTTTCAGCCGGCTTTGGAAGGCAGGTAGATGACCTACACCAGTGGTCTCCAAACTGCACCCCGGGGGCCAGATGTGGCCCTTTGCTTGCCTTTATCCGGACCTTGGAAACCCAACAGTGGGGAACTATTCCTTCTACTGACCCCAACGATGGGACTTTATTCCTCCCCCTGATATTGACGATTGGCAATATTCCTCCTCCTAATACAGGGGACTACTCTTCAGACTGACACCAACAATTGAATGCCATTTCTCCCATTGAAACCAATGATGGGGTTTTATCCCCCCCCCCCTACTGATACCAATGACATGGCACATTCCTCCCATTGACACCAATTATGGAACACTATTCCTCCTACTGACACCAATTATGGAACACTATTCCTCCTACTGATACCAATTATGGGACACTATTCCTCCTACTAATACCAATTATGGGACACTATTCCTCCTACTGATACCAATTATGGGACACTATTCCTCCTACTGATACCAATTATGGGACACTATTCCTCCTACTGATACCAATTATGGGACACTATTCCTCCTACTGATACCAATTATGGGACACTATTCCTCCCACTGATACCAATGATGGGACACTATTCCTCCCACTGTTACCAATGATGAGGCACTATTCCTCCCACTGTTACCAATGATGGGGCACTATTCCTCCCACTGATGCCAATGATAGGACGCTATTCCTCCCAATGATGGGGCACTATTCCTCCCACTGATGCCAATGATGGGGCTCTATTCCTCCCACTGACACCAATGATGGGGCACTATTCCTCCCACTGATGCCAATGATGGGGCTCTATTCCTCCCACTGACACCAATGATGGGGCATTGTTTACTTCAATTGATGCCAAAGCATTTTTTACCAACACTGGCCACATTCTGGCCCCCAGAAAGAGTCTGATGGACAGTAAACTGGCTCTTTGTTTTAACTTTGGAGACCCCTGACCTATATCTATAGCATGGACATATTTAACTTTGGTAAAAGCTGCACAGATTGTTTTCATCTATAGGCACTCCTTACCTGCATAGACAGTTTTTTTGGTAAAGCTGAACTCATCCTTTAACCAAGAAAGAGAATCCTTGGCTCTCTTGCTGCTGAGCACTGTTCCTTTGTTGAGAAAAAGTCTTCTGATATTCACTGGGAAACTGACCTTTCCAGGTGTGTATTCTTTGTTTTCCTGGTCTATGCAGCCCTCACTGGTTCCTCCTGATTGGTGGACATGGTGGTCAGCAGGAGGAACCGGTGAGAGCTGCAGGAACCCCAGGAGATTAGCACTCCCGGAAGTGTCGGATTCCCGGTGGACGGTAGGACTGGTGTCAGGACTGGATCAGTGTTCATTGGTGAGGGCTGTGGGGGAGATCAGGATTCTGTATCTTTATAAGTCCGTGCTTGGCTGAGCCTTTTAAATGTAAATGGGTTTCTTTAACAAAGGACCATTTTTATCTACATAAGCCTGCTTAGTTATTTTATTCTTTTCAGATTCTTGCATAGACCAAGCTGTAGGTGGATCCATTTACCATGAGGCTTCCTTTATATATGGAAATATGAATAGCCAGACTTGTTATTGTGTGCTGTTCTGGGGACCCTCTTTGAAGAAGATTTGCCCACTGTTCTGTATGCAGACCCCTTTTAATTCCCGGACAGAGTTGTGCAATAAGACGTTGTTTAATTACCCCCCGCCTGCTATTGTAATGTTTCTCCAGATTGTCCCCATTATGCCACACAGTTGGCTACTGTCAGTGTGGAACGGTGCCAGGAGGATATCACGAGCCGGCATTGATGTGCAGAAGCTTGTCGGGTCGCCAGCATTTGTCCCATATCTGAGTCCTCCCGGGAGCCCCGACTTTAATTTTTTAGCTGCAAATGTTTCTCATTAAAAATGCCAATCCAGCGTGAGAAGTAGAATCTGGTGCCAGATTATCAGTGCCATTCTCCACGCTATATCCCCGTGGACAGTGGGGGTTTTTAGTTGACTGTTGTTCTCGATAGGACAATGGCAGGAATTGTTCTGCTGATCTTCTCAAGACAATATCTTCTCAATGATGTCTCTATGCTGCCTCCATTTAGAATGCCGGCAATGTGTACCCCGTGTAAGAGGAATGTGCAGAGCCAGCTGGTGACATGCCTGACCGCCACCGTCCCTCACTAGCACATCTGAGGCTGATCTTGTACGAGATGAATACAATAGCTAAACCTGGTCATGTCCTTCTTGTTTTTGGTGGAGGTCCAAAGTGTCTGCATGCCATTGGCCGCAATGGAGGAAGTTTCTTTAGTCAATGTATAACAGTTTGGAGACCTAGAAGATAAGAGTTGACATCCTTCAAGTTAGTAGGTTAAGGTGCAAGAGGACCCTGGAGTGCACTGTGCCCTGTTCTAGATGTCATGGGGGGGGGGGGGGGGGGGAGTGCCTTTAATCTCCAGTGTTGTGGTCAGAAATGCAGTTCACTCTTTCCTGTTGTATGCCCAGTGTTAGGAGTGTAGACTACTGTGCAAAGGTTATAGACAGGTGTGAAAAAATGCTGTGGATGAAGAATGCTTTCAGAAATAGAATTAAAAAATTACATTTCGATCAATTAACAAATTAGACTGTGAATAGACAGAAGAAAAATCTAAATCCAATCAATATTTTGGTGACCACCCCTTGCCTTCAAACCAGCATCAATACTTCTAGTTACACTTGCACACAGTTTTCTTTGAAGGCACTCAGCAGGTAGGTTGTTCTATGTACATCTTGGAAAACTAAGGATAGATCTTCTGAGGATGTCGGCTGTCTCAAATCCTTCTGTCTCTTCATGTCATCCGAGACCGACTCCATGATAATGAGATCAGGGCTCTGTGGGGGCCAAACCATCACTTCCAGGACTCCCTTGTTCTTCTTTACACTGAAGATAGTTTCAGCCCCC
Organism: Lithobates septentrionalis; assembly: GCA_037952835.1. Taxonomy (NCBI): domain Eukaryota; kingdom Metazoa; phylum Chordata; class Amphibia; order Anura; family Ranidae; genus Lithobates; species Lithobates septentrionalis. The sequence goes on from JBBDGP010003703.1 coordinate 90,417, forward strand.
GGGAGATTTTGCCCCCTTCCTGACCAGAGCACTTTTTGCAATTCAGCACTGCGTCGCTTTAACTGACAATTGCGCGGTTGTGCGATGCTGCCCCCAAACTAAATTTGAGTCCTTTTTTTCCCCACAAATAGAGCTTTCTTTGGGGGTATGCTTTCTTTTGGTGGTATGTTTTACTTTATGCTATAATAAATATCCCATATTTTTTTAAAAAAAAACACATTTTTTTTCCTCAGTTTAGGCCGATATTATTATTATTATTAATGATGTATATAGTGCCAACAGTTTACGCAGCGCTTTACAATGTAGAGGGGGGGGGGACAGCACAATTACAGTACAGTTAAATACAGAAGGGACAGCAGGGCCCGGCTGGTAGAGCTTACACTCTAAAGGGAGGGGGTGGTGGTACAAAAGGTAATAGATGCGGGGAATGATTTGATGGGGTTGTTGGGTGGGTGTGGGATAGGCTTCCCTGAAGAAGTGAGTTTTCAGGGATCTCCTAAAGGTGGACAGGTTAGGGGTTGATCTAATATACCGGGGCAGGGAATTCCAGAGGATGGGAGAGGCTCTGGAGAAGTCCTGAAGACGAGCATGAGAGGAGGTAACAAGGAAGCTAGAGAATGGGAGGTCCTGGTCCGATATGTATCCTACATATTTTTGGTAAAAAAAAATCGCAATAAGCGTATATTGATTGGTTTACGCAAAAGTTATAGCGTCTACAAAATAGATTTATGGCATTTTTATTATTTTTTTTTGTAGTAATGGCGGTGATCTGCGATTTTTATCGTGACTGCGACATTATGGCGGCCTCATCGGACACTTTTGACACTATTTTGGGACCATTGACGAGTTAAGGGGTTAACTGTGTTCCCTAGTGTGTTCTAACTGTAGGGGGGATGGGACTTGCTAGGGGAAGAGATAGATTGGTGTTCATACTTTGAATACACGATCTGTCTCTTCTCCCCTCAAAGAACCAGCATCTGTGTGTTTACACACACACAGATCCCGGTTCTTGCTGTGTCACGAGCAATCGCGGGAGCCCGGCGGTCATCGCGCCCGCCGGGCACTCGTATCGGCTCCGGGGGCGTGCAGCCGGCGCGCGCTCACCCCTATTGGCCACAGGGCGAAGCGACGTAACATAACGTCGTTTCGCCCAGCCGTGCCATTCTGCCACAGTGAAACTGCGGCGGCTGGTCGGCAAGTGGTTAATGACATTGGCTGTTCGGGGTGGTTTCTTGCTGCAGAATAAATTTGGAGCCAATAACACGCCTCCCTGATGGTATGGCATGATGGTATCTGCATTTATTTCTCAGCATTGTGGACATCATTCACTGTTGCCTGCACAACCACCCCAAACATGCAGCCAATGTCATTAAGAACCATCTCCAGAGTAAGAACAAGGAGCCCTGGAAGTGATGGTTTGGCCCCCCACAGAGCCCTGATCTCAACATCATGGAGTCTGTCTGGGATGACATGGGACAGAGGGATTTTAGCTAGCCGACATCCACAGAGGATCTGCGCTTAGTTCTCCAAGATGTTTGGAACATCCTACCCTGCCGAATTCCTTCAAAAACGGTGTGCAAGTCTACCTAGAAGAAGGCCAAGGGTGGTCACACCAAATATTGATTTGAGTTGGATTTCTATTCTGTTCATTGGCTTTTTATATTTTTTGTTAACTGATAAAAAAAAAATAAACTACCAACACTTCTATTTCTGAGAGCATTTCTTCATTTACAGCATTTTTTTCACACCAGCCTAAAACTTTTGCACAGTATTGTAGGTGTTGGGGGATCCCAGAATGTAGAACCTCTGTTCTGGGTATCGGGATGCCGTTTCTTGTGAGAAGTCCAGTGTTGGCAGTGTAGGTATGAGGGGAGCAAAGAATGCAGCACGCTCTGTCGTGGGTATACAAGCAGTTTATTCAATGTCTGATGTAAGTGGGGGGGGGACCCCAGAAATGCTTTCTGAGGGCTTTCTGGGGTCCCCCTGGAGTTCCTTGTTGGATGTTTGGCATCAGTGGTATAGGTGTGAGGGGACCAGGGCCGTCTTTAATATTGTTTGGACCTGGGCAAAATCAGTTTGCTGTATCAGATTGCGATTGGTTGCCAGAGGTTACAGTGTATCATTACCGCTTACTGACTGGTTCCTAGAGGTTACAGCACACATTACGGCTCACTGATTAGTTGCTAGATGTTACAGCACATGATTTCTGCTTGTTGCTAGAGATTACTGTACAGTAATACTGCTCACTGATTGGTTGCTAGAGGTTACAGCTATTTATATATGAATGCCGCCGCTATTTACATATGATTGCTGGTTATTTACATGTAAACACAGGGTCTGCAGGTGAGCCTTTTGTACAAAACAATAGGGCAGAGCTGGGCAGCATTAGTAGCAGCACTTCACACTGAGATTGGGACACAGCACGGGACTAAAACTTCAAGGGGCAAGGGAATTTAAACTGGGATAGTTGGCAAGTATGAGGCAGCTGCTTTGGGCCCCACAACAATGACAGGGCCCAGGGCAGCTGCCCCTTTTGCCTTGCCTTTAAAAACGGCCCATGCAGGGGGCCCTAGAATTTGTCCTGGATATATAGACGGAGTTCCTTGTTGGATGTTCGGCATCAGCGGTATAGGTGTGAGGGGGCCCGAGAAATTGGTCCAGGATATATAGACAGAGTTCCTAGTTGGATGTTCAGCATCAGTGGTATAGGTGTGAGGGGGCCCTAGAATTTTGTCCTGGATATATAGACTGAGTTCCTTGTTGGATGTTCGGCATCAGCGGTATAGGTGTGAGGGGGCCCGAGAAATTGGTCCAGGATATATAGACGGATTTCCTTGTTGGATGTTCGGCATCAGCGGTATAGGTGTGAGGGGGCCCTAGAATTTGTCCTGGATATACAGTATAGTCGGAGTTCCTTGTTGGATGTTCGGCATCAGAGGTATAGGTGTGAGGGGGCCCTAGAATTTGTCCTGGATATATACAGTGGCTTGCGAAAGTATTCGGCCCCCTTGAACTTTTCAACCTTTTGCCACATTTCAGGCTTCAAACATAAAGATATAAAATTTAAATTTTTTGTGAAGAATCGCCAACAAGTGGGACACAATTGTGAAGTGGAACGAAATCTATTGGATATTTTAAACTTTTTTAGCAATTAAAAAACTGAAAAGTGGTGCGTGCAAAATTATTTGGCCACTTTACTTTCAGTGCAGCAAACTCACTCCAGACGTTCAGCGAGGATCTCTGAATGATCCAATGTTGTCCTAAATGACTGATGGTGATAAATAGAATCCACCTGTGTGTAATCAAGTCTCTGTATAAATGCACCTGCTCTGTGATAGTCTCAGGGTTCTGTTGAAAGCGCAGAGCATCATGAAGACCAAGGAACACACCAGGCAGGTCCGTAATACTGATGTGGAGAAGTTTAAAGCCGGATTTGGATACAAAAAGATTTCCCAAGCTTTAAACATCCCAAGGAGCACTGTGCAAGCGATCATTTTGAAATGGAAGGAGTATCAGACCACTGCAAATCTACCAAGACCTGGCTGTCCCTCTAAACTTTCAGCTCAGACAAGGAAAAGACTGATCAGAGATGCAGCCAAGAGGCCCATGATCACTCTGGATGAACTGCAGAGAACTACAGCTGAGGTGGGAGAGTCTGTCCATAGGACAACAATCAGTCGTACACTGCACAAATCTGGCCTTTATGGAAGAGTGGCAAGAAGAAAGCCATTTCTCAAAGATATCCATAAAAAGTCTCGTCTAAAGTTTGCCACAAGCCACCTGGGAGACACACCAAACATGTGGAAGAAGGTGCTCTGGTCCGATGAAACCAAAATCAAACTTTTTGGCCACAATGCAAAACGATATGTTTGGCGTAAAAGCAACACAGCTCATCACACTCAACACACCATCCCCACCGTGAAATATGGTGGTGGCAGCATCATGGTTTGGGCCTGCTTTTCTTCAGCAGGGACAGGGAGGATGGTAAAAATTGAGGGGAAGATGGATGCAGCCAAATACAGGACCATTCTGGATGAAAACCTGTTGGAGTCTGCAAAAGACCTGAAACTGGGACGGAGATTTATCTTCCAACAAGACAATGATCCCAAACATACAGCAAAATCTACAAAGGAATGGTTCACAAATAAACGTATCCAGGTGTTAGAATGGCCAAGTCAAAGTCCAGACCTGAATCCAATCGAGAATCTGTGGAAAGAGCTGAAAACTGCTGTTCACAAACGCTCTCCATCCAACCTCACTGAGCTCGAGCTGTTTTGCAAGGAAGAATGGGCAAGAATTTCAGTCTCTCGATGTGCAAAACTGATAGAGACATACCCCAAGCGACATACAGCTCTAATCGCAGCAAAAGGTGGCTCTACAAAATATTAACGCAAGGGGGCCGAATAATTTTGCACGCCCCACTTTTCATTTTTTATTAGTTAAAAAAGTTTCAAAAATCCAAAAGATTTCGTTCCACTTCACAATTGTGTCCCACTTGTTGGTGATTCTTCACAAAAAATAAAAATTTTATATCTTTATGTTTGAAGCCTGAAATGTGGCAAAAGGTTGAAAAGTTCAAGGGGGCCGAATACTTTCGCAAGCCACTGTAGTCGGAGTTCCTTGTTAGATGTTCGGCATTAGCGGTATAGGTGTGAGGGGGCCCTAGAATTTGTCCGGGATATATAGACGGAGTTCCTTGTTGGATGTTCGGCATCAGCGGTATAGGTGTGAGGGGGCCCTAGAATTTCGCATACTCTTTTCAGTTAGATGTCTGATGCCAGTGGTTTAGGTGGGAACCCCAGAAGGGAAGTACACCTTCTCGAGTATCCAGCATGAGATTTCTCTTAGATGTCCGATAACGGTAGTGTGGGTGGTTGGGGGCACGCTCTGTCTCGAGCATTTAGCAGAAGTTTCTTGTTCGATGTCCTCATTGTAGGTATGAGGGGATCCCAGAACACAGAATGTGTTCCCCTTTATATCTAGTGGTAGTTTCCTGACAATGTCCAATGTGAGAGAGCTCTGGGATGCATCAGATTTGTACGATATGTCGTCTTGGATGTCTTGTACCACCAGAGTAGGTGTAGGGGGGGGGGGGGGGGGGCTCTGGAATGCAGCATGCTCTCTCCTGAATATCTCCACTAACAGTCTCACTTCTCTTCCCTTATTGGCTGCTGATGCTTCTGCTGTTTGTCTGTCTATCTCTTCCTGCATCCGCCCTCCAGATCACCACCCGTCGCACTAAGGTGAGCGCACAGTAACCCGCATTGTGTGTCTGTATGTGCACATTCACTCTCCTCTCTGTCCCACTCCTTTTTTGTATGTGTCATTCAGGGTTGTTTTCAGGTCGTTAAGAACCCCTGTCACACCACAATCTGTGCAGACAGCATTTGAGTTACTGTTCACAAAGGTCCTGCCTGTTCATTTACTATGAATTAGTGACGCTACAACGATGCAAAGGGCATAGAGCTTGGGTACCTTTTTAATTTGTTTCTAGTTCTAGGTTGGTTATTTCCATATACTGACTGCTTCATTTATCTATGGCTGGTACACTGTGTGTGTTCTTTGATTTTGGAAAACGGTGTACTCAATTCTGAAATTCAAATGTAGGATCGATGATCTAGAAGATAGAAGACTAAAAAATATAATCGATGGAGGCATCAGAAGTGAGACCGCTACACCTGACTACTTGGATCCACCTGCTTCTTATGACCATTTCAGGGGGGTGTACTGCTCCTATGAACTTCTCAGTACGACATTCTCCATACTGTTAAGTGAGACTCCCTTGGCCTGAGCTGAGGAGGGAAAGTGCTTAGAGTTTTAGGTGATGAAGTCTGAGAGATGAAGTCACTACGTAGAGGGTTCTTTACTGTGGAATTCCCTTCCACAGGTGGTGGTCTCAGCGGGGGGCATTGATAGCTTCAAGAAACTATTAGATAAGCACCTGAACAACCGCAACATACAGGGATATACAATGTAATACCGGCATATAATCACACACATAGGTTGGACTCAATGGACTTGTGTCTTTTTTTCGACCTCACCTACTATGTAACTATGTATGTAAAGATATTGGGAGCATTTGGATTATTGAACACCATCCACCTATAACCGAAGTAACCGTTCTGTTTCACAGACCATACTCTAAAACTTGATACTTGGACTACAAGTATGAAAGTAATTTCGTTCTTGCTAAAAGCTTCCCGCACCCATTACATTCTGCTTCCTAGCAGCCTGGAACCAGAAACCAGGTATTATATCTGCACCCAAGGACTAGACAACCATAGCTTAGATGCAAACTGGAACTCACTTTATTAAAAATTCAAACATAATATATAGCACAGAGGGATCTGGTAGAACTTGATCACATTACCCTAACAATGCAAACTGTAAACAGGAATACAATTAACATGGCTAAGGAAAAGACAACATAAACATCAAAGTGTTGCTAAACCCACAACAGTAAAATCTGTCTGTATATGCAGAAGAGCATGCTTGTTATACTCACTGTGGAACTTAAGGGGTTAATCCTCTGTATTGTGTAAAAAGGCTTTTTGATACTGTATAGACAGATCCTCCCCCCTCCTGCAGGGTTTTTTCTTGGCAAGGTCAGAAAAGACACAGTGAGGGTAGTAAAGCTGAACATGCTCAGTTTGGTCTCTCTTGCTGGAGAGAACATTTCCTTGTTCAGGTGTGATTTTCAGGTCACGTGGTATTGACATCACACATTTGGGTGTGTATACAGATCCTAAATGACAGCCCAGTCCCTTCCTCCTCCTCCTCCTCCTCCTCCTCCTCCTCCTCCTCCATGCCCAGAAACTAAAAAAAGAACACAGTAAGTGGGATGTCACATCTTGATTCCTGGATGGTCCGCCTCCCATAACAGCATGAGGACGCAGGCTGTAGTGGAAATCTCCTCCTACCTGAACACTCAGTAGTCTGGCAGACCCTGCAGTTTATCACGTGACCGTGGTATACAGATCAGCCAAAAAGGTATATAGTGTCAGTTTTTTAATGTAAAAAGATTTATAAGCTGGGGGCAGATTGACTATTTTCATATTACTGGGTTTAGTAACCCTTTTTAAGCTTATTAAACAATTCGCCACCTAGATGACTCAGTGCCCATCTAGACTGTTCGGCACCCAGCCCACAACCTTGAATACAAAGCATATTACACACTATCATAAACATCCCACAAAGGTTCGATAACATGGTAAAGTGGTCACAATATTAATCGCATCTCCAAGAGATGATCAGGCAGACAGAAACAATTTGTGACTCCATTAACAATGGGAATGCACACCTAGGAGGCACACAGTGGGAAAGAGACACTTCACACCTTAATAAACAGACTATAGCAGTAGACCCCAGTATCAAGTTGCTTTGAACTGATAGCAGTCTTTGCTGGTTTGGGCACAAAGGACTCCAATCTGTGTGTTTCGGGGAGATATGGACCCAAATTCGAAGCAAGACCACTTTAAGGGTCCCCCAGGCACACACACCTCCCAAAGAGTGGTGTTCCTTCAAAAGCCAGGGCCCATAGTCAGTAAGCAAGAGGCCAACCTGCAGTCCCCTCCAAAAGCCCCTGTCCTAGTTGGGTCTGTCACAGCCTATATAAATCAGTGTAATTCACAATTCATCAGAGAGCCCCTTAGACTGGATCTGTAGTATATCGTACAATTGAACTGTTACATGTATGGTCACCTTTGTTTAAAGCTTTAACCAACCTGAATTTTTTTTTCTGTTACCTCCAGTTGCCTTATTTGTGTGGTTATACTGTAAATTTTTCATATTTTGTACTTTACATGCAATCATAGTCTCACGAAAATTAGGACCCGAGAAGTGTGGTGCTGACCTTGTGGCCATCATCACTTGACCTTACACTCTAATCTTTCCTTCTCTCTCATTCCTTACCGTGTGGTTTATGATCAACTTAAAGCCCATTTCCAGCTTGGGCAAAAAAAATTAAAATTATGGATCCACCAGCAGATTCTGAAAAGGAAAAAAAAAGCTCCAACTGCTTTATTCACCTCCTCTCCAGTGCTGCCCCCCCATAGACTCATTTTGCTGACCAGTGCTGATCCTCTTCAGATTGAATGATGCCGAATGTCTGTCAACCCAGTTCCTGTGAATTTATTCTCCCCCCCCCCCTACCGTGTACTCAGGGGTGAATGCCACGAAGAATGGTGCCACCATCACATGACCCTGCTTTCTTTCAGTATAGGATCTGTTCATCTCCAGGGGAAGAAAGCAGTGGGGGGGGGGGGGATTTGTGATGTCACCTGTCTAAAGCTACTTAGAAAAAAAAGACATGTATTCGCTTTTTTTCCTTCAATCATTTTTTTTTTTGAAGAAATATGCATCAATAAAACACTCCTCAGGTAGTACAGTAGCCGGAAACCTTGCACAGATTGTCAACATCAATGGAAAGCTAACAAAAAGCAAAGCCTAGTCAGGTAAAACCCAAAAACTTGGCAGCAGCGATCTATACCCTCCAAGGATAAGATCTAGGCAAATCATTGTTTAGCTTTCCTTTTACCAAGGTAACCGATAGGTCCTAAAGACCTTCTCTGTATCTTGCACCTACTGATTAAATAGAATAGCAGGGTTCTCAACCTTCTCAATAGACAGGATAATGCCCGGAGTACAATCAATAGGCAGGGTAATGCCCGGAGTACAAGCAATAGACAGGGTAATGTCCGGAGTACAATCAATAGACAGGGTAATGCCCTGAGTGCAATCAATAGGCAGGATAGTGGCAGCAGGGTAATGGGAATTATATCGGTGCCCAGAATAATAAAGAATACACAACTTGTATTAAAAAAAAAAAAATCTAAATTTATTACATAAAACCACAAATATAGGGTTCAATAAAAATTAGCAAAGCATGATACACATCATATTTAACAGTCACTGATATCTGTATATAGTAGGTGATCAATACGTGATGTTGTATCCCAACATGTTTCGCCAGCAATGGCTTCCTCTGGATTTTTTACGGACCACCAATATTGGCGAAACATGCTCATTTTTATTGAACCCTATATTTGTTGTTTTTATGTAATTTCTATTTTTTATACAATTTATGTAGTCTTTATTGTTCTAGGCACCGTTATAATCCCCATTACCCTGTTGCCACTGTTCTCCATTTACAAGGGATAAGGTGCCGGATATCATAGGGCCACCTAATCTACCTTCCAAGCAATCAACAGGCAGGGTAATGCCCTGAGTACAGTCAATAGGAAGTGTAATGCCCCGAGTACAATCAACAGGCAGGGTAATGCCCTGAGTACAATCAATAGGCAGGGTAATGCCCCGAGTACAATCCAATAGGCAGGGTAATGCCCCGAGTACAATCCAATAGGCAGGGTAATGCCCCGAGTGCAATCAATAGGCAGGGTAATGCCCCGAGTACAATCAATAGGCAGGGTAATGCCCCGAGTACAATCAATAGGCAGGGTAATGCCCCGAGTACACTCAATAGGCAGGGTAATGCCCCGAGTACACTCAATAGGCAGGGTAATGCCCCGAGTACACTCAATAGGCAGGGTAGTGGCAACAGGGTAATAAGGATTACATTGGTAATCAGAATAATAAAGAATACATAACTTGTGTAAAAAAAATTTTTTGAAATTTATTACGTAAAACAACAAATATAGGCTTCAATAACAATTAGCAAAGCATGATACAAATCCTATTTAACAGTCACTGATATCTGTATATAGTAGGTGAGCAATACCTGATGTTATATCCCAACGTGTTTCGCCAACAATGGCTTCTTCGGGATTTTTTACGGACCACCAATATGAAACATGCTAATTTTTATTGAACCCTATATTTGTTGTTGTTTTTATGTAATACATTTTTTATACAATTTTATGTAGTCTTTACTGTTCTGGGCACCGTTTATAATCCCCATTACCCTGTTGCCACTATTCTCCATTCACCAGGGATAAGGTGCCGGATATCATAGGGTCACCTAATCTACCTCCCAAGCAATCAATAGGCAGGGTAATGGCCGAGGACAATCAATAGGCAGGGTAATGCCCCGAGGACAACCAATAGGCAGGGTAATGCCCCGAGTACACTCAATAGGCAGAATAATTCCCCGAGGACACTCAATAGGCAGGGTAATGCCCCGAGGACAACCAATAGGCAGGGTAATGCCCCGAGTACACTCAATAGGCAGGGTAATGCCCCGAGGACAATCAATAGGCAGGGTAATGCCCCGAGTACACTCAATAGGCAGGGTAATGCCCCGAGTACACTCAATAGGCAGGGTAATGCCCCGAGGACAATCAATAGGCAGGGTATTGCCCTGAATACAAATCGACTGAGAGAGCATAGTAGGGATGGAAGAAAGAAAAGCAAAAGAAGGATATCAAGAGAAGAGAGGGAAACCCAGAAAAAAAGGAGCCCTAAAGAGCTCCAATGAGCTTCAAAATCTGTATTTTCGTCCTGATTAAGAAAATACAGAAACGGTGTACTAGAGTTTACCTTTAGCCCAGTCGATAAGAAGTGATCGATTTGTTTATTCCTTTGCTTTGCACTCCCAAAATCGAAATATTTCAAAATACACGACATGCTGGGTCCCAAATCTTCTCTCTGCTTCCCTGCAGAGGAGGGCGGGGTTTTCTCCAGGTGTCCATGTCACTGCCCTGGGTGGAATTTTTTTCTCTATTGGTTGTCCACCAGTGGGGACCACCTCCTTCGTCCAGGAAGACTTGCAGCGGCATGGGTTGGCAGCGACTTGCCAGGTCACTCCTGAAGGCGGCGAGGGACACAGACCGCGGACTTGGGTGAGTATAAAATACGTCTTCAGAAGGTTTTTATTATTGTACGCTAGGTTCCGGCCCTTTGCATGTTAGGAGCATGTGCAAAATTGCGCACTCTCCTGACACACAGAGAAACCCGCTGCCATAATTAATCCCCCCTTCCCCACCCAAGCATTGGCAACTGCTCCACATTATTCTGTACTACAAACTGATGCCTCTGCACCATGCGGTTTTGGCAAAAGTCGGTCCTCTTTTTCTGCATTTGTTGTGCGTAGGGAAGCTCATTGAAATGGGATCGGCTGCCCTACATAAGATATGTGGAAACCTGCCTGCACTTTGTCCCACTTTTAATGATAAATTGCTTGTTTTGTAGTTGCTCTACTTAGATCAAGATGTCTTTAGCCATGTTTAGGATGTACCAGCAACTGGTGTACTGGCATTGGCCTATCTCATTGGATAGATGAACCATCGAACGAAGGGTTGCTGATGGACGGACTCTGTAACGGAGTGTAGACATTGGTGCCTTTGTTGGGACTGTCTGTTCTCACAGCTCAGAGAGGGAAGGCCGGGCCTCCGATTGTCATGTTCAATGATTCATGAATATTCAGGAACCCGATTCACCCCGTTCTGACCGATCCTGGAATCTATTGTGTGCTGGGAGAGGGAGACGTCTTATTACAATACATTTCCATGGATTGGACCATGCTTTTTTCCCGCTAGTGGGGCAAATTTAACCCCCTGCTAGCAGCCAGAGAAGGTTTCTTTTTTATTTTTTATAACCACTTTTTTTTTTAATAAGACACTTTCCAACATACAACATAGAAAAACACATTGCACGATATATCTATACACGTGCATCGGCACCCCCCCGCAGTGCAGCGGGCGCCTGCTATTCCCGCTTAAAGGGCCGACGTACAGCTACAACGGTTCGCAAGATCGTGCCGATGGCTGGTCGGCAAGCGGTTAATAAATAGATAACCTCTAACCTTTAAAAAATATTAAATACATTATTAATAATAAAATAACACTCAAACGCGAACCAAAAAATACATTATTATTAATAATAATACAAAATAATTGTTTTTATGTTAGTGTTTATTTATTTTATTTTTTTTAAGGGTTAAAGTTAAGGGTTAATTATTTATTGTTACTTAGTATTCATTTATTGACCTAATTTGTTTTTTTATGTTTTTTTATTTATTTGTGTATTTATTTTACATTTATTTATTCATTTATTATTATTTGTATAATAATAATAATAAAATAAATAACCCCAACTCCTAATCCTAACCCCAATCTAAACTGAACTCGAGCGCCTTAATTTAACAAAAAAACATTACAATAAATGAATAATAATAAAAGAAGAAATAAAAGCTAATTGAAAAGCCAAAAAAGCTGAACTAGCTAGCAACAAATGATGCAACAGATAATGGTTTTCTCTGTTGGCTAATAAAAAAAAAAAATGCCAAAGCCCAAAAACGCTGCATACAAAAACGCCAAAGAAGTGCTCAAAGACACTACGCTTAGGTGTGGATGCAGCCTTAGGACTGATTCAAGTTGGCTTAGAGGTGTGCAATGAATGGATCGGCACACAGGACACCTCATTGATGTGTCCCCAATGTATGGAGAGCAGATCTTGGTGGATGAATGCAGCTTGCCATAACTGCACATCGTCGGTCCCTATTACAGCATTTATCACCACAGTGTCATTGTTGGGCACATCCTCCATGCATTGCACTCCTGGCTGTAAGGACAGGGAATCATTGAGAATGGTGCAGGTAGGGATACAGCAACGATGCAACATACACATGAATGCGCTGAGGGGGGGGGGGGGGGGGGTGTAGGATTATACTAAAAAGTCCTAAGGTTAAAGTATAGCCATGGCAGCTCCTCCACAAGACTGAAAGTAATCTCTGCAATATATAAAGGAAACAGCAGAGGGCGCCATCTAAGTACATTGTATAGAAAGACTTGTAAAATCACAAATGGCAACTCACGAGAGAGGGCGCCAACTAAGTGCAGTATATAGAAAAAAAAGCCTATTAAAAATCACAGTGGTGACTCACGAGATACATAAGGATCAGAGCATGTAATCCACCCAGTGCGGTTTGCCGTTGAGCCCCAGTGTGTCTTCAGAAGCCAGTAAGCAGATGCAAAGCTCCTGACCGTGACATCTGCTTCCTGGCTCCTGACAAACGCATGAGGCTCAACGGCAAACCGCACTCTGTGGATTAACTTGTGTATCATCTCGTAAGTTGCCACTTGTGATTTTTGATGGTCTTTTTCTATACAATGCATTTAGTTGGCGCCCTCTCTTGTAAGTTGCCACTCTTGTGATTTTTAATAGTCCTTTTTTTTTTTTATATATACTGAAAATAGAAATTCTGACGCACAGAGGGTTAATGCCCAGCAAACATACAAATACATATAAAGGGCACTTGGGGTACAAAAAAGTGGCCAACCAAGTCCATAAATTTTATTAGTCCATATGTGCTGAAAAGGGGATGATATACACCGGCGGCTGCAGCTCTGTATAGGAATCCAAGAAAGAAAAGGGGGGGGGAAGCGCCACCTAAGTGCAGTATTACTGACATGGAAATTTTATAGATGGGCAACTCCTATCCTCATATTGATTAGTGGTTCCAAATTAATAATAACTACTGCAGTAGGGAACAGACACAAAAGATACGCTCAGCATCTTTCCAAATTACTGTTCTGCTTTATTATGATGCAATTGAAGGATTTTATACATATGATTACATAGGTATCACATTAATATTACAATTGTATGTTTATGGTAACAAGGGGCGTAACATAGGCAGGCTAATTCTAATCAGCACTCGAAAGAATGTAAACATGTACTGAAAACATTATGGCAGAGTGGAATACATACAAAATAGAATACAATTATATACAGAACTTACACATTTCCTGGTTTATGAGCAATAGATTGAAAACACTCAAGGTAGAAGGTACAAACATGATCATCTGAAGTGGGTACAATGCAAGTCTCTCCTCTCCGTCATGCAGGTACCGCCATTGGGAGTCCCGACCACCATGAATGGTGTCAGCTGGGCTAGTGGAGGCCAGGCCCGTAGAAGGAGCTAGAGCAGGGATCTTCAAACTACGGCCCTCCAGCTGTTGCGGAACTACATGTCCCATGAGGCATTGTAAAACTCTGACATTCACAGACATGACTAGGCATGATGGGAATTGTAGTTCCTGAACAACTGGAGGGCCGTAGTTTGAAGACCCCTGAGCTAGAGGCTTCGAGCGCGTAGCTTGGTACTTGCCTTGTCCACCTACCCTTCCGGTGACCTCACATCTGCCCGTGTGCGCTCCATGCTGGTTGGTGTGGACTTCCAGGGTTTTTCCAGGCCCTACTCCAGCTGACACCATCCACTGCGGTCATGACTCCCAATGGCGCTACCTGCGGGACGGAGAGGAGAGACGAGCATCGTATGTACTTCAGATATATCTTGAGTGTTTTTAATCTATTGGTAATACTGCACTTAGGTGGCGCTCCCCCCCTCCTTTTTCGTCCTTGGTTTTTCTATATGCTGCACTTTGTTGGAACCCTCTCTCATGAGTTGCCACCGATTTGTAATATTCTTTCTCTATGAACTGCACTTAGTTGGTGCCCCCTGCTGTTTCCTGGCTGTAAGGAACATACCATGTACCTTACACCATGTATAGTACCTCTCCTGTCTGGAAGTGTTTTTTTGCATGGCCAAGGAACATCCGCACCGCACTGTGGTCCAGGAAATGGGAGGATCTCTTCTGCAACCAAGTGAACACCCAAACAAGAACTTGGGGTGTGCTAGTGCCTGAAGCTTGGAGGAGGACACCAACCCAGAATTCTGTTTTTCATGTGAGATTTAGGGAACAAATGGGGCTAAAACTGGCCTTGTCTTACCACCAAGCAGGTTCTACATCCCCTCCCCCATAGATCGGTGTGCCTACGTATCCCCAGAACCAATTTTCATCTTCACAGGAGCATGACAGTTGGAGGGTGAAAATCTGATTGGAGGGGGCAATGCAGACAGTTATGTGGGACGTATTCAATAATACAACCTCATATGTCCCTTTCTTGTTACATTTGTGATTTAAGTTCTGGAAGTTCTGTTATTCGCTTTACTGTCTCCTTTGCAGCCTACTCGTCCCTCCAGCTCTGCGGCCTCCAGCGGCACAGCCGGGGCCTCCGGATCTGCATCGGCATCATGTGGAGAGATCAGCAGCAGCGAGCCCAGTACTCCGGCCCAGACCCCTCTGGCTGCTCCCATCATCCCCTCACCCTCTCTGACCTCTCCAGTGGCTCCATTGCCTGCTCCTGGGTCCAGCAAGGTAACCATTTTATAGTCTATGGTAACGTAGAAATAAACTCTCTTATTTTCTTCTTTAATGCAGGCAACTCTGGAATGGCTCGTTAAAAAGTGGGCAATGGCATGAGTGCATTCTTATAAATCTGTGTTTTCTCATTCATTCTAGTCAGGGCACTCCCTGCATATGCCATTTTTAGATCAGGGGTCTCAAACTGGCAGCCCTCCAGCTACAAGTCTAAAACTACAAGTCCCATCATGCCTCTGCCTGTGGGAGTCATGCTTGTAACGGTGAGCCTTGTGATGCCTCATGAGACTTGTAGTTTCGCAACAGCTGGAGGGCCGCCAGTTTGAGACCTCTGATTTAGATGGTACTGCCTTCATCGCCTCCCCATTACTGGGAGATCAAGGCAGTGCTGCCATCAGAGGGAAGTGACATTCCCTCACAGGAAGTTCTCTGTAGGAACTGGGCATGTAATAGGGAGGTTCTTTCCTACCCATTCCTCTCTCTCCTGCACTTTTGTTAAAAATTAAAAAATGGCTCGGTCAACAAATAAGGGAGAAAACGGGACTGAGAGGCTCCACACTGTGGTGATGGTCTTTGCCCACCAGGAACATAGACGCCTTCTCGGAGTAGACATAGAAACTATGTGTATACTATACTAGAAACTATGTGTACTCCGAGAAGCTGAATTGTATAAGCTGTGCCCAAAACAAGCAAGTACATGACCAGGACCAATGATGCATGTGGTCCTACTGCAGCTGAACTTACTCCTACACTGGCCTTGCTCTTTGGGTGGAGGCGTCCATCTTTGTAGAGGCAAGGCTTCCTCATGTTGGAGCTGCCCCTCTGATGACTGATGGGGGGGGGGGGGGGTTAAGGAACAGGAAGCGGCAGGTTAGGTGGAGGAAGGACAGATCACAGAATGAAGCATAGTGAGATCCTTTTACTGCAGATCCTTAGTCCTTAGGTACATCTCACCTAAAATTTGGTGGTCAGACGGCCAGAGCCTTAGACAATCTCACACTGCAAATATCCAGCTGAAGGTGCATGAGTACCTAGGCTCAGGAAGTACAGATATTATTTTTTTTTTTTAGGAAGAATTCAGATCTAAAGATAAACGTTTTAAGGGCACTGCTTGGGCAAAAATAACATTTCTGTGTGTTTCCTAGAATTTAGCACATCTTCATGTTCTGAGTTCAGGTCCACCTCAAAGTGGACCTTCAGTATTTTTTTCATCTTTCCATCTATTGTATCTTCTCCCCTTGTTGTTTTAAAGTATAACTAAAGGCAAAACATTTTTTTTTTTTTTTTTGGATAGAGTGGAGAGGGTCTAGAGTCTCTCTATTCACCCTCTCTATTTGTCCTGTTTACCATTATCAATAAAAGTGAAAGGAAAAAGAAAACCCCAAATTTTGGGTTGTCTCCAGAAAATTAATAGATGGGAAATCTTCCAATGGGGACACTAGTTCTGGTGAGCTGGGGGTCCCCAAGAAATTCCTTTTAATTTGCAGAGATTTCCTCTCTCACTTCCTGTTTTGCTATGGGACAGGGACTGAAGCAAAATCTCCGCAATGGGACACAGATGGCGAAAAAAATATGACAAGGGTTATAACCCTCCCTTACTCTATCCATAATGGGAAAAAAAAGCTTTGCCCATAGTTCTACTTTAACTTTGGATACCAAAACATTTTTTTCTGCCAGTAAATACCTTAAACAGCCCACTTCCTGTTTCTTGTCTGGTAAAAAGCCTAGGCTAATGACGACATGCACAGCGCTCTCTCGCTCGTGAGAGAGAGAGATTGCCAGGAAGGGAGGGGGATGAGTCATAAGAGGGCCAATGAGAGCTGCAGAGCTGGAGGTGTGTCTGTAAATCCAGGAAGCTTCAGCTGCCCACAGTTAAAATGGATTCAGCCAGTCTCAGTGGAGGGAGATCCCTGCAACATATTTGGCAAGTGCAGAATCACAGTAAATATAAAATAATATGCAAAGTGGTCCAAGGGAATCTTCAGAATGGCAAAGATGTTTTTATTACAAATTATGTGAGTGGACTGCAGTTCTTTAAGGTTTGTAAAGAAAATACTGGTTTGATTATTTTATTTTTTATATAATTATAAATTTTACAGTAAAACCTTGGTTTGCGAGCATAATTCATTCCAGAAACATGCTTGTAATCCAAAGCACTTGTATATCAAAGCATTTTTTTACAGGGTATAAAAGAGAAGAGAGGCACCTCTAAGTGTAGCAATAAGTTGCTAAATGTTGTACCGTCATTAAATTTAACCATATTGCTACACTTATGCCACGTACACACGACCGGACTTTCCGGCAAACTAGGTCCGACGGTCTTCCCGACGGACTTTCGGCAGAGTTTCGACGGACTTTCAGAACAAACGGACGGACTTGGCCACGCACGAACGGACTAAGTCCGGTCGAAAGTCCGTTCGTTTTGTACGTGATGACGAAAACGGGACAAAAAAAGTAAGTTCAATAGCCAGTAGCCAATAGCTTCCCTTGCATTGTATTTGGTCCGTCGGACCAGCACACAGACGAACGGTTTACCCGATTTTTAGTCCGTCAGACAGATTTGAAACATGTTTTATTTCTAGGTCCGTCTGATTTTTTTTTTTTCCTCCAAAAAACGATCGGACTAGCCCACACACGATCGGAATGTCTACCGGACTAATCCCGTCAGACCTAGTTTGCCGGAAAGTCCGGTCGTGTGTACGCGGCATTAGAGGCTCCTCTCTTCTCTTTTATACTCCGTTGTGACATGACGCTACTCTTATATCAAGACATCGCTTGTATATTAAGGCAAAATTTATTTAAAAATTTTGCTTGTCTTGCAAAACGCTCTCAAACCAAGTTACTCACAAACCAAGGTTTTACTGTATACCCTTATAAAATAAGGGTAGAAAAAAAAAATCCTCTAAATACTATATTTGTAGCCCTCTCATTCTCTTTTTGAACGCAGCAGAGAGGAGAGTTTCCTGGCTAAAGGTAATGACATGCAGCTTGTGGTTCCTAGAGCTAGGCAGGACTTTTTAAAAAAAAATTGTGATGGCTGATTGATTCACAGCAAATCCTGATGTATACTCAGAAATAATCTGATTTGTATAAAATAAAGAATAATCCATGACACTCACCTGGCTTTATTTTCTGATGGCACAGGAGGAGGAGAACCTGCGGGCTCAGGTGAAGGATCTGGAGGAGAAGCTGGAGACTCTGAAGATGAAGAGGGCTGAGGACAAGGCCAAGCTGAAAGAGCTGGAGAAATCCAGACTGCAGCTGGAACAGTTACAGGAATGGAAGAGCAAGATCCAGGAGCAGCAGGCCGACCTGCAGAAACAACTCAAGGAGGCCAAGAAGGTGAGTGAGAGAGGCTTGTACCTGCAGTACTGATGAGCCTATAGAACCCAGTGCCGAGTCTATAGAACAGGAAAGGGTATGTGTGCTGCTCAGGCTCAGTAGGGGGGGTGGGGGGGGGTGTTATGTAAACCGTACATCCGCAGCTGCTAGACGGGACGTCCTGGCTCCTGCAAGAGTTCTAGAGAAAGTGTTAGCCCCTGCAAGTCATGCATCTAAGGTGTCCTGGAGAAGTGAATGGAGTGGCAACGTCAGCCTGGACTCCACCCAGGCCATGCCCCAACGCGTTTCACTCCGTCCCCCCAGAGCTTAGTCCTTGGGAACTGAGCCTATGGAACTCGTTGCCCGATACGGAGTCTATAGAACCCAATGCAGCCTGTATAGAGAGGTGCAGATAACAGTCTATCTGTGCAGAACTGTTCCTGGTTCTGATCTACTCGGGTAAGAACACAACCCTATGATGGATGTCATTTGCTGCAAACAAAGTTTATGAAGCTGAAGAGAGAGTTTTTTTGTATTGTCCACTTGTATACAGTTATGAATTGTGATGCCTCTGCTTTAGGTTAAAAATGATTCTAAGCCATATACAGTTGTGTTTTATAAGTTTACATACCCTGGCAGAATTTATGATTTCTTGGCCATTTTTCAGAGAATATGAATGATAACATAAAAACTTTTCTTTCACTCATGGTTAGTGTTTGGCTGAAGCCATTTATTATCAGTCAATTGTGTTTACTCTTTTTAAATCGTAATCGCAACAGAAACTACCCAAATTACCCTGATCAAAAGTTTACATACCCCAGTTCTTAATACTGTGTATTGATCCCTTTAACATCAAAGAACAATAAAAAGTTTTTGTGTTATCATTTATATTCTCTGAAAAATGGCCAAGAAATCATAAATTCTGCCAGAGTATGTAAACCTATGAGCACAACTGTATATCTATTTATCTAGCTAAATGCATGTGTTCAATGTGTGTGCTGTTCTTTTTCATATAGTTATTTCCTGTAATGGATATTTGTTGGTGATCCTGCCATTCTTGGTGGCAACCCCTTTCTTGGTGGCAATGATCAGCAGGTCCATAGAGCCTGAAAACCATTGCCACCACAATGTGCATGCTCCCTATTTAGCGAAGTAAAGCCAGCCATAGCTGGATCTAATCTCGTCTAGTTCAGCAGGTACTGGCCTAGGTTCTATTCACCTTTGGGCACACTGATTGTATCCAAGTCTATTCATCAATGACTTGGATACAACCATCATTTCGGATTTGTACATGCAATTATTGCCAGTGGCTATAGCCACTAGCAACAAGCACTGTGTTCTCCCAGCAGGTAAGGCTCCCTGCGCCCCCGCCAGGGGAACACAATAGCTCGGCAGGAGGCATTCCTCCATCAACACTGGGGGAATGCCTCCATGGATGCAGGAAAGAAAATCGCATAATCTACGGCCTGCTTGAGTAAGCTGTGTATTGCCATAAACGACTTGCTTACTAGGTTGCATGATTGCGGTTCTCCTCGCAGCACGGACCAGATTGAGGGCAGAGCTAATTCCACAGCACGTCACGTTACATGTCACGTTATCTCACTTTTAGGTTTTACATGCCCTGCCTGTCTGGGAGCTGTCTCCGCTCCCAGACTGTGCTGCTGAAAAACATAAAAAGAGCGATCACGTGACAAAAGGCAAAAAATTAGGTGAAAAAAAAAAAAAGGTAGAAACCACTTAAGGGCACTTTGATCAGGTCTGCTTGTTTTTCTAACCTGATCAGAAAGGTCCATGCATTCCTATGGACGCGCATGTAAACTGATTTGTGTCCTGATTTTCTCACTTGTCTACCCTGTTGGTCAGATCAGGCACACTAAAAAAAAAAAAAAGAAAAGTGGACTGTGTCCTCTGCGTTTGGATGGACCAGATTGCAGACAGTCAGGTGTAAACGGACAGCGTAATCGGTTTACTGCCAGTCGCCCATAGAGCAGAGTGGTGTCCGTGTCCGCTCTGCATAAACTGAGCGGACACGGACCTGTCATCCGCCCACTCTGCTCTGATCAGCTCACAGATCCCCTGCTAATTTGGAGTGGAAGGCACCTGTGTATAAGGACCCTTATTTTTAAAGCAAAGCTTCATCAAAACGTGATTCTGCTTTGATTCCTCCCATCCCGTGCTTTTGGGAGGGAGGGGGGTTCTTTTTTTGACAGGTATCCGCTCTCACTTCGCTCCCACGATCTAAAGGGGAGTTCTCCCCCCAACCCCGCCCCCAGCACCCAAAGCCTTCTGGGGGACACGTCACATGTTCCAGAAGATTGCGGGACCATTCCCAAAACGCAGAGCAGCTAGCGCATGCGCAATGAGCAGCCAGGTGTGAAACCCATAAGAGAGACAGCTGGCTGCCCACAGTTAAGATGCCGGCACAGAGACCACATAGGCTAGTGAAGACTAGCCCAGATGAGGGCAGCACTGGATCCCTGGACAGGTAAGTGTCCTTATATTATAAGTCAGCAGCTACAGTATTTGTAGCTGCTGTCTTTTATTTATCCCCCCCCCTAGAATGGAGAACCACTTTAAGCAGCCTTTTGTGTGGCCTTTCAAACTGATATTTCCGATCCGTAGTCTGTTTCTGGGAAAATCAAATGAATTAAAAGTATGTCCACTATATTTTACATGACAAAATCACTCACACTATACTTACAAATGTTCCCGGTCAATGTCTTCTTGTTTTGTTTCTGTGTTACACCGAAAAAAGTAAATATCTCTTTGCTCGCAAAAAAAAAAGAAATCTCATCTTTGTGGTATCTGTTCTTGCTATTTGTGTGTTTTATGTACTTTAGGATGCCAAGGAAGCCCTGGAGGCCAAGGAGCGCTACATGGAGGAGATGGCAGACACAGCAGACGCCATTGAGATGGCCACTCTAGATAAAGAGATGGCTGAGGAGAGAGCAGAGTCTCTGCAGCAAGAAGTGGACACCATGAAAGAGAAGGTGGAGGAGCTAACCATGGACCTGGAGATCCTGAAACACGAGATAGAGGAGAAAGGTGAGCGCAGTTTTGTGATCCGCATCTTATTGGGGAATATGAATTAAAACTTTATAAGGTGGATAGTGAGCTTCTTGGGGAATATCAGGATTGAGTCATGAAGACATTACTGAGCTGTATCTGGATGTGGTGGAAGAAATGAAGCTGTCTGGAATTGTTGGTAGAAATGAAGGCGTCGTGTGTCTGGATGTTTTGGAAGACATGAATGAAGGAGTTGTGTGTCTGGATGTGGTGGAAGAAATGAAGGTGTCTGGATTTGGTGGAAGACATGAATGAAGGAATTGTGTGTCTGGATGTGGTGGAAGACATGAATGAAGGAGTTGTGTGTCTGGATTTGGTGGAAGACATGAATGAAGGAGTTGTGTGTCTGGATGTGGTGGACGACGTGAAGGAATTGTGTATCTGGATGTGGTGGAAGACATGAAGGAGTTGTGTGTCTGGATGTGGTGGAAGACATGAAGGAGTTGTGTGTCTGGATGTGGTGGAAGACATGAAGGAGTTGTGTGTCTGGATGTGGTGGAAGACATGAAGGAGTTGTGTGTCTGGATGTGGTGGAAGACATGAATGAAGGAGTTGTGTGTCTGGATGTGGTGGACAACGTGAAGGAATTGTGTATCTGGATGTGGTGGAAGACATGAAGGAGTTGTGTGTCTGGATGTGGTGGAAGACATGAAGGAGTTGTGTGTCTGGATGTGGTGGAAGACATGAAGGAGTTGTGTGTCTGGATGTGGTAATAAGACGAAAATAAATGCTGGACAGCCGCACTCGTAGATTTGCCTCGTTTATTCAGAAAATTCACATCAAAAACAAAATAGCAGCAGACAGGAGAAAAGCTGATGTTTCGCACTAGCGTTAGTGCTTACTCATAGCTTTGTGTCTGGATGTGGTGGTATAAATGAAGGAGTTGTGTGTCTGGATATGGTGGAAGACATGAAGGAGTTGTGTATCTGGATATGGTGGAAGACATGAAGGAGTTGTGTATCTGGATGTCGTGAAAGACATGAATGAAGGAGTTGTGTGTCTGGATATGGTGGAAGACCTGAAGGAGTTGTGTGTCTGGATGTGGTGGAAGACCTGAATGAAGGAGTTGTGTGTCTGGATGTGGTGGAAGACCTGAATGAAGGAGTTGTGTGTCTGGATGTGGTGGAAGACATGAAGGAGTTGTGTGGATGTGGTGGAAGACATGAAGGAGTTGTGTTTCTGGATGTGGTGGAAGACCTGAATGAAGGAGTTGTGTGTCTGGATGTGGTGGAAGACCTGAATGAAGGAGTTGTGTGTCTGGATGTGGTGGAAGACATGAATGAAGGAGTTGTGTGTCTGGATGTGGTGGAAGACCTGAATGAAGGAGTTGTGTGTCTGGATGTGGTGGAAGACCTGAATGAAGGAGTTGTATGTCTGGATGTCGTGAAAGACTTGAATGAAGGAGTTGTGTGTCTGGATGTGGTGGAAGACATGAATGAAGGAGTTGTGTGTCTGGGTGTGGTGGAAGACCTGAATGAAGGAGTTGTGTGTCTGGATGTGGTGGAAGACCTGAATGAAGGAGTTGTATGTCTGGATGTCGTGAAAGACTTGAATGAAGGAGTTGTGTGTCTGGATGTGGTGGAAGACCTGAATGAAGGAGTTGTGTGTCTGGATGTGGTGGAAGACCTGAATGAAGGAGTTGTGTGTCTGGATGTCGTGAAAGACTTGAATGAAGGAGTTGTGTGTCTGGATGTGGTGGAAGACCTGAATGAAGGAGTTGTGTGTCTGGATGTCGTGAAAGACTTGAATGAAGGAGTTGTGTGTCTGGATGTGGTGGAAGACCTGAATGAAGGAGTTGTGTGTCTGGGTGTGGTGGAAGACCTGAATGAAGGAGTTGTGTGTCTGGGTGTGGTGGAAGACCTGAATGAAGGAGTTGTGTGTCTGGATGTGGTGGATGACCTGAATGAAGGAGTTGTGTGTCTGGGTGTGGTGGAAGACCTGAATGAAGGAGTTGTATGTCTGGGTGTGGTGAAAGACTTGAATGAAGGAGTTGTGTGTCTGGGTGTGGTGGAAGACCTGAATGAAGGAGTTGTGTGTCTGGATGTCGTGAAAGACTTGAATGAAGGAGTTGTGTGTCTGGATGTGGTGGAAGACCTGAATGAAGGAGTTGTGTGTCTGGATGTCGTGAAAGACTTGAATGAAGGAGTTGTGTGTCTGGATGTGGTGGAAGACCTGAATGAAGGAGTTGTGTGTCTGGGTGTGGTGGAAGACCTGAATGAAGGAGTTGTGTGTCTGGGTGTGGTGGAAGACCTGAATGAAGGAGTTGTGTGTCTGGGTGTGGTGGAAGACCTGAATGAAGGAGTTGTATGTCTGGGTGTGGTGAAAGACTTGAATGAAGGAGTTGTGTGTCTGGGTGTGGTGGAAGACCTGAATGAAGGAGTTGTGTGTCTGGGTGTGGTGGAAGACCTGAATGAAGGAGTTGTGTGTCTGGGTGTGGTGGAAGACCTGAATGAAGGAGTTGTGTGTCTGGGTGTGGTGGAAGACCTGAATGAAGGAGTTGTGTGTCTGGGTGTGGTGGAAGACATGAATGAAGGAGTTGTGTGTCTGGGTGTGGTGGAAGACCCGAATGAAGGAGTTGTGTGTCTGGGTGTGGTGGAAGACCTGAATGAAGGAGTTGTGTGTCTGGGTGTGGTGAAAGACTTGAATGAAGGAGTTGTGTGTCTGGATGTGGTGGAAGACCTGAATGAAGGAGTTGTGTGTCTGGGTGTGGTGGAAGACCTGAATGAAGGAATTGTGTGTCTGGATGTGGTGGAAGACCTGAATGAAGGAGTTGTGTGTCCGGATGAGGTGGAATAGAGATTTGTGAGGTGTGGTTGTGTCTGTTGTAGACTTTAAACTGTGAATCTCGAAGTGATGAAGTGGATAAATATGAGCTGTGTTTGTGGTGGTGTCCAAGTATTGTAGACATTAATGAGCTGTGAATCTGGATGGAATGTAGGAACATAGATGAGCTGTGTCTAAATCTGAAAGGGAACTGTAGAGAATACTAAGATTATCAAGCTGTGTCTAGACATGGTTGGGTAATGTAGATGTTAAAGCGGAATCTGTGCATGCGCAGCTCAATGTACATTTAACAAAAGGCAGCGAGCAGGCAAGTAAATGTGTATTACTTCAGCAGAGATATCTCATGTCTCCTTCAATAAAGAGCTGCCGGTTTGCAGTTTTCTAAAAGTTAGGTTTAGTTCCTGTGCGGGATGACGTCATCCCCCGTCTGCCAATTATTAGTATATTGGGGAATTTAGTTCTGCTTTAAAGTGGTTCTAAAGGCTAAAGTTTTTTTTACCATAATGTATTCTCTGTATTAGGGGAACAAACCTGAGCTCAGCCCCCTTATACTAACCTGAGTCCAATCTCGATCTGGTGCTGTGCCCATAAACAGAGGGTCCCTCTGCTCTCTCCCTCCTCATTGTTTCATAGACAGGAGCAGGAGTAATTGGTTCCTGCTGCTGTCCATCACAGCCAATGAGGAGGGAGCAGAGGGTGGAGCTGAGCTGCGCTCTGTGTGTCATGCATTCCCCCAAATCCAGAGGAATCAGCCGAAATACATGTACATTGCCTAGCCTGCACCTGCCACCCGCTTGCAGTATATTTACTTAGAGCAGGTGGTTAAAGTGCTGACAGGGTCTCTTTAAGAAGCTGTGTGTCTGGATAGGACAGAGTAATGTAGACTCAGTCTGAGTTCTGCTGTTTTCCGACATGTAGGATCGGATGGAGCGGCCTCCAGTTATCAGGTGAAGCAGTTGGAGGAACAGAATGGCAGATTGAAGGAAGCTCTGGTCAGGTAAGAGGACCCATTGTGTTGCCCATGTATTCCATGCAGTGTGATCAGTTGCTGTGTACATGGGTAGTTACACTGTATTCTTTGGCAGGATGAGGGACCTCTCAGCCTCAGAGAAGCAGGAACATGTCAAAGTGCTGAAACATCTGGAGAAGAAGAACATGGAGCTGGATACCCTGCGGCAGCAGAAGGAGAAGATGCAGGAGGAAGTGTCTCACATGGAGAAGACCATCGATGAGCTAAAGGAGCAGGTGATCCCCGTCTTCATTCTCACTCACAGCATCGTAGTCATGTTCTGTATTCAGTTTATACAGGTACCTTTTACCAATCTGATAATGTCACCTGTATGACTGCTTTCCTGTGTGCTGTACTCAGGTGGACGCAGCTCTGGGGGCTGAAGAAATGGTGGAGACTCTGGCAGAGAGGAACCTGGATCTGGAAGAGAGAGTCCGTGAACTGCGAGAGACTGTCACTGACCTGGTGTGTCCCCTTTTTATACATGTTATCTGTCTAGTCACCAGACCCATGCTAACTGTCCCTACTGACGTGTGTGTGCAATACCCTTACTGACTAGATCAGACCAACACATCTTTTCGCAGTCTGGTGATTGGCCAACCACTTTTCCCCCAGTCCAGGCCAATTCTGACATCCCTCTCCTACATGTAAAAATCAGCATTTTGTTGCTAGAAAACTTAGAATCCCCAAACATTATATACATATAATATTTTTTTTATATATATATATATATATATATATATATATATATATATATATATATATATATATATATATATATATATATATATATATATATAAAATATTATATCGATTATCGATATATATTTATATTTCCCTCTAGGAAAACCTGGGCCTCGCTGCCTCATGGGGAACCAGGCCTCCCATTCAGAGCTCCTAATACATACATTTTTCGTAGGTTTGAAAGTTTTTAGTTCCCTCTAAAAACCTCTCCAGTCATTCAGGGGAGGAGTCTGCTCTCCAAGACGCTACCTCTTGCAGAGAGATCAGGCTCTACAAGGCTTTATACAAGTTCTTCCAGATTTTGATCTTTGCACTGAAAATCCCTCATCTGCTGGCTGTTGTAGCACTCCAAACTAATACAGTACTTTTCTTTTCCACCGGTTTCTTTTTAGGAAGCCATCAATGAGATGAACGACGAGCTCCAGGAAAACTCCCGCGAGACAGAGCTTGAACTGCGCGAGCAGCTAGACATGGCAAGTGCCCGAGTACGAGAGGCAGAGAAACGCGTAGAGGCCGCCCAAGAAACTGTGGCTGATTACCAGCAGACCATCAAGAAATACCGAGATCTGACCGCTCATTTGCAGGTAATCAGATGGCTTTTGTGGACCAATATGCATTGATCAGAGTGTACACACACACACAAAAAAAGGTTTCCTTTAAAATGGGCATGAATGGAGTTGTCCAGGAGCACTGATAGCGGTGTTGTCTGTTGTAGGAGGTGAACAGAGAGCTCAGGAACCAGCAGGAGGCCACAGTGGAGAAGGAACAGCAACCATCTCCTGAAATGTTTGACTTCAAGATCAAGTTTGCTGAGACAAAAGCCCATGCCAAGGTATGAATAGCTGTAAGAGAAGGATGTCCTCTTATATTTGTAGTCTGGAGATTCCCATCCTGGGTTGGTGAGTTTGTCAGTTTAAAGAACACTGGAATATTCTTGTTCTTCAGGCCATCGAGATGGAGCTGCGCAAGATGGAGGTGAACCAGGCCAATCGCCATGTGTCCCTGCTGACGTCCTTCATGCCGGACAGCTTTCTACGTCATGGAGGAGATCATGACTGCATCCTCGTCTTACTGCTCATCCCCAGACTCATCTGCAAGGTCAGATTTCCTTCTTCCTGTGTCTGTACCAGCTGTGTGCCTGCTGCCTATCCCCCCCTTTCTTGTGTTACCCATACATTATATGGGTGTCACTGTTCCCACTGCCTATCCCCCCCCCCCCCTTTCCTGTGTCACTGTGCCCACTGCCTATCCACCCCAATTTCTGTGTTACCCCTACAATATATTGGCGTTACTGTGCCCACTGCCTATCCCCTCATTTCCTGTGTTACCCGTACATTGTCATTGTATTGGTGTCACTGTGCCCACTGCCTATTCCCCCCCCCCCCCCTTTCTGTGTTACCCGTACACTGTATTGGTGTCACTGTACCCACAGGAAATGCATTAAGATAAAAGTTTAGGCTTTAGAACTACTTTTAACCCTGTAAATCTCAGGTGTAACACCTCTACCCTGGGATCTCCGTATACAACATTGAGACACAATGAGGTTAATTTACTAAAGGCAAATAGACTGTGCAAATGCAGGTGCTCCAGAGCTTTAAAGAGAAGTATGGGTTTTTTGTTTCTTTTAGAATCGTACTTACCTAGGTGAATGCAGCATGGGTCCGATGCTGCAGCTGTCCCCCGGTGCCTCTAACACTAAGAACCGAGCAATCGAACACCACCGATCACTCGGTTCTGACAGCTCCTTGACCAGAAAGCTGCAGACTGTCAGTCACAGCTCTCCTGCTCTGCCCCTCCTCGCTCGTTGGAGCGGTGGAGGGGCGGCCGGCTCAGTGTCTCTCGCTTAGGGGCTGAGCCGGGTGTCTGTCCAGGGACCTGGTGGATCCCGACTTGCATTGTGGTGATGATGCGGAGCCTGGACCAACTTCCGACTGTGACATCAGCAGAGAGCGGACTTCGGCTCCTATTAGGTGATTTAGTAAAACTGGTGCAGCTCCGCATGGTAGCCAATCAGCTTCTAACTTCAGCTTTGACAATAAAACCTGGAAGCTGATTGGTTTCTTTACATGGCTGCACCATATTTTTCACTCTTCATTTTTTAGTAAATCTCCCCCTTTTTGTCATTTTAAGTGTTCATCAAAGGATATATTGTGGGGGAATCAGATGGCATGTCTGAATACCAGAAACCTTTTAGGCCCCTGAAGTAAATTGGTACAATAAATATTATTCGAGAGTGGTTACGGATTCCCTCTTTCTATGCATTAACTTGTCTATTCCCCTAGTTAGCTAGTCTATTAAAAATATGATCACATGTTACTGTTGATATGACTATAATACAAGGTTAGCTATGAACCCAAGCACACTGCTTAATAAAACAAAGTCTTGTTTATTTCCCAAGAAAATAGGAAATGTTAACATGAAAATGCTAAAAAAAGATATTACAAATATATACCAACAAAACACATAATATCATAATATAAAAGATACTTATCACAATGATTTCCTCGAGGCTTTGTATGGCTGGGCTCAGATGGCAAAGAGATAGCCATGAGTCTCAAAATGGCGGAGAGAGCCATGCGGCGTAGCCTCCCTGGCGGTTTTCCCGAGTGGCTCGGGGTTAAAATTCAGCACCATTAGCGGTAACCCCGAGCAACATTCGGGATTACATCGCAGGATCCTGGTGCCTCCTTACTTACCTTGTCCCCGGGATCCTGCGATGTCCCCCGCAGTGTCCGCGGGCTGTGTCATGTTCCGAAGCCTCTCCGTGCCAGGCTCCGTTCCCTGCGAGCGTCGCGACGCACGGGGGCGGAGCCTGGCGGCAAATTCAAAAAAATGTAAAAAGCATAACACATACAGTACTGTAATCTTACAGATTACAGTACTGTATGAAATCATTTCACATCCCATTTGTCCCCAGTGCTCTGGCCCATGCCCTGCATGCAGTTTTATATTGCATATACTGTTCTTTCTGCCTGGAAACTGGAGATTGTCCATAGCAACCAAAAAGCGTCCCTTTACGTCAAAAATGGCTTTAGACCAGCTAGAAAACAGCGATAGTAAATTAGAACACTTGCAGAATTGAGCGATAGTAAATCGTGTGGAAATTTATTTTATTACTATTTATTTTTATTTTTTTTAATTATTATTTTTTTTTATTATATTATAATTTATGTTTTTGTGTTTCAAACTTTATCATACCCGGGATATCTACTAGACTCTTGTTTGGACAGATTTAAGTGTGTTATTGTTAATAATTACAGACCTACAATATAAAACGCCAAATTTCCATGCAAAATGTACCGCTTTCAGCACCTAAAATCAGAATCATACCGCCAGGGAGGTTAAGCACAAGCCAAGAGTGATAAGGGTAGAGACAGAGCGATATCGCTCTCACTCGTTCAGTCCTTTATACTTCAATCATACACCGTCCAAACCCAACCCCATTGCCATCCCATCTAGACTTTTGACGAATCAGTATTTTATGGGGCAGTCCTCCTCAACAGATTATTTTACTGTCTGTCCTGCTGTATTGGGCTCTAGGGGCAGCATTGTCCATGTATCATGTCTCTATATCCTAGGTCAGTGATGGCGAACCTTGGCACCCCAGATGTTTTGGAACTACATTTCCCATGATGATCAACTACACTGCAGAGTGCAGGAACATCATGGGAAATGTAGTTCCAAAACTTCTGGGGTGCCAAGGTTCTCCATTACTGTCCTAGGTCAATCTTCAATCTTAGCTTGCCCTTTGAGCTTCTGTAGCAGGACATTCATTAAGCCTCTTGTCAGCTATGGTCCTTTTGAAGCTCGCATAGCGTTAGAACACTAGACGGATAGGATAGCTTTTGTTCAGCCTAGATGGAGGCCTAAATTTTACAAAGCTTTGATGTGCAATTTGTTACGTTCCAGACCTGGTATCAACCAGGAAGAACGTCAGACCTTCACCCTTTAAGGCTCCATTCACACTAGCGCGTTTTTTGATGCATTTTGCATTTTTCAGAAATGCACGGGAATTTTTTAACATGGGTTCCTATGGAACATGTTCACATCAATGCCTTTTTGTTTCTCTGCATTTTTGGAAAGGGTCAGGGACTTTTTTTCATGCAAAATGCAGCGTTTTGCATGTAATAGAATTCAATGGACAAGCATCAAAAACGCAAGTGCACCGTTTTTGATGCGTTTTTGCCGTTTTTTTTTATTTTTTTTTTTATTTTTTTTTTTATTTTTTTTAAGACTGTAAAAAAAAAAACTGTAAATAAAAAAAAAAAAAAACGCAAAACGCAAATCACAGCAAAATCGCGGCAAAAACGCTGCTCAAAAACGTG
Source organism: Lithobates septentrionalis (assembly GCA_037952835.1). Classification (NCBI taxonomy): domain Eukaryota; kingdom Metazoa; phylum Chordata; class Amphibia; order Anura; family Ranidae; genus Lithobates; species Lithobates septentrionalis. Next base: position 120,785 of record JBBDGP010003703.1, read on the forward strand.
GCAACCATGAAAAAAAAACCTACAAAAACGCTCAAAAGCAACATGCATAGGTGTGAATCGAGCCTTAAGCCATGGAACTGCAGGTATCGGCATGGCTGATCTTTGGGAATAGGAAACAGATATGTAATGGATCTATGCCAGATCCAATTCAAACTCTGGATAATACCCAAAACACTGTTACCAATAAACGCAGTAACATTGACAGAGAATCTCCAGAAATATGACATTAGACCATGTTGCCTTCCAACAGCCCCGTTCACAACAGAGCGATTTGTAAAACGCTCAGCTCTAAAACTCCAAAACGCCCAACAAGCAAATTTCCAATCATTTCAAAAGCAAAACGCCTGAAGCTCAAAAAAGTACATGAGCTTCTTTTTGGCCGATTACAAGTGTTTTTGGCCCCCATAGACTTCAATAGGAATGCCTGCCCTTTAGCAGAAAAACACTTGTAAAACGCTCAAATAGCAGCTCCCACCCCCTAATTTCTTCTCCCTCTCCTCCCCTCCCGCTAAACAAAAACACATGAAGCTGTAAAAAGCTTGTAATAGAATTCTATAAAAAAAAGCTTTTAAAAAAACTTGTAAAAAGCTGCAAAAAAAGCTTTAAAAAAAACCACAAGTAAATCAATCTGCTCAGGTATGAATGGAGCCTTCAACTCCAGGCAGTCATTCCTTTTGTGGCTGTACTTTGTTCTGAAGCTCCATGGTAATGCAGAATTTCTTTTCTAGGCCATCCAGCAGCAAAGATTCCGCTATGTTTTGCTTTAATTCCTCCGATGCGTCGGTCAGCCGCAGCATTTTCTATGTCTGCTTTATTATCAGTCAGTCCTGTTTACCACTATCGCCCTCAGGTGGTCAACTGAATGTACTTTGTCTTCATGACTAGAGCTCTTCACATTCACAGCTATAGAGCAGATTTCATTGTTACAATACCCCCATCACTACCTGGGGAAGGGGGCCCCCCACCCCTTGTAATGTTCTCAGTGTAGTTCTGAAAGCCTGAGACCACAGACCCCATTTTGAGGGTCCCTCTGCTGTGCCCTGGGAGTCACAAAAGTGCAGTAAGTGGTATTTCTTAGCAGGACAGCACTGTGTTGTGTTTGGCTCTTTTCACTGTAAGGTACAGAATTGGACCATGTGGATGAACTGCAATGAAAATGCATCTTATCCTATTCCCGTCTGATATTTGCTGGTTCCCTAGCACAATGCCCTGTGCCGAGGATACTTGAGAGCTGATGTGCAAGTTGAAAAAATTTTTACCTTGCAGTGAGTTGTCCCCTTATAAAGTGTTTGTAAAGTCTATTTTTTTTTTTTATTATTATTATTATTCAAAATAACAAACATGCTATACTTCCCTGCCATGTGCAGTTGGTTTTTCACAGAGCAGCCCAGATCCTTCTCTACTTCGGATCTTCTGGCCCCTCCTTCCTGTTCACTCCTCCCACAGGAAGCAGCTTGCTATTGGGGCACCCGAGCCGAGTCACAGTTCACCTGTGTCCATTCAGACACGGAGCCGCGGCCCGCCCCCGTCCCCTTTTTGTTCTCATTGGCTGACTGACTTTGATTGATAGCGGGAGCCAATGGCGCGCCGCGCTGCTGTCTCAGCCAATGATGAAGAGAGCCTCCGGCAACCGAGACATTCCTACAACATCGCTGGATAGAAATGGGACTCGGGTAAGTATTAGGGAGGCTGAGAGGGGCTGCTGCACACAGAAGGTTTTTTATCTTAATGCGTAGATTACATTAAGATAAAAAAACCTTCTGCCTTTATCACTTTAACACTGCAAGTGTTAACAATTTGTATGGGGGGGGGATAAGAATTTGGCAAACTACTTACATTACATCCTCACTCCCAGAGGCTTCATCTGCATGGCATGACCAGTTCCTTAAGGCCACTTATTTAAACTGGGCATCAGTGACATCTTATCATGAAAATGTGAAGTCCTAACCATCTAAGCATTGTGTGCTGTGAGGTTGTTTCTGATGTCCTCTCTGTGTGTGTTTCAGGCAGAGCTGATCAGTAAGCAGGCGCAGGAGAAGTTTGAGCTGTCAGAGACCAATGAGAAGACGGGTATGAGGGGAGCCGTGGGAGAGCAGATGAGCTTTGCAGCCGGTCTGGTCTATTCTCTGAGCCTCCTACAGGCCACGCTACACAAATACGAGCAGTGAGTGACCTTTCATCATGGCGTATATCTGGTTATGCAGGGATAGTGTTGTACTGATATAAACCAGCCATTTTTTAAATGAGGATTTCATTTATTAAGGGAAAAAAACTGTCCAAACCTGTCTGGTCCTATGTGAAAAAGTAATTCACACCCTCCCTCCCTCCCTTCCTCCCTCCCTCCCTTCCTCCCTCCCTCCCTTCCTCCCTCCCTCCCTCCCTTCCTCCCTCCCTCCCTTCCTCCCTCCCTCCCTCCCTTCCTCCCTCCCTCCCTTCCTCCCTCCCTCCCTTCCTCCCTCCTCCCTTCCTTCCTCCCTCCCTCCCTCCCTCCCTTCCTCCCTCCCTCCCTTCCCCCTCCCTCCCTTCCTCCCTCCCTTCCTCCCTCCCTCCCTCCCTTCCTCCCTCCCTCCCTTCCTCCCTCCCCTCCCTCCCTCCCTTCCTCCCTCCCTTCCTCCCTCCCTCCCTCCCTCCCTCCCTTCCTCTCCCTCCCTCCCTCCCTCCCTCCCTCCCTCCTTCCCCCTCCCCCTCCCTCTCTCCCTTCCTCCCTCTCTCCCTCCCTCCCTCTCTTCCTCCCTCCCTCTCTCCCTCCCTTCCTCCCTCCCTCTCTCCCTCCCTTCCTCCCTCCCTCTCTCCCTCTCTCCCTCCCTTCCTCCCTCCCTCTCTCCCTCCCTTCCTCCCTCCCTCTCTCCCTCCCTTCCTCCCTCCCTCCCTCCCTCTCTCCCTCCCTCCTCCCTCTCTCCCTCCCTCCCTCCCTTCCTCTCTCCTTCCCTCTCTTTCTCTCTCTCCCTCTCTCCCTCCCTCTCTCCCTTTCCCTCCTCCTTCTCTCCCTTTCCCCCCCCTCCTTCTCTCCCTTTCCCCCCCCTCCTTTTCTCCCTTTCCCCCCCTCCTTCTCTCCCTTTTCCCCCCTCCTTCTCTCCCTTTCCCCCCCTCCTTCTCTCCCTTTCCCTCCTCCTTCTCTCCCTTTCCCTCCTCCTTCTCTCCCTTTCCCTCCTCCTTCTCTCCCTTTCCCCCCCTCCTTCTCTCCCTTTTCCCCCCCTCCTTCTCTCCCTTTCCCCCCCCTCCTTCTCTCCCTTCCCCCCCTCCTTCTCTCCCTTCCCCCCCCTCCTTCTCTCCCTTTCCCCCCCTCCTTCTCTCCCTTTCCCCCCTCCTTCTCTCCCTTTCCCCCCCTCCTTCTCTCCCTTTCCCCCCCTCCTTCTCTCCCTTTCCCCCCCTCCTTCTCTCCCTTTCCCCCCCTCCTTCTCTCCCTTTCCCCCCCTCCTTCTCTCCCTTTCCCCCCCTCCTTCTCTCCCTTTCCCCCCCTCCTTCTCTCCTTCTCCCCCTCTTCCCCCCCCCCCCCCTCTCTTCTCCCCCCCACACACATTTTTCGGAAAACTGGGTTAAATCTCACTTGCCACATCCAGGCCTGATTACCGTCTGACCTGTTGAGTCAAATCATTTAAAGCAAAGCTGTCTGACAAAGTGATCTCAAAGAACAACACATTATGCAGCGATCAACAGAAATGCAAGAACAGATGAAAAAACAAAAGTCATTGACATGCACCAGTCTTGAAAGGGTTGCAAAGCCATATCTAAGGCTTTGGGACTCCAGCGAAGCAGGGTGAGAGCCATTTTCCACAAATGGAGAAAACTTGGAACAGTGGTGAACTCTTCCCAGGAGTAGCAGGCCAACCAAAACTTCTCCCAAGAGCACAACGACGACTCAACCAGGATGTCATAAAAGAACCCAGAGCCTCAGGTAAGGTAAAGGCGAAAATGGCCTCCATGGGAGAGTTCCAAGGCCAAAGCCATTGCTGACAAAAGAGAACACAAAGGCTCGTCTCATGTTTGCCACAGGACATCTTGATTACCCCCAAGACTTTTGGGCAAACATTCTATGGACTGATGAGACAAAAGTTTAACTTTTTGGAAGGTGTGCGTTCCGCTACATCTAGCGTAAAACTAACACAGCATTTTATAAAAAGATCATCATACCAACAATCAGACATGGTGGTGGTGTGATGGTCTGGGACTGGATGACTTGCCATCATTGATGGAACCATGAAGTCTGCGCTCTACCAGGAGAATGTCTGGACATCAGTTCCTGACCTCAAGTGCATTTGGGTTATGCAGCAGGACAATGATCCAAAACACACCGGCAAGTCCATCTCTGAATGGCTCAAAAAAACAAAACAAAATGAAGGTTTTTGTCAAGGTCCGGACTTAAATCCCTTTTGAGATGCTCTGGCATGACCTTCAACAGGCCGTTCATGCTGGAAGAGTGAGCCAACATTCCTGCACAGTGAAAGGCTCCTCGCCAGTTATTGCCAACTATTGATTGCGGTTGTTGCCGCCAAGGGTGGCACAGCCAGTTTTTTGGGTTTAGTTTACTTTTTTCACACAGGGCCAGGCAGGTTTGGACAGCTATTTTTGTTTTCCCTTAACAAACGAAATCCTCATTTAAAAACTGCATTTTGGATTTTCTCGGGTTTTCTTTGTGTAATATTAACATTTGTGTTGATGATCCGAATCATTTAACCTCTTCCAGACAGCCACAGGCCGATATACGTCCTGACTTTGAAGGGGGATATCATTGTTATGGCAGCAGCTAGCTGCCATAACCCCGGTATCCTCTTGTTCGGCCGGTGATCCCGTTTCAGATAAAAGTGACCTCTGCAGCGGATTCGCCGTGAGATCACTTTTATCTGCGGCGGGAGAGTGGGCCTCCCCTCAGCCGCGCTCTGGTGCCCTCCACTGCTTACCGGAGCCGTCAACAGCGGCGGAGGCGATCGGATCTTCACCCTGGCTGGGCATGGACACGAGTGAGGAGAAGATGGCCCCCACCTGTCTCCATATCATTGCAGGGCGGAAGCGATGTCAAAACGTCCCTCCGCCCAAAGCTCTTAAAGGACCATTTTTTTTAATGACACTTTTTTTTTTTTTTTTTTATTGCATTTTAGTGTAAATATGAGATGTGACGTCTTTTTGACCCCCCAGATCTCATATTTAAGAGGTCCTGTCATGCTTTTTTCTATTACAAAGGATGTTACCATTCCTTGTAATAGGAATAAAAGTGACACAATTTTATTTTTATTTTTTTAAACGGTGTAAAAATAAAAGGTAAAATAAATAAGGAAAAAAAATAATATTTAAACGCTCCCCGTCCCGCCGAGCTCGCGTGCAGAAGCGAACGCATACGTGAGTAGCGCCAGCATATGAAAACGGTGGTCAAACCACACATGTGAGGTATCGCTGCGATCAGTAGAGCGAAAGCAATAATTCTCGCCCTAGACCTCCTCTGTAACGCAAAACATGCAACCTGTAGAATTCTTTAAACGTCGCCTATGGAGATTTTTAAGGGTAAAAGTTTGTCGCCATTCCACGAGCGGGCGCAATTTTGAATCGTGACATGTTGGGTATCAATTTACTTGGCGTAACATCATCTTTCACAATATAAAAAAATTTGTTTAACTTTACTGTTGTTTTATTTTTTTTTAATTCTCAAAGTGTATTTTTTCCAAAAAAAGTGCACTTGAAAGACCGCTGCGCAAATACGGTGTGGCGGAAAGTATTGCAACGACCGCCATTTTATTCTCTAGGGTGTTAGAAAAAAATGTATAATGTTAACCGCTTCAATACCGGGCCAATTCTGACACTTTGCTCCTACATGTAAAAATCATCATTTTTTTGCTAGAAAATTACATAGAACCCCCAAACATTATATATGTTTTTTTAGCAAAGACCCTAGAGAATACAATGGCGGTTGTTGCAACTTTTTATCTCACACAGTATTTGCGCAGGAATTTTTCGAACGCGTTTTTTTGGGGAAAAAAACTGTTTTGTGTTTAAAAACAAAACAGTAAAGTTAGCCCAATGTTTTTGCATTTTGTGGAAGATGAAGTTACGCTGAGTAAATAGATACCTAACATGTCACGCTTCAAAATTGCACACGCTCGTGGAATGGCGCCAATGTTCGGTACTTAAAAATCCCCATAGGCGACGCTTGAATTTTTTTTACTAGTTACATGTTTTGAGTTACAGAGGAGGTCTAGGGCCAAAATTATTGCTCTCACTCCAACGTTCGCGGCGATACCTCACATGTATGGTTTGAACACCGTTTTCATATGTGGGCGGGACTTACGTATGCGTTCGCTTCTGCGTGCGAGCACACGGGGACAGCGGCGCTTTAAAAAAACATTTTTTATTTTTTTTTATTGTTAATTATATTTTGTTTTATTTTGACACTTTTTTGAAAAAAAAAAAAAATTGATCACTTTTATTCCTATTACAAGGAATGTAAACATCCCTTGTAATAGGAATATGACATGTCAGGTGCTCTTAATAGTGAGATATGGGGTCAATAAGACCCCATATCTCACCACTAGGCTGGGAAGCCTGAAATAAAAAAAAAAAAAAAAACGATCGCCGCTTCCCAGCCGAAGCGGCGCCGTTTTTTTGAATGGAGAGGCCGGGCGTGACGTCATAACATCGCGCCCGGCCTCTGACGATCATAGAGACTCCGGGGACCATCTGGTCCGCCGGAAATCTCTATGATCTACATCCGGCGCCGGCGGATCCACTCTCCGCCTCACCGATCGTAACGGTGAGTCGGAGCAAGCACCGGAGGGGGGGGACGTCCCCTCTCGCCTCCCATAGGAACGATCAAGCGGCGGAACGGCCGCTATGATTGTTCCTATGGTGTAGAGATTCGCCGGCTGAAACCGGCAATATCTGAATGATGTCTGTAACTACGGGCATCATTCAGATATACCCGCTCAAAGCCAAGGACATCATATGACGCCCTTGGTATTGAAGTGCTTAATAATGTAAATAATGTATAATAATAAAACAAATCTTAAATAGAGGCTCGGTCCTTAAGTGGTTAAGTGTGAGAAATATGCAAAAAAAAATAAAAAATCTGGAAGGTGGCAAATACTTTTTCACAGCACTGTATATATCAACTGGATTGTCATCCTCCCACAGGGCTCTCAACAAGTGCAACGTGGAGGTGTACAAGAAGGTGGGCACGCTGTACCCGGAGATGAGTGTCCATGAAAGATCATTAGACTTCCTCATTGAATTGTTGCACAAAGATCAGCTGGACGAGACGGTCAATGTGGAGCCGCTCACCAAAGCCATCAAGTACTATCAGGTATGAGCTGCCATAACCGTGACTAGCACAAGATGTTTGAACAAGGTGTGAGGTTGTTTATTGTCTTTTCATATCATTTTTTTTACATCTTTTCAGCACTTGTACAGCATCCACCTGGCTGACCAGCCTGAAGACTGCACTATGCAGCTGTTTGACCATATCAAGGTGAGTGCTGCTTATCCCTTCTACACTGCCTTGAAAAAGTATTCATACCCCTTGAAATTTTCCACATTTTGTCATGTTACAACCAAAAACGTAAATGTATTTTATGGGATAGACCAACACAAAGTGGCACATAATTGTGAAGTGGAAGGAAAATGATAAATAGTTTTCAACATTTTTTACAAATAAATATGTGAAAAGTGTGGGGTACATTTTGTATTCAGCCCCCTTTACTCTGATACCCCTAACTAAAATCTAGTCGCCTAATTAGTAAATAGAGTCCACCTGTGTGTAATTTAATCTCAGTATAAATACAGCTGTTCTGTGAAGCCCTCAGAGGTTTGTTAGAGAACCTTAGTGAACAAACAGCATCATGAAGGCCAAGGAACACACCAGACAGGTCAGGGATAAAGTTGTGGAGAAGTTTAAAGCAGGGTTAGGTTATAAAAAAAAAATACCCCAAGTTTTGAACATCTCACGGAGCACTGTTCAATCCATCATCCGAAATTGGAAAGCGTATGGCACAACTGCAAACCTACCAAGACATGGCCGTCCACCTAAACTGACCGGCTAAACTGAAGGCTTGCCAGAAAAGTTGAACCCAAATAGGCCTAATGAGTCAGTAAAGCTTGTGGTGTAATACACCAAGGGGAACCATTCATCGACACACACACAGCATCCAGTTGGGGGGGATATAGACTCCTATGGTCCTTCACAGCGCTGTTTCCAATGGATCCAATGGATGATCACCAGAAGATGGATCAGAAAAACTTTCTCCCAATAATGCGTTTTATAAGGAGAAGAAGGAATAGGCCACATAGTGTGATTCCATTTCAATACAAGACGTTTATTGTATGTAAAAAAAAAAAAAAAAAAAAGGATCACTCACATTTTAAGAAGATAAAAAGCACTTTGTGATAAAGTATGGATAGTGACGCAGTGGCATCAGCAGAGCCTGTACCGACGCGTTTCGTCTAAAAAGACATCAAGCTTTACTGACTTATTAGGCGTACGCCTATTTGGGTTCAACTTTTCTGGTAAGCCTTGTACTTATCGGTGGTGGATTATCTACTGGCAAACTGTGTACACCAAGAATTTATTTCAAGTCACCATGTTATTATGGTCACTTGTTCATGGACTTTAATATGCACTTATGAATGTATATTTATTTTATTTTTATTTTTTATTTTTGTTTCACAACATTATTTTTCACTAATCTCAGTTAATTGTTCACAATTGTCTATGTAATATACAGAGATTGTTTAATTATTCTATCATAGAGTATAGATACAAACTTTATATACTTATGAGGACACTGCATTGAGTAGAACTTTATTTTGTTGTGGTTTATTCCACTGACATCATATTAGCGCTGCACTTTATTATATATGCAGTTCATCTTACTTTCAAATTGATCTCATGCGGTGCTGGCTGCTATTATACTATTTAAAGAGACAGCGCGGCTCACTTCTTCTATATATTTCCAGGGTAAGTGTAATCACTGACCCATAAGAGGGATTTTCACACAAGCCGGACTGTGTGGAGCTTTGGCCTCGGAGTGATTTCTATTTAAGAAACAGGGAATAACCTCTTGAGTATATATCATTCAGGAAAATTGGTCCACACAGACCGCAGTATTTAGTGCAGTATTTAGTGACCCAGAACAAGTGTACAAATGTAGATTTCTAACTTGCGAATTTCCCAATCGCCATGTTTTGTTCTGAATTGGTGACTCGGACATTTCCATATCCCGGTCATCTGTCTCCAGTCTGTCTGTAACTCATATCTGTCTTTTTTTTGTCCACAGTTTACACAGAGCGCTCTGGATTGTATGGGAGTTGAAGTGAGCAGACTGCGGGCCTTCTTACATGTGAGTAACCTGTGACCCCGGAGAATCCCTAACCTGTGACCCCGGAGAATCCCTAACCTGTGACCCCAGGGAATCCCTAACCTGTGACCCCGGAGAATCCCTTACCTGCTTCACCTCTGTGGTGACTCTACATGCGGAATCCAGTGCAGGTTGATGGGGTTTTGTCATCTTATCGGTCTTTTATGTCCTTTTTAAGATATTGGTTACAACCTGATAAAATTGCTGGCTAACACAGGCCAGGGCCTCATACATGTAATATAACTAAGGTTGGCCATAGATGTTGTGATTTACTTTGCTTGTGTTGCAGGAAAGAAAATTGCTTGATTCCCTCTTTAACACTGACTTTGTGTTGATGGGGGAATTTCCTTACTGCAAGAGCTATTGTGTTCTCCCAGCGAGGAGGGTGGGGGAGTGAGGTCAGATATCTAATTGGAGGGGAGGGATGTGAGGTCAGATATCTCATTGGAGGGGGAGGGATGTGAGGTCAGATATCTCATTGGAGGGGGAGGGATGTGAGGTCAGATATCTCATTGGAGGGGGAGGGATGTGAGGTCAGATATCTCATTGGAGGAGAGGGATGTGAGGTCAAATATCTCATTGGAGGGGGAGGGATGTGAGGTCAGATATCTCATTGGAGGGGGAGGGATGTGAGGTCAGATATCACATTGGAGGGGGAGGGGTGTGAGGTCAGATATCTCATTGGAGGGGGAGGGATGTGAGGTCAGATATCTCATTGGAGGGGAGGGGTGTGAGGTCAGATATCTCATTGGATGGGGAGGGATGTGAGGTCAGATATCTCATTGGAGGGGAGGGGTGTGAGGTCAGATATCTCATTGGAGGGGAGGGGTGTGAGGTCAGATATCTCATTGGAGGGGGAGGGATGTGAGGTCAGATATCTCATTGGAGGGGAGGGGTGTGAGGTCAGATATCACATTGGAGGGGGAGGGATGTGAGGTCAGATATCTCATTGGAGGGGAGGGGTGTGAGGTCAGATATCACATTGGAGGGGGAGGGATGTGAGGTCAGATATCTCATTGGAGGGGAGGGGTGTGAGGTCAGATATCACATTGGAGGGGGGGGATGTGAGGTTAGATATCTCATTGGAGGGGGAGGGATGTGAGGTCAGATATCTCATTGGAGAGGAGAGATGTGAGGTCAGATCTCATTGGAGGAGAGGGATGTGAGGTCAGATATCACATTGGAGGGGGAGGGATGTGAGGTCAGATCTCTCATTGGAGGAGAGGGATGTGAGGTCAGATATCTCATTGGAGGGGGAGGGATGTGAGGTCAGATATCTCATTGGAGGAGAGGGATGTAAGGTCAGATATCTCATTGGAGGAGAGGGATGTGAGGTCAGATATCTCATTGGAGAGGAGAGATGTGAGGTCAGATCTCTCATTGGAGGAGAGGGATGTGAGGTCAGATATCTCATTGAAGGGGGAGGGATGTGAGGTCAGATATCTCATTGGAGGGGAGGGGTGTGAGGTCAGATATCTCATTGGAGGGGAGGGATGTGAGGTCAGATATCTCATTGGAGAGGAGAGATGTGAGGTCAGATCTCTCATTGGAGGAGAGGGATGTGAGGTCAGATATCTCATTGAAGGGGGAGGGATGTGAGGTCAGATATCTCATTGGAGGGGAGGGATGGGAGGTCAGATATCTCATTGGAGGGGGAGGGATGTGAGGTCAGATATCTCATTGGAGGAGAGGGATGTAAGGTCAGATATCTCATTGGAGGAGAGGGATGTGAGGTCAGATATCTCATTGGAGAGGAGAGATGTGAGGTCAGATCTCTCATTGAAGGGGGAGGGATGTGAGGTCAGATATCTCATTGGAGGGGAGGGATGTAAGGTCAGATATCTCATTGGAGGAGAGGGATGTGAGGTCAGATATCTCATTGGAGAGGAGAGATGTGAGGTCAGATCTCTCATTGGAGGAGAGGGATGTGAGGTCAGATATCTCATTGAAGGGGGAGGGATGTGAGGTCAGATATCTCATTGGAGGGGAGGGATGGGAGGTCAGATATCTCATTGGAGGGGGAGGGATGTGAGGTCAGATATCTCATTGGAGGAGAGGGATGTAAGGTCAGATATCTCATTGGAGGAGAGGGATGTGAGGTCAGATATCTCATTGGAGAGGAGAGATGTGAGGTCAGATCTCTCATTGGAGGAGAGGGATGTGAGGTCAGATCTCTCATTGGAGGGGGAGGGATGTGAGGTCAGATATCTCATTGGAGGGGGAGGGATGTGAGGTCAGATATCACATTGGAGGGGGAGGGGTGTGAGGTCAGATATCTCATTGGAGGGGGAGGGATGTGAGGTCAGATATCTCATTGGAGGGGAGGGGTGTGAGGTCAGATATCTCATTGGAGGGGAGGGGTGTGAGGTCAGATATCTCATTGGAGGGGGAGGGATGTGAGGTCAGATATCTCATTGGAGGGGAGGGGTGTGAGGTCAGATATCTCATTGGAGGGGGAGGGATGTGAGGTCAGATATCTCATTGGAGGGGAGGGGTGTGAGGTCAGATATCTCATTGGAGGGGGAGGGATGTGAGGTCAGATATCTCATTGGAGGGGGAGGGATGTGAGGTCAGATATCACATTGGAGGGGGAGGGATGTGAGGTCAGATATCACATTGGAGGGGGAGGGATGTGAGGTCAGATATCACATTGGAGGGGGAGGGGTGTGAGGTCAGATATCTCATTGGAGGGGGAGGGATGTGAGGTCAGATATCTCATTGGAGGGGAGGGGTGTGAGGTCAGATATCTCATTGGAGGGGAGGGGTGTGAGGTCAGATATCTCATTGGAGGGGAGGGGTGTGAGGTCAGATATCTCATTGGAGGGGAGGGGTGTGAGGTCAGATATCTCATTGGAGGGGAGGGGTGTGAGGTCAGATATCTCATTGGAGGAGAGGGATGTGAGGTCAGATATCTCATTGGAGGGGGAGGGATGTGAGGTCAGATATCTCATTGGAGGGGAGGGGTGTGAGGTCAGATATCACATTGGAGGGGGAGGGATGTGAGGTCAGATATCTCATTGGAGGGGAGGGGTGTGAGGTCAGATATCACATTGGAGGGGGAGGGATGTGAGGTCAGATATCACATTGGAGGGGGAGGGATGTGAGGTCAGATATCTCATTGGAGGAGAGGGATGTAAGGTCAGATATCTCATTGGAGGAGAGGGATGTGAGGTCAGATATCTCATTGGAGAGGAGAGATGTGAGGTCAGATCTCATTGGAGGAGAGGGATGTGAGGTCAGATATCACATTGGAGGGGGAGGGATGTGAGGTCAGATCTCTCATTGGAGGAGAGGGATGTGAGGTCAGATATCTCATTGGAGAGGAGAGATGTGAGGTCAGATCTCTCATTGGAGGAGAGGGATGTGAGGTCAGATATCTCATTGAAGGGGGAGGGATGTGAGGTCAGATATCTCATTGGAGGGGAGGGGTGTGAGGTCAGATATCTCATTGGAGGGGAGGGATGGGAGGTCAGATATCTCATTGGAGGGGGAGGGATGCGAGGTCAGATATCTCATTGGAGGGGAGGGGTGTGAGGTCAGATATCACATTGGAGGGGGAGGGATGTGAGGTCAGATATCTCATTGGAGGGGAGGGGTGTGAGGTCAGATATCTCATTGGAGGGGAGGGATGGGAGGTCAGATATCTCATTGGAGGGGGAGGGGTGTGAGGTCAGATATCACATTGGAGGGGGAGGGATGTGAGGTCAGATATCTCATTGGAGGGGAGGGGTGTGAGGTCAGATATCTCATTGGAGGGGGAGGGGTGTGAGGTCAGATATCTCATTGGAGGGGAGGGATGGGAGGTCAGATATCACATTGGAGGGGGAGGGATGTGAGGTCAGATATCTCATTGGAGGGGAGGGATGTGAGGTCAGATATCTCATTGGAGGGGAGGGGTGTGAGGTCAGATATCTCATTGGAGGGGAGGGATGGGAGGTCAGATATCTCATTGGAGGGGGAGGGGTGTGAGGTCAGATATCACATTGGAGGGGGAGGGATGTGAGGTCAGATATCTCATTGGAGGGGAGGGGTGTGAGGTCAGATATCTCATTGGAGGGGGAGGGGTGTGAGGTCAGATATCTCATTGGAGGGGAGGGATGGGAGGTCAGATATCACATTGGAGGGGGAGGGATGTGAGGTCAGATATCTCATTGGAGGGGAGGGATGTGAGGTCAGATATCTCATTGGAGGGGAGGGGTGTGAGGTCAGATATCACATTGGAGGGGGAGGGATGTGAGGTCAGATATCTCATTGGAGGGGAGGGATGAGAGGTCAGATATCTCATTGGAGGGGAGGGATGAGAGGTCAGATATCACATTGGAGGGGAGGGGTGTGAGGTCAGATATCTCATTGGAGGGGAGGGGTGTGAGGTCAGATATCTCATTGGAGGGGGAGGGATGTGAGGTCAGATATCTCAGTTTAGGGGAGAGGGATGTGAGGTCAGATATCTCAGTTTAGGGGAGAGGGATGTGAGGTCAGATATCTCAGTTTAGGAGAGAGGGATGTGAGGTCAGATATCTCAGTTTAGGGGAGAGGGATGTGAGGTCAGATATCTCAGTTTAGGGGAGAGGGATGTGAGGTCAGATATCACATTGGATGAGGAGGGATGAGAGGTCGGATATCTCATTGGAGGGGAGGGGTGTGAGGTCAGATATCTCATTGGAGGGGAGGGGTGTGAGGTCAGATATCACATTGGAGGGGAGGGATGTGAGGTCAGATATCACATTGGAGGGGGAGGGGTGTGAGGTCAGATATCTCATTGGAGGGGAGGGGTGTGAGGTCAGATATCTCATTGGAGGGGGAGGGATGTGAGGTCAGATATCTCATTGGAGGGGGAGGGGTGTGAGGTCAGATATCACATTGGAGGGGGAGGGATGTGAGGTCAGATATCTCATTGGAGGGGAGGGGTGTGAGGTCAGATATCACATTGGAGGGGGAGGGATGTGAGGTCAGATATCTCATTGGAGGGGAGGGGTGTGAGGTCAGATATCTCATTGGAGGGGAGGGATGAGAGGTCAGATATCTCATTGGAGGGGGAGGGGTGTGAGGTCAGATATCTCATTGGAGGGGGAGGGATGTGAGGTCAGATATCTCAGTTTAGGGGAGAGGGATGTGAGGTCAGATATCACATTGGATGAGGAGGGATGAGAGGTCGGATATCTCATTGGAGGGGAGGGGTGTGAGGTCAGATATCTCATTGGAGGGGGAGGGGTGTGAGGTCAGATATCTCATTGGAGGGGGAGGGATGTGAGGTCAGATATCTCAGTTTAGGGGAGAGGGATGTGAGGTCAGATATCACATTGGATGAGGAGGGATGAGAGGTCGGATATCTCATTTGAGAGGAGGGATGTGAGTAGGTCCAATTTTTCTCGCATTGTTTGCTCCTTCATAACGCACCCCTTTCTCCCAGTCTGAACATGCTTTCTGAGCTCCTCATCCTGCACTGACATGCCTAATATCTCATATGTTTGCCATCTCTTCCTTCAGGTTGGACAGGAGGCGTCAGACTTTGCTATCCTCCTGAAGGATCTGGAGACCTCATGCAGTGACATCCGACAGTTCTGTAAGAAGATCCGCCGCAGAATGCCGGGAACGGAGGCACCCGGAATACCTGCCGCTCTCAGCTTTGGACCCCCGGTGAGGCAACCTCAAACATTAGGAGCCGTCCGTCTTCAGAAGATAACTTTTGTTTTGGGATACACAGTGATACTCGGCATTGGCGTATATTTCCTTTTTATAGGAAGTTAGATTCTTAATTAAAAAAAAAAAAAAAAAAAAAGATGCTACACCATTTTGTTAGGTTTTCCTGAGGATTGTATGGTTTTCTTCACTCCCTGTTCAGCACCATTTAGAGATGTAGCTGTCCAAGTATGTGTGTGTGCGTGTGTGTGTGTATATATATTCTCTATCTATTTACGACCGGTAAAAGAAAAGAAAATAGTGCAATGTAGTGAACTGTATTTGTTGACCAGCTAACCATTTCTACAAAGCCAAGACTTGGACCTGTTCCATGAGTCTCGTTCTGCTGGTATACTCTATTGTAGATACACATGAGGAACTGATCACCTCGCTGATGTTTAATAATGTCTTCAGAGCAACACAGATCTCTGCCAAAAAAAAGAAAATTCTCTTATTAATTCTCCTGGTCTGGGCGTACATTTCATTATTTTTAGATTAGGGGAAATACTAAAGAATTTGTAACATACACAGACTACCAGTAAAACCTAAATATTGGAGACTTCTCTATATCATTGCTCCACCACCTTACTCTCCTGAAGAAAATAAAACTGTGTATTGCGGAGTAAATGTATAGAATATAATGGCCTTCCCCCCTTCTCTATAACCTGTTTTATAGCCTGTTCTTCTGTAGCGGTGTAATCCCAGCCAGGGCTGGCCAAGGTCCTTTTAGCACCCAAGATGAAAAGGCCGAAGTGCGCCCCCACCTGGAGCTGTGAAATACTTCAGCGAAATGTGTTGGCTGGTTTTGTGCCCTGCTTCTGCTGAAGTGCCCAAGGCGTCCACCTCTTCTGCCTACACCTTGGTCTGTCCCTCATCCAGCCAAGCAAATAAAGACGGATAGATAATTAAGTAGTTTTCTACTTGTACATGCTCTTGTGACCCCCTTCCACTTTAATCTATATGCATGCATAACACCAGGAGAGTGCCAACACTTTAGAGACATTCCATGACACCTCTTAGCTTCTTCCTGTTTTTTGTTAAGACCTTCCAGCCAGGTCTATAGCGGATTGGATTTACCGTTCTTACTCAACGCCATATGGCATCTTTCAGAACGGGTTGCTCGTGCGAGCCCCCGGGGTGGGGTGCGCAGCACGGCAATTACTGATCACGGTAAAGAGTCTATGAAGTAGGCTCTTTACCATGTAATCGGTTGTGCCCAACCACAGCTGATCAAAGTGTAAATAGGAAATGCCGGTTATTGGCATTCCTCTCCTCACACTGACAGGATGAGGAGAGCCAATAAGCGTCATTCTTCAGTGGGGACATCTGCACTGATAATCAGTGCCCACCAGTGATGCCAGTTAAGTGCCCATCATAAAAATGTTGTTTGAGTTAAGTGTTGCATGACCACATTGTCATTCAAAAGGGCGACAGCACTGAAAATTGGCCTGGGCAGGAGGGGGGGGGGGTGAAAGTAACCTTTATTGAAGTGGTTAATATTAAAAATATAGTTGTATAGAGCAGGCCTGAGTATCAAATATGCTAAGTATATAAGTATGCCACATTCCTTATTATTTTAGTCATTTTTATAGTTACAGCATTATTAGCAGAGGTTCCCCGAGAGCTCCCTTGTTTTAAAAAAAGTTGATCTAGTCTGCTCTAGCATCTCATCCAATGGTTCACTCTGCTTCTTTGTGTTGAAGGATAGAGCTGCGAGACTTATGAGACATTGTGTGACTGTGACTTTTGCCTTCCCAGGTCTCCGAGACACTGCTGGAATGCCGCAAACATCTGAAATGGGTGGTGGCCGTCTTCCAGGAGGTGGCGGCTGCGGGCGCTCAGATGATCGCTCCTCTCGGAGAGAGCGAAGGTCTGCAGTCTTTGAAGCTGGAGGATGTGGCTTTCAAGGCCACTGAACAGGTGAGAAAACTGCAAGGTGTCTAAGAGGAAACAAAAAAAAAAAATTGCAAGCTCAATGACTCAGTAACACCTAGATTATGAGTGGTAGGGAATTATCTCTCGCATCTGTTCACTCGTAATAGTCATTGATCGTTCCTTGTTCCAGATTTATGGCTCTCAGGGCAGTAACCCATACGAATGCCTCCGACAGTCTTGCAACAACTTGATCGCCACCATGAACAAGATGGCCACTGCAATGCAGGAAGGAGAGTATGACGCGGAGAAGCCTCAAAGCAAGGCGAGCGGATCCTGGGACGGGGGGAATTCCTGTAAACTGTTTTTGTTCGCTCCAGCCGGGCTGACAAAAGTTCCATCATTTGCCATCTGCACTGATATAATTGCTTTTAATGCTGCCTGTGTCTACATTGGATAGATTTTCCGAATATCCTTCGCTGACACACGAGATGAGGGAAAACCTCCCCAGTAAGGACACAGGCAACAATGCAAACCTGATTTTAGGTTCTTCCCCATTTTATTTGGGTTTTTCTTTTATTGAAATTGTGATAATGCGTGACTTATGGATGTGTCTCCTCTGCAGTCGCCTCCTCCAGTTGAGCAGAGATCGGCTGCCCTCCGTGCAGAGATTACAGACGCCGAGGGATTGGGACTGAAGCTGGAGGATAGAGAGACTGTCATCAAAGAAGTGAAGAAGTCCCTGAAGATCAAGGTAACTCCTTCCCCTAATCAGGGCACCTTAGATAGGGTTGTAAGGTTACTACAGCTCTCAAAATATTTCTGTTTACCCTAAGAATGTTGACCTTATCAGGCCTGACGGTCTCTATATTAAGCACTTGCCGCCCGCGCTATAGCCAAATGGCAGCTACAGCGCGATCGTCCATTTCCGGGAGGGCGTCATATGATGTCCTCCCAAAGCCGCGTGCTCTGTGATTGCTGTGTCCTACAGACAGAGCTGATCACAGATCTGAGTAAAGAGCCAATCACAGCGGCTCTTTACCGTGTGATTAGCTGGGTCCAATCACAGCTAATCGCAATGTAATCACACTTGCCGGTTATCGGCATTCCTTTGCCCATCAGTGCCGTCTATCGGTGCCCTTCAGTGCTTACCCATTAGTGCCCGCAGTGCTGCCCATTGGTGCTGCCTAATAGTGGGGTTGGTCCTGGGCCACAATCTCTACAAAAGTCCTTTTGGCCTAAATTCAGGAGCTCTTAGAAGCAATGCATTTGTAGTATGTTTTATCATCATGGGGTGCTTTCATTAGCCCGTTTATACTAGCCCCCTGTACCTGGTAGAGGTTGGTAGAGGGTAAACCTGAGGGTATTGTTATCACTGAAAGAACAGAAGGACACACACACACCCAAATCACCAGAGTGCGTGCTTTTCAGTTTAGGCAAGACAGGGCAACAAAGCCAAACCGCTTCAGCATATGGATATGAATTTTTATTGTGGATAAATAACCATGATTATAGCACCACATCCCTTAATTTTTAAAGTATGGTTGCAGTTTTATGGGACTTTTTAGGTGCAATACAAAAATAATCCAGTAAATTCCATTAAAAGAATTCAATATTTATTTTAACAAAAGATTAAAAGGTGATATTATATCCTTGTGAAAACAAATACAATATGACTTGTATGGTACAATCCTTATATTTGCAGCGGCATTTGTGTAGGTCCTGACATGTTTCACCCGAAATTGGGCTTCTTCAGGGAATACTATCCGATTGGGGTCAAGGCCTTCTAATGAAAAGAGAATATGTACTATAAATGTCACATAACTTCACAACAATTAAAAAATTTTTACATTAGCATCAACAAATACATATGTGTGCTCATTTCGATGGCTTTCCATGCTTACCCTGAAGTTCAAAAGGTATCTCGTAGGTCTACAATCGCTAATGATTCAAAGATTGATATGATGCCAAAACCAACATAGAGCTGCAGGCGACCACAGGAGGCAGATCTGGACTGAGCTATAGTAATATAAGTCCAATATTGGTCTTCTATTACTATAGCTCGGTCCAGATCTGCCTCCTGTGGTCGCCTGCAGCTCTATGTTGGTTTTGGCATCTTGTCAATCTTTGAATCATTAGTGATTGTAGACCTACGAGATACCTTTTGAACTTCAGGGTAAGCATGGAAAGCCATCGGAACTAGCACACATATGTATTTGTTTATGCTAATGTAAAAAATGTTAATTGTTGTGATATGTTATGTGACATTTATAGTACATATTCTCTTTTTATTAGAAGGCTTTGACCCCAAGCAGATAGTATTCCCTGAAGAAGCCCAATCTGCTTGTGGTCAAAGCCTTCTAATAAAAAGAGAATATGTACTATAAATGTCACATAACATATCACAAAAATTAACATTTTTTACATTAGCATAAACAAATACATATGTGTGCTAGTTCCAATGGCTTTCCATGCTTACCTTTTGAACTTCAGGGTATGTCGTAGGTCTACAATCGCTAATGATTCAAAGATTGTCAAGATGCCAAAACCAACATAGATCTGCCGGCGACCACAGGAGGCAGATCAGGGCCGAGCTATAGTAATATAAGAAGACCAATATTGGTCTTGTATTACTATTGCTTGGTCCTGATCTGCCTCCTGTGGTCGCCTGCAGCTCTATGTTGGTTTTGGCATCTTGTCAATCTTTGAATCATTAGTGATTGTAGACCTACGAGATACCTTTTGAACTTCAGGGTAAGCATGGAAAGCCTTCAAAACTAGCACACATGTATTTGTTTATGCTAATGTAACATTTTTTAATTGTTGTGATATGTTATGTGACATTTATAGTACATAATCGCTTTTTATTAGAAGGCTTTGACCCCAATCGGATAGTATTCCCTGAGGAAGCCCAGTTTTGGGGGGCGAAACATGCAAGGATCTACACAAATGCCGCTGTAAACATAAGGATTGTACCATATGAATCATATTGTATATGTTTTTATGAGGATATTATACCTTCTTTTAATCTTTTGTTAAAATAAATATTGAATTATTTTAATGAATTTACTGAATTCTTTTTGTATTGCACTTCAAAAAGTCCCATGAAAGTGCTGGTGCCCATAGCGAGGATCCACTTTTGCTGCATTGGCATATTTTTCTGTACTGTATTTCTGTATTTAATTAAAACCGATCCAAGGCAAAAAAAAAAAGATGTAGCAAAAAAAAAAAATCCCATTTCTCAAGGTGGATTTAGATATATACAGGTGCATCTCAAAAAAATTAGATCATCAGAAAGTTGATTTATTTCAGTAATTCAATTCAAAAAGTGAAACTCGTATATTATATTGATTCATTACACACAGAGTGATGTAGTTCAAGCATTTCTTTCTGTTCGTTTTGATGATCATGGCTTACAGCTAGTGAAAACCCAAAATTCAGTATCGTAGAATATTGTGAAAAAGTTGAATATTGTAGACTTGTGGTGCCATCAGTTGAACAGCTGTAAAGGTTTCCTGAGCCTTTAAATGGCCTCAGTCTGGTCCCGTGTGTTACACAATCATGGGGAAGACTGCTGATTTGACCATTGTCCAGATGACAGTCATTGACACCCTCCACAAGGAGGGTAAGTCACAAAAGCTCATTGCTAAAGAAGCTGGCTGTTCACAGAGTGCTGTATCCAAGCATATTAATGGAAATTTGAGTGGAGGGGAAAAGTGTGGTAGAAAAACATACACAAGCAACAGGGATATCCGCAGCCTTGAGAGGATTGTGAAGCAAAGGCCATTCAAGAATTTGGGGGGAGATTCCCAAGGAGTGGACTACGGCCAGTGTCAGTGCTTCAAAGAGCCACCACATGTATCCAGGACATGGGCTACAACTGTCTCATTCCTTGTGTCAAGCCACTCCTGAGTCAACGTCAGAAGCGTCTTACCTGGGCTAAGGAAATAAAGGACTGGACTGTTGCTCAGTGGTCCAAAGTCCTCTTTTCGGATGAAAGTAAATTTTGCATTTCATTTGGAAATCAAGGTCCTAGAGTCTGGGGGAAGAGTGGAGAGGCCCAGAATCCAAGTTGCATGAGGTCCAGTGTAACGTTTCCACAGTCAGTGATGATTTGGGGAGCCGTGTCATCTGCTGGGGTTGGTAGACTGTGTTTTATCAAGTCCAAAGTCAGCGCCGCCCTCTACCAGGACATTCTAGAGCACTTCATGCTTCCCTCTGCTGACCAGCTTTATGGAGATGCTGATTTCATTTTCCAGCAGGACTTGGCACCTTCCCACACTGCCAAAAGTACCAATACCTGGTCACATGATCATGGTATCACTGTGCTTCTTTGTCCACAAACTCGCCTGACCTAAACCCCATAAAGAATCTGTGTGGTATTGTCAAGAGGAAGATGAGAGACATCAGACCCAACAATGCAGATGAGCTGAAGACCGCTATCAAAGCAATCTGGGCTTCCATAACACCTCAGCAGTGCCACAGGCTGATCGCCTCCATGCCATGCCGCATTGATGAAGTAATTCATGGAAAAGGAGCCCCGACCAAGTATTGAGTGCATACTATACTGTACATGGACAGACGTCTCAGTAAGCCAACATTTCTGTATTAAAAATCTTTTGTATTGGTCTTATGTAATATTCTATTTTTCTGAGATACTGAATTTTGGGTTTTCACTAGCTGCAAGCCATAATCATGAAAAAAGAAAGAAATTATTTTAAATATATCACTCTGTGTGTAATGAATCTATATAATATATATATATATTTCACTTTTTGAATTGAATTACTGAAATCAATTACCGTATTTATCGGCGTATAACACACACTTTTTCCCCTTAAAATCAGGGGAAAGTCGCAGGTGCGTGTTCTACGCCGATCCCCTGCGATCCCGAGCTATCAAAACCTCAAGATCGCCGACCGCGATTTGAAAATGGCGCCGAAATACACAGAGCCGGTCCTCGGCTCTTTCCGGCGGCTCTCGTTTACTTTCGGCTCCACTCGTAGTCCCGAGCGGAGCTATCCGAACCTACTCGGATAGCTCCGCTCGGGACTACGTGTGGAGCCGAAAGTGAACGAGAGCCGCCGGAAAGAGCCGAGGACCGGCTCTGTGTATTTCGGCGCCGGCGGCTCCTTTTTCAAATCGCGGTCGGCGATTTTGAAGCCCAGGATGGCAGGGACAGGGGATCGAAGGCTGCACTGGGGGCAAGGCTGCACTGAGAAGGCTGCAATGATGGGCATTTAAATGCAAGTTTTTTTCCCTTCAACTTCCCTCCTAAAAGTTTTTTTTTCCCTTAAAATTCCCTCCTAAATTGGGGTGCGTGTTATACGCCGGTGCGTGTTATACGCCGATAAATACGGTAACTTTTCAATGATATTCAAATTGTTTGAATATCAGCACAGCATATCAAAATATAGTATGCTGTTTGGATACTTTTTAGGATCTGAATATAATTGTTCTTTGCTTTACACATTGTAGGTTTGCTTACTAATAAATATGTGTAATATATATATATATATATATATATATATATATATATATATATATATATATATATATATATATATATATATATATATATATACACACATATACACACACACTAAATTGTCAAAAGTATTGGGACACCTGCCTTTACACGCACATGAACTTTACTGGCACCCCAGTCTAATGCTGGCCATACGCTATACGAAAAATCAGCCGAAAAATCGTTCGTATAGACACTTCGTTCGTTTTTCGGCAAGTTAATGGGCACAAATCGATAATCGTTTGTGACGTTTTTGTGGAAAAACGAACGGGAAGTTTGGAAAATTTCAGCCGAACGTACGATAAATTGCAAGGTTAATGTGTTTCCCGTCCGAACTGCCTGCACTAGGTATATGTAAAAAAACTAACAAAAAATTATTTATTCATGTCCACTGAACAATTTATCGGTCATTATATGATGGCACGATCGTTTGCGGTCACGGTCGAACGTTCGTTTTTCGAAAATGGGTTCGGCCGATTTTCTGTATAGTGTATGGCCAGCATTAGTCTGTAGAGTTCAATATTGAGTTGGCCCCGCCCTTTGCAGCTATAACAGCTTCAACTCTTCTGGGAAGGCCGTCCACAAGGTTTAGGAGGGTGTCTATGGGAATGTTTGACCATTCTTCCAGAAGCACATTTGTGAGGTCAGACACGGATGTTGGATGAGAAGGCCTGGCTCGCTGTCTCTGCTCTAATTCACCCCAAAGGAGTTCTATCAGGTTGAGGTCAGGACTCTGTGCAGGCCAGTCAAGTTCCTCCACCCCAAACTCGCTCATCCATGTCTTCATGGATCTTGCTTTGTGCACTGGTGCGCAGTCATGTTGGAACAGGAAGGGGCCGTCCCCAAACTGTTCCCACAAAGTTGGGACCATGAAAATTTTTGTCCAAAATGTCTTGGTATGCTGACGCCTTAAGAGTTCCCTTCACTGGTACTAAGGGCCAAGCCCAACCCCTGAAAAACAACCCCACACCATAATTCCCCCCCCCCCCCTCCACCAAATGATTTGGACCAGTGCACAAAGCAAGGTCCATAAAGACATGGATGAGCAAGTTAGGGGTGAGGAACTTGACTGGCCTGCACAGAGTCCTGACCTCAACCCAATAGAACACATTTGGGATTAATTAGAGACTGCAAGCCAGGTCTTTTCATCCAACATCAGTGCTTGACTCCACAAATGCGCTTCTGGAAGAATGGTCAAACCTTCCCATAGACACACTCCTAAATCTTGTGGACAGCCTTCCCAGAAGAATTGAAGCTGTTATAGCTGCAAAGGGTGGGCCAACTCAATATTGAACCCTACAGACTAAGACTGGGATGCCATTAAAGTTCATGTGCGTGTAAAGTATATCTTCCTTCTAGACCAATAGTTATAAGCTTGTTACATCTCTTGGTCTATGCCAAAATGCAGCTGTAAATAAAAGCTCAGGGGTTGCTGTCTACAGATGAATTGGTCTGAGTCTCTCCCACATTCACACTGAGGAACCTACACTAGTGAAGCAGAGACGATCCCAATGCTGCTGGTGTAGACGTAAGACTTTACAGAGGGTGACCTAAACAGATGATAAAACGCACCTAAAACCATGTGGCTGGTATGACCAGGAAAAGTCATTGGGGGATGTCTGCAGGAGATTGGTCAGTAACGTAATTTCTTCGTCCAAATTTGTCATCAGGGAGAAGAGCTGAGCGAAGCCAACGTCCGGCTTAGCCTCCTAGAGAAGAAGCTGGACAGCGCCTCCAAAGAAGCAGATGATAGGGTGGAGAAGATCCAGACCAAGCTGGAGGAGACACAGGCGCTGCTGAAGAAAAAAGAGAAGTATGTTTCCATGGTCTATCACCTGCTGCTCGCAGACATCAGTGGTGTTTGTATGCAATATCCCGAATATATATGGTATATACACTGTATGGGGGGAGATGTGCTAAAACTGGAGCATTCACAATCTGATGTAGCTGTGCATGGGTAGCCAGTCAGCTTGTTCAATGAAGCTTTGGAAAAAGAAAAAAAAAAACCTGGAAGCTGATTGGTTCCTATGCAGAGCTGCACCAGATTTTACAGTTTTAGTAAATATCCAGCCAATGACCAAACATTTCTGTTCACCTATCACCCTTATATGAACTTGTTGGACATCCTATTTCAAAAACATGAGCAATTAATGTATAGTAACCCCTCTTTGAGACTATTGTGACGGACTGCCTGGCATCTGGTCTGGGTGCCTTCGCCCAGGATGCAGCTTCCTCCACTCTGGAACCAGGTATTATTATAGCTGAGAACTGCACTCAAGAACTAGACGACATTAGCTTAGGTGCAAACTGGAACTCACTTTGTTGTAAACTCACACAGAGCTTATACCACACGAAATCAGATAAGAGCCTGATCACATTAACCTAAACAATGCAAACTTTAAACAGTAATATCATCAGTACATCTAACAGTACAGGTGGCACCCAGGCAGTCCATCACAGTATATCTGGGGATTGTTTGCTGAGTATCGGGACCAGAGCTGAGACCGGTTCGCCTTTATCTCTGAATACAATTATTTGTTGTAAGTGGCTGAAGCAGGTTTTATGCCGTGTCCAGGATTATGTACCTGAGGTTTTTTTCTGATATATATATATATATATTTTTTTTTTCTAATTTCTACGGTTTAGGTTGCTGCTTCTGCTATTGATCAGTTTTGTGCTTTTGGCAGGGAATTCGAGGAGACGATGGATGCCCTTCAGGCGGATATCGACCAGCTGGAGGCGGAGAAGGCCGAGCTAAGACAGAGATTGAACAACCAATCAAAGCGCACTATCGAGGGTCTACGTGGAGCCCCCGCTTCTGGTGTGGCATCCATTGTGTCTGGCATTGCTGGAGGTGAGTGGACCATTTATAATAGTTTACCAGCATATCAAGAAGAAAAAAAAATGTATGTATATAGATACATAGACACACACTATATTACCAAAAGTATTGTGACGCCTGCCTTTATACACACATAAACTTTAACATCCTAGTCTTAGTCCGTAGGGTTCAATATTGACTTGGCCCACCCTTTGCAGCTTCAACTCTTCTGGGAAGGCTGTCCACAAGGTTTAGGAGTGTGTCTAGGGGAATGTTTGACCATTCTTCCAGAAGCACATTTGTGAGGTCAGTCATTGATGTTGGGTGAGAAGGCCTGGCTCACAGTCTCCTCTCTAATTCATCCCTAAGGTGTTCTATCGGGTTGAGGTCAAGACTCTGTGCAGGCCAGTCAAGTTCCTCCATCCCAAACTCGCTCATCCTTGTCTTTATGGACCTTGCTTTGTACACTGGTGCGCAGTCATGTTGGAGCAGGAAAGGGCCATCCCCAAACTGTTCCCACAAAGTTGGGAGCATGAAATTGTCCAAAATGTCTTGGTATGCTGACACACTCCTGAAAAGAAAAAGGGGGGAAAAAAACTGCGCTAAGGTGAATTGGGATAATGTACCTAAACACAAATCGTGCTAGTGATTGATCTTCAGTAATAAAAGCAGCGATTCTGGAAATGGAAAAATAATGGAATTGCGCTAAGACATTAACAAAATGGTGTGTACATTAATCCATAATACTGCCAATGGACCATGTGCATGTACCATGTATCTTAAAACAAATAAGCAAGTAATATCGTGACACCAAAACTAAAAACAAATAGAAATCATTAAATGGTGATAAAATAAAAAAATATAAATATTGCATATAGTGAAAAACTTGAATTGGCCACACAACCGTGAACCAATGAATATTAGTGAAATACAAAAATTATTGGAAAAGTCCATCCAAATGTCAACTGTATGCAGTCTTCAATGACGTGAAAAAATCTTGTGCTCAATCCACCACCAATGATGGAGATTAGCCGCTTACCAGAACCCCATGATCCCCCACTACAGAGGATCACGGGAAGCCTGTAAGGAAATGCCCTCCGGAGTTTATCAAGTGGACCCAGACTCTGGAATCGGTGGTAGTTGAACATCCAAAGACACCAAATAGAGCTATTATGCCTCAGATCCCATCATAACCTCCCCAGCTCATGGATAGAGAGTATGGCATTGTCGTTGATGCTGAGACATCAACGACAATGCTAGGTGACGCAAGCACGTCGCTCCACCCTACACGTTTCATAATAGGTTACGTCGTCCAGGGGCACGTAACCTATTACGAAACGCGCAGGGTGGAGCGACATGCTTGCATCACCTAGCATTGTCGTTGATGTCTCAGCAGGACGGGTTCTGCCTGTGTGTTCACCGGCCGGAGCACCAGACATCACAGGCGCTTATTTCTGCTATTCATATGTGAGTGCAATATATGTTTCTTTTCATCTTAATAAATCGATGGTTTTATACTATTGGAGCTTCTCTTATCTTTACATGCCATACTCTCTATCCATGAGCTGGGGAGGTTATGATGGGATCTAGGGCATAATAGCTCTATTTGGTGTCTTTGGATGTTTCACTACCAACGATTCCAGAGTCTGGGTCCACTTGATAAACTCCGGAGGGCTTTTCCTTACAGGCTTCCCCTGATCCTCTGTAGTGGGGGATCATGGGGTTCTGGTAAGCGGCTAATCTCCATCATTGGTGGTGGATTGAACACCAGATTTTTTCACGTCATTGAAGACTGCATACAGTTCACATTTGGATGGACTTTTCTAATAATTTTTGTATTTCACTAATATTCATTGGTTAACGGTCGTGTGGCCATTTCAAGTTTTTCACTATATGCAATATTTATATTTTTTTATTTTCTCGCCATTTAATGATTTCTATATGTTTTTAGTTTTGGTGTCACGATATTACTTGCTTATTTGTTTTAAGATACATGGTACATGCACATGGTCCATTGGCAGTATTATGGATTAATGTACACACCATTTTGTTAATGTCTTGGCGCAATTCCATTATTTTTCCATGAGACACTCCTAAACCTTGTGGACGGCCTTCCCAGAAGAGTTGAAGCTGTTATAGCTGCAAAGGGTGGGCCAACTCAATATTGAACCCTACGGACTAAGACTGGGATGTCATTAAAGTTCATGTGTGTGTATAAAGGCAGGCGTCCCAATACTTTTGGTAATATAGTCTCTCTATCTCTCTCTCTCTGTCTCTGTCTCTGTCTCTCTCTCTCTCTCTCTCTCTCTCTCTCTCTCTCTCTCTCTCTCTCTCTCTCTCTCTCTCTCTCTCTCTCTCTCTCTCTCTTTCTCTCTTTCTCTCTCTCTTTTTCTATCTCTCTCTCTCTCTCTCTCTCTCTCTTTCTCTCTTTCTCTCTCTCTTTTTCTATCTCTCTCTCTCTCTTCTCTCTCTTCTATCTCTAGGTGTATATGCCTATAATATATATCTCTTTTAACCTATAAAACATGAACTGGGTTTTTTTTCCCCAGTGAATGGTTTAAAATCCGCCGCCCCCTGTTCACCTGTAGAAAGTTTTCCACACAGGATAGAACATTTTTCTTCCTGTCTTGCACAGTTGTACAGACTCCTCCCCCTGTACTGACATCACTTACTGATTTCACTGCACACTGTGAGCTTCTACAGGCCTGGAACACTCTCTCTTGTGTCAGCCAATCCTGAACTGTCTGCTGTTTTTTTTTTTCTGTTCTCTTCTCTGAATTCTCTAATTTTGTGTCTTCCTGTCCTGTGCTCTGACAGAGGAAGAACAGATAGGTATAGTACCGGCACCCTGTACTCTCCTGTACGCAGCATGCACCCATTCATGTCTCCTCTACATTGTTACATTTTGGGGTCTGTTTATAAAAGGTCAAATTATTACTTTGTTGTGTGTTTTTTTTGTTGTTTTTTTTTTTTACAATGTATTCAAAGTCTTTTTTTTTTTTTTGGATGGAGTGGTAAAGCATTAGAACCCCCCCTGTCAGTAATACCCGGGTCCTCCTTTCACTTCCTCCCATGATGACAATGGTTTTACAGACCGTAAATAACGAGGAAAAAAATCTCTTTTTAGCCCATCTATATCTTATTTATTTTTCCCAGAAGGTGCCACATTATTATTTGTCAAGCATGACCTCGTAAAGGATCTGTTCACATCCGATGTGTTGGCTGCACTGGGCAGCATTGTCTAATAGAGTTCCAATTCATAGATGAGGGGAGAAAAAAAAGAATCCTTTTCTCTATCACTCTCTGCTTCAGTGGTCTGCCCAGGAAAAAAAAAAGTTTTGTGGCCAACCGTCACTTGACATTGCAATAAAGTTCTAGCCAAGGAAATGTGCACTCACCGAACACTATTGGGCACACCCGTTCAATGGCTTGGTAACACAAATTGCTAATCAGCCAATCACATGGGCAGCAACTCAATGCATTTAGGCATCTAGACGTGGTGAAGACAAGTTCAAACAGAGCATCAGAATGGGGAAGAAAGTGGATTTAAGTGGCTTTGAACGTGGAATGGTTGTTGGTGCCAGGCGGGCTGGTCTGAGTATTTCAAAAACTGACGATCTACTGTGATTTTCACACACCACCATCTCTCAGGTTTATAGAGAATGGTCCAACAAAGAGAAAATATCCAGTTGTGTGGATTAAAATGCCTTGTTGATGTCAGAGGAGAATTGGCAGACTGGTTTTGAGTTGATAGAAAGGCAACAGTAGCTCAAATAATCACTCGTTACACCCAAGGTATGCAGAATACCATCTCTGAACGCACAACACATCCAACCTTGAAGCAGATGGGCTACAGCAGCAGAAGACCACACCTGTCGGATAAGAACAGGAAACTGAGGTTACAATTGGCACAGGATCACCAAAATTGGACAATAGAAGATTGGAAAAATGTTGCCTGGTCTGATGAGTCTGGATTTCAGCTGCAACATTCAGATGGTGGGGTCAGAATTTGGTGTAAACAACATGAAAGCATGGATCCATCCTGCCTTGTATTACCGGTTCAGGCTGGTGGTGTCATGGTGTGGGGGATATTTTCTTGGCACCTTTTGGGCACCTTGGTACCAACTGAGCATCGTTTAAACCTCACAGCCTACCTGAGTATTGTTGCTGACCATGTCCATCCCTTTATGACTACAATGTCCCCATCTTCTGATGGCTCCTTCCAGCAGGATAATGCACCATGTCACAAAGCTCCAATCATCTCACCACTGGACAATGAGGTCACTGTACTCCAATGGCCTCCACAGTCACCACATCTCATCCAATAGAGCACCTTTGGGATGTGGTGGAACAGAAGATTTGCATCATGGATGTGCAGCTGACAAATCTGCAGCAACTGCGTGATGCTATCATGTCACTATGGACCAAAATCTCTGAATGTTTCCAACACTGTTTAATCTATTCCACACACAATGAAGGCAGTCCTGAAGGCAAAAGGGGGGTCCAACCTGGTACTAGTAAGGTGAACCTAATAAAGTGGCCGGTGAGTGTAGAACGTTCATAGCTGCAGGTGGGTGCACACTACTACTGGAAGGAAAACCAGTTCCTGATGGCCGGCGATGTCACTTAGTCCTCTCTAAAATGTCATAGAGATGAGTAGGCAGCAATCGCCGAGGGGCAGGCCAGGCCTCATCGGCTGTCCGTAACCACCTGTATCAGCGGCACTGTATTAGTAAGAAGTGGGGGGCTCTCCAGTCCTTTGCCTGGTAGTCCAATTCTGCCCATATGCCAGGTGGTGATCTTCTGGGTTAAGACTAAATTGGCTAGGATATCAACAAGACAATATCCTAAACGACGCCCAATAAGGCGTGCATTAACGTACCAATATAGCACTGAAAAAAAAAATATATATATATATATATATTATATCACAGGGGATAAGGTCCCCCGAGGAAAGCAGGTAACTTTACATAATCAAAGTAGTTTCACTGTTGAAAAAAATAAGTTTATTAAGAACTTCAGAAAAAAAAAACTTAGGAAAAAAGGCCACCTCCAAAAGGTTTATAATACCTCCACCCCACACATAATAAAAAAGCTGACAACTTTGTCAATCACTTGAAAACCCGTCCTGAAGAAGCCTGCGGGTATTAATAGCGGGCGAAACACGTTGACTGTAGCTTCTGAGAATGTGAACTGATCACTGGGTAGTTTTTGTACCACAGGTCACCCGATGGCTCTAGAAAGAGCTTAATAATTCATTATCAAATATACCCATTAGATGGTGGGTAGACCATTGCACAGACAAATCCAGGTGATCGCTCCGATTTGCAAATATCAATTCAGCTCCGCAGAATAAAAAGATTGTAGCCAAAGCTAAATAAATAAAGTGCAGGCAAAAAAAAAAAGTTCTTGCTGTTTTGGAGCGAACTTAAAAATAGTAAATAATTCTAATTCTAAGCAGCAGTTGGTAGTGTACAGGATATGTAGACAGGCTGGTTACGTCGTGGTTTTCAGTCAGCTCGGATAATCAATTAAATTGACTGATTCTGAGAATTCCACTGTCAGACAGTTCTAGAAATTTCCAATAGTTCACATGCCTTTTTGCCTGTCGGCACAGTTAGCTGGCTTGAGCCCACATTAGGCAAATCAATACGTCGAGACAGGCAGGTAATTATAACCTCCCTGTTTATGCTGACATGGAACAATCGGATCTCACACACAGCCAGAGCAGCAAGGCAGGTCCGAGTTTCATGGAGGTGGGGGACATTCATCCACACAGGAAATGAGTTGCCACAGTCAGTCTCCTATGAGGGAGCACCAAATAGCTGTAACCGGTAGGTCGGCAAGGACAGGCAGTGAGCAGCCTTAACATAGGTAAAGCATGAGCAGCCTAAGTTCTCAAACACGCTGACATTCAGCAGTCCATGTATGCCATCCCGCCAGATGTGTTGTATAGGCCTTTCCACCTTCTTTCACCATCAGTTTTCTTTTTCTTTTTTGTAAACTAGAGTAAAAAGCAGGAAATATTGTGAGGATAAATCACCTGACCTTTATAAATAGACCCCATTTGAGTCCATGAGAGTCACTTTGTTCATGATGGGAAATCTGCATGACTCCTGATCCAAGGTTGTATCACTAAATCCTTAAGATGCCCCTGTTGTTGTCAGTATGCATGCCGTGGCCGCCCTGATGATCTTCCAGTGTTCATGAACCTGACATTTCTCTGTGTTCATTGCTTCCCCATGTAGGTGTCGTCTCCAACCAGTCCATGCTTAACGGATCGGGTCCTGTACAGATAAGGGACTCGCCGCTGCTTCTGCAGCAGATCGATGCACTGCGCCTCTCCATGAAGCACCTGAAGCAAGAGAACAACAAGCTGAAGGTAAGGTGATCCTCAAACACGGGGTAAAGCTGGCGTCCAGATTATTGTCTTCTGGGCCAAAGCAAACTATGGCTTATAGGGAAGGGGATTCTAACGGTCACGAAGACTGACCAGCAAGAAATGACTCAGCTTATGGACAATATACCAATGCTGTAGCATCACATCCCTTTGGTTGAAATGTAGGTTTAGAGATCATGGGATTTTTAAAGTGCGTATTAAATTTATCAAAACAAATTAGAAATATATAGGTTTTATTAATACACTAAAAGAAGATATTTCATCAAAGCAACGCAGAATACATTGCATAGACTCATACAATACAGTCCATATAGGTACAGCACAGTGATTCAATTCCCAACATGTTTTGCCCTAATGATGGGGCTTCCTCAGGGGTTGCTGTCCATTTGGATGACAGCGCTTTCCCAGAGTACAATATTTGCAAATGATGATGGTTCAGGGAGTACACCGCACTGCAGGTAATCACAGGAGGCATTAAAGGTCCAGAGAGTCTGATCTGTACCCTAGGAAGGCTCTGTTTCCCAATTGGACAGCACTCCTGAGGAAGCCATCATTAGGGTGAAACATGTGGAGAATTACATCATTCTGTTGTACCTATATGGACTGTATTGTATAAGTCTATGCAATGTATTCTGCGTTGCTTTTATGAAATATCTTTTAGTGCTATGCAATGTATTCTGTGTTGGTTTTATGAAATATATAGATTTTAATATACTGAAAGAAGAGATTTCTAATTTTTTTTTTTTCTTTGGATTGATTTAATATGCACCCTAAAAATCCCATAATCTCTAAACCTACAATACAACTGCCCAGCACTTCTCTCCCCTTTTTTTTTACTTTCCAGGCTCAGCGGATGAAGGAGGAGCTATCTTCCCTACCGCTACTGCACGTGCCTAAACTGACCCTCCCCAAAGACCGCCAGCGGGAGGAGATCATGTCTGGGACGCTCTACCGCAAGACCAGTCAGCTGTTGGATACCCTCCATCAAATGAGCGCCAACGCCAAGGTGGTTGACATCACACACAAGAAAGGAGGTCTGTTCTATCATCACGGTAAACATATAGAGCATTTTAGGGGAAACCTGTTGTGAATATCATGTGGTTCCACCTCCACTCATCGTCCCTCCTAGTAATGCTGCTTTGCTTGGCTTTGAGCTTAACCAAGGCTAGTCCAGTGGCTGTGGTACTTTTGAGTTATGGACTCACTACAGCAAGGATATGCAATTAGCGGACCTCCAGCTGTTGCAGAACTACAATTCCCATCATGCCTCTGCCTCTGGGTGTCATGCTTGTGGCTGTCAGAGTCTTGCTATGCCTCATAGGAGTTGTAGTTCTGCAACAGCTGGAGGTCCGCTAATTGCATATTCCTGCACTACAGCTTTGCTGATCAGGAGTAACACTTTTTTTGTTTGTGATATAGTTCAATATAAGAAAGTCCAGCAAGATGTTATCTTTTTAACACCTTCGTGCCCGGCCTATAGCAGATTGACGGCCGGTCGGGACTTTCCTCTTCTTGAGTGGACATCATATGAAATCCTCTCAGAAAGTGTCGCACAGCAACACGATCTGTCACCGCCTGTGTCCACCGGATACAGCCAATGACTGATCAGTGTACCGGCTCACTGCTGGTACCATGTGACCGCTGTGACTAATCACCGCAGGTCACATGACTGTTGTAAACCATGGATGGCTTCCTTTCATGCCATCCATTGTTTACAAATGTGTTTGCTAGCTGTGATTAGTCACATGGTACCGACAGCGAGCCGGTACACTGATCATTGTGATCACATGGTACAGACAGGGCCAGTCTCGTGCCCCACTTGTTCCATGTGATTGGCTCTGGCTAATCACAGCTAATCACAACAAAACAATCAGTTTCATTCAGTAAAATGTTTGTTTATTTTAAACTCTTTTTTTTTTTTATTAAATAAATAAATAAACATACCAAAACATGACATTCAAAATCACTTGTATATGTAGCATTCCTAGAATATTCATACTAAAAAACATTCTAAATACCCCATAATATACATATAACGCCTAGATTCTCTCGAACTTCCTCCTCATATTCAAAAAAACGCCCAACTTCTCCATTAAAGACCCCTCCTCCCCCAAAGGGAAAAAAAAAAGTGAAGGTAATATTTACTAATTTTAGGAAGGGAGAGCCAGGGGGCCCCACATATGGAAACCTCCCTAAATTCTACTTATCAATTCCCATTCCCTCCCCTCCTAAATCTCCAACCAACAAACTTATTCCAAACCAAGACACTCCCTCTTGTTTACCTTGGAAAAACCATAAATATGTAGAAATTTGTGGATTATTTATTAAGGGGTGGATCCAGGGGCTAACTGCTTGCTTATAGCAATGTAATTCACTGCTATAAGCAATCATAATGTAAAAAATAAAAATCCCGATCACTTCCTCAGATTACTATAGTAACACTGTATTGCTCTGGTCACATTGTGTTCTAAAAAAAAAAAAAAAATTGTGAAAAAAATGTAATAAAAAAAGAATTGAAAAACTGTTTTCCTTTTTTTTGTTTTGTTTTTTTTTTATACGTCACCAGTCAGTGTCCCTGTTCACTGCCACACAAGTTTTTCTTTTATTTTTTATAAACGAAAAAAAGACCAACAATTTTTAATATTATTATATTTTTTTACTTTCTGCTATTATTATACAGGATTTATTTAGCACCAACATTTTGAGCAGCACTTTACAACATGCTATACAACATATCCAATAAAAACAAAACTTAAAACCAATCTTTTAATGAATTTTGGCCAATGCATGTCTTTGGTAAAAAAAAAAAAAAAAAAAAAAAACCCCAATAGGCGTATATTGATTGGTTTGCGTGAAAGTTATGCCCTGTACACACGACCGGTTTTCCCGTCGGAATAAACTCTGAAGTTTTTTCCGACGGAATTCTGCTCAAGCTGTCTTGCCTACACACAGTCACACCAAATTCCGACCGTCCAGAACGTTCAACACTTACTGACTAGAAAATGGAAGTTCAATACCCAGTAGCCAATAGCTTCCGTCTCGTACTTGCTTCAGAGCATGCGTCATTTTTGGTACGTCGGAACAGCATACAGACGAGCGGTTTTCCCGGTAGGAATTGGTTCCGTCTGAAAAATTTAGAACATGTTCTCTTTCTAGGTCTGTCAGAATTTTCGATGTAAAAAGTCTGATGAGGCCTACACACGATCAGAATAGACGATGAAAAGCTCCCGTTGGACTTTTTCTGTCTGACATTACGCTCGTGTGTACGCGGCATTATAGCGTCTAGAAACAATGGGATATATATGGCAATTTGAATTTATTTTATACTACTAATGGCGACGATCAGCGACTTATAGCGGGCAATCTGACGCTAACTGACACTTTGTGGGTACTAACTCTCTGTAAATGTCATTGAATGGCCCAGCCAGAGCCCAGACTTGAACCCCATAATACCCTATAATGACAATGTGAAAGAAGTTTGTTTTGAAAACTTTGCAAATTTATTAAAAATAAATTAGGAAAAAAATCCCATGTACTTAAGTATTCACAACCTTTGCTCAATACTTTGGTGAAGCACCTTTGGCACCAATTACAGCCTCAAGTCTTTTTGGGTATACGCTTGGCACATCTATTTTTGGGCAGTTTCTCCCATTTTTCTTTGCAGGACCTCTCAAGCTCCATCAGGTTGGATGGGGAGTGTCGGTGCACAGCCATTTTCAGATCTCTCCAGAGATGTTCACGTCTGGGCTCTGGCTGGGCCGCTCAAGGACATACACAGATTTGCCCCGTAGCCACACCTCATCTTAGCTATGTGTTTAGGGTCGTGGTCCTGTTGAAAGATGAACCTTCCCCCAGTCTGAGGTCCAGAGTGCTCTGGAACAGGTTTTCATCAAGGATATCTCTGTACATTGCTACATTCATCTTTCCCTCGATCCTGACTAGTCTCCCAGTTGCTGCCGCTGAAAAATATCCCCACAGCATGATGCTGCCACCACCATGCTTCACTGTAGGGATGGTATTGGTCAGGTGATGACCAGTGCCTGGTTTCCTCCAGGCATGACGCTTGTCATTCAGGCCAAAGAGTTTAATCTTTGTTTCATCAGACCAGAGAATTTTGTTTCTCATGGTCTGAGAGTCCTTCAGGTGCCTTTTCGAAAACTCCAGGCGAGCTGTCAACTGCCTTTTTACTGAGGAGTGGCTCTTGTCTGGCCACTCTACTATACAGACCTGATCGGTGGAGTGCTGCAGAGAAGGTTGTTCTTCTAGAAGGTTCTCCTCTCTCCACAGAGAAACGCTGGAGCTCTGTCAGAATGACCATCGGGTTCTTGGTCACCTCCCTGACTAAGGCCTTCTCCCCCGATCGCTCAGTTTGGTCAGGCGGCCCGCTCTAGGCTGGTGGGTCCAAACTTCTTCCATTTACAGATGATGGAGGCCACTGTGCTCATTGGGACCTTCAATGCTGCAGACGTTTTTCTGTACCCTTCCCCAGATCTGTGCCTCCACACAATCCTGTCTCGGAGATCTACAGACAATTCCTTGGACTTCATGGCTTGGTTTGTGCTCTGACATGTTACCTGTGGGACCTTATATAGACAGGTGTGTGCCTTTCCAAATCATGTCCAATCAACTAAATTTACCACAGGTGGACTCCAATCAAGTTGTAGAAACATCTCAAGGATGATCAGTGGAAACAGGAGGCACCTGAGCTCAATTTTTTTGAGTGTCATGGAAAAGGTTGTGAATACTTATGTAGATTGGATTTTTTATTTTATTTTTAATAAATTTGCAAAGATTTCAAACAAACTTCTCTCGTGTTGTCCTTATGAGATGTTGTTTGTAGAATTTTGAGGAAAATAATGAATTTAATCAATTTTGGAATAAGGCCGTAACATAACAAAGTGTGGAAAAAGTGAAGCAATGTGAATACTTTCTGGATGCACTTTAGTGGTTTTCATGCCCTGGTTCACAATCATCCAGATCCTGTCACTGAATACAGCTCTGCATTTACATTCATAGAGCTGTGTTCTGGGAGACTCCGAGGCGATCGCCGGGTGCCATCAGTCAATCATTTGGTCGGGACTCGGTGATTGGCGGGTGCTGTGACACATCACAGCAGAGCTGGGCAGGCACGTGTGCCCCCTACCCTGGAAATGTAGAATCGCGTGTATATACATGATTCTGCATATCCGGCCCACACTGTCGCAGTATATGTACAGTGCGCGGTCGGCAAGCGGTTAATAAAAAAAAAAAAAAGGTTTACTTGTTATTGCTAATCAATATTCTAATCTCTAGTTGTAATATATCTGTACACAGGCACTCCATCAGCACAGCTCTTTGAACAGGCTGCTCGCCTCAGGTCACTCAGCGAGACAATCGACAAACTGAAGGTAAATTGAAGCGACGGCCGCCAAAATCAGTACAGATGCAGAGTTTTCTTTTCATCAGTTGCAAAGCAACATCTGCTAATAAGGAAATTAAAACTTTCAGGTCTCAGGGAACCCCTGCATATAAATATATCTACAGCTTATGGGACATTGGACCGAACAGAAAGTTGTTAATATGATAATAGGAAAAAACAAAGAATGTTGTGTACTTAAAGCGGAGTTCCAGTCATTTTTTTTTTTTGTATGTTAAGTCAGCATCTACAAAAACTGTAGCTGCTGACTTTTAATAAACACACGCTCACTTGTCCCACCGCAGCCGTGTTCTCCCCGTGTCCTCCCTCGGCGGCACCGGCATCTTCACTATGAACACCCAGCTGTGACAGCTTTTGCGGCTTCACAGCCGGGTGCCCACCGCGCTCTGTGACTGGTCCTGAAGTCGTCTAGAACCTGTCATGTGTCCCAGAAGACTTCAGGAGGGAGGTGCAGGAAGGAGAACTTCCGTTTCTGATCGCCTAAGGCAACCAGAACGGAAGTGGGAGCAGGTACCTGTCACAATCGGGTACCTGCTCTCTTCCCAACTGCTCATTTTCGCAAACAGGAGCCGGGGAGGAGGCCCTAAAGCCGAAGTTCCACTTTTGGGTGGGAATCCGCTTTAGGAGTGTTGAAACTATTGATAATAATGACTAGAAAAGAAATGCAGACCCTAAGAACTGTACGGATCCCCGCACCTTGGTGTTTAGTGGAAGAGTTAAACTTTTGTAAAATAAAAATAAATACACATCTTTTTGCAAGTAAAAAATGTGCATTTATTATTCTTTTACTCTGCAGTCTGTAAAGCATTGCATCCCTCATCAGCAGATCCCTGGTGCAATGCCAGGAACCTCCCGTACGGGCAGACAGTTGAAATGTAGGAAGAATCCATAAACTACAAGAGTGCTCACCAGCGCCCTCGTAGTTCATTGAGAAGTACAAGCTGTCGGCCCAATGGAAGACCGTAGATGTAGTTTATTCACATGAAACTGTGAATGAATGCCGTGGCCATTTGGGCGGAAAATGTTTTTTTTGAATTGTGACAGATGAGGCGGGGAGAAGAGGGGGGCAGCCAGGTGATCTTTGGTAACCTGTTATTCTTTAATTATTCTTTATTAGTAGACAGTCTATGGCCACCTTACATTGGTGTTCTTTTTGGTGCCCTGTTACATTGGTGGTCAGGGTAGTCCTCCCTTTGCATTGGCGGCCACTGTAGTCCTCCCTTTGCATAGGCGGCCACTGTAGTGCCCCTTTGCATTGGCGGCCACTGTAGTGCCCCTTTGCATTGGCGGCCACTGTAGTGCCCCTTTGCATTGGCGGCCACTGTAGTGCCCCTTTGCATTGGAGGCCACTTTAGTGCCCCTTTGCATTGGCGGCCACTGTAGTGCCCCTTTGCATTGGCGGCCACTGTAGTTGCCCCTTTGCATTGGCGGCCACTGTAGTTGCCCCTTTGCATTGGCGGCCACTGTAGTGCCCCTTTGCATTGGCGGCCACTGTAGTGCCCCCTTTGCATTGGTGATCAATGAAGCCCCCATTTACAGTGATGGTCAGTGTAGTGCCCCCTTATGTTGGTGGTTAGTGAAGTGCTACGTTTCATTGGTGGTCAAAGTAACAGAGTCTCTTTAGATCCCTTTCACACTGGGGCGCTTTTCAGGCGTTTTATTGCTAAAAATAGCACCTGAAAAGCGCCTCTCAAGCCACCCCAGTGTGAAAGCCGGAGTACTTTCACACTGGGGCGGTCCGCTTGCAGGACGGGAAAAAAAGTCCTGCAAGCAGCATCTTGGGGCGGTGCGAGAGCGGTGTATACACCGCTCCCACACCTCCCCTGCCAATTGAATAGAATCGGCTGCAAAGCGCTTCGGCAGTGCCACAACACAGGGGCTATTAACACTTTCTTCGGCCGCTGGCGGGGGTAAAAGCACCTCGCTAGCGACTGTAAAGCGCCGCTAAAACTAGCGGCGCTTTACCGC
The DNA here is from genome assembly GCA_037952835.1 of Lithobates septentrionalis. Taxonomy (NCBI): domain Eukaryota; kingdom Metazoa; phylum Chordata; class Amphibia; order Anura; family Ranidae; genus Lithobates; species Lithobates septentrionalis. The sequence goes on from JBBDGP010003703.1 coordinate 159,806, forward strand.
TAACTCCCGCACCGACCCAGTGTGAAAGGGGTCTAAAAGTAACTAGATTGTTTTAGTTATTTGACCATATTGTCTTTCTACACCCTGGTCTGTTGTCTGTTCACAGGATGAAGTCCTGAAGGAGACCGTATTGCAGTTCCCTGGTGCAAACGTCCCAACAGATTTTGCCACCTTCCCATCATTAGACTTTATAAAGGTGAGTCTGTAGGCTTTGTGAATACTTGAAGATGGCACTCGAGGTCTGTTTGCATTCCAGAAAGACTTGGGAGACAACCCAGCAGATGAAAATGGCCAGACCTGCAGAGTGTATCTACACTTCCAATTAAATTATGTTTTATTTCACCTTTAAAGTTTTTTGCGTGCAAAATCCCTGCTGCTACCAACTCAGAACATACATCTGTGGCAGCAAAAGGGTTAATAGACGAGCTGCACCTATGACCCGGGATTTGCAGAGCTTGAAAGGATTTGTAAACAAAGTGCACGGCAGAAGTTTTTATTTTTTTATGTGCTCTTACTTCCCCTCTGTAGATTAGCTTTCACTTGCATACAGCCTCGTGCCAAAGGAGCGTTAGTCTATCTTCACCCTGTGACAAGTAGCAGCCGACACTGTGTACATCTGCTAGCAATCAGTCTGGGCCGGCACCAACCGCACATAAATCGGAAATCACTCATTGCGATAACACAATATTCCTATGAAGGCTGGAGGTTTATTCACAATATAAGCCTACTGCAACTTAATGCTGTAATTGTCAGATGCAATTACTGTACTAAAATGTGTAATATATATATATATATATATATATATATATATATATATATATATATATATATATATATATATATATATAAATGCTTCAGTATGTCACAGTGCATGTTGGCATTCATGGTTCCCTCAATGATCTGTAGCTCCCCAGTGCCGGCAGCACTCATGCAGCCCCAGACCATGACACTCCCACCACCATGCTTGACTGTAGACAAGACACACTTGTCTTTGTACTCCTCACCTGGTTGCCGCCACACATGCTTGACACCATCTGAACCAAATAAGTTTATCTTGGTCTCATCAGACCACAGGACATGGTTCCAGTAATCCATGTCCTTTGTCTCCAGCAAACTGTCTGAGGTCTTTCTTGTGTATAATCTCTACAAGAGGCTTCCTTCTGGGACGGCAGCCATGCAGACCAATTTGATGCAGTGTGCGGTGTATGGTCTGAGCATTGACAGGCTGACCTCCCAACCCTTCAACCTCTGCTGCAATGCTTGCAGCACTCATAAGTCTATTTGCCAAAGACAACCTCTGGATATGATGCTGAGCACTCAACTTCTTTGGTCGCCCATGGCGAGGCCTGTTCTGAGTGGAACCTGTCCTGGTAAACCGCTGTATGGTCTTGGCCACCGTGCTGCAGCTCAGTTTCAGGGTCTTGGCAATCTTCTTATAGCCTAGGCCATCTTTATGTAGAGCAATGGTGCCATGTTGAACTTCCAGTGACCAGTATGAGAGAGTGAGAGCAATAACACCAAATTTAACACACCTGCTCCCCATTCACACCTGAGACCTTGTAACACTAACGAGTCACATGACACCGGGGAGGGAAAATGGCTAATTGGGCCCAATCTGGACATTTTCACTTAGGGGTGTACTCACTTTTGTTGCCAGCGGTTTAGACATTAATGGCTGTGTGTTGAGTTATTTTGAGGGGACAACAAATTTACACTGTTATACAAGCTGTACACTCACTACTTTACATTGTAGACAAGTGTCATTTCTTCCGTGTTGTCACATGAAAAGATAGAAGAAAATATTTACAAAAATGTGAGGGGTGTACTCACTTTTGTGAGATACTGTATATATGAGATATATAGATTGAGATGTACTGTATATAAAGAGAGATAGATCATTTTTTTCTAAATGTGTACAAACTTACACATTTTTTGTACCACATAATAGCCTAATTTTTCGTCAGTTATAGCCAATTAACTGCTGATATAAAATTTGGCCTGGACATTTAACATTCTCCATTTCTTTCCAACAGGCCAAAGAGGAGAAGAGAGAAGACACAGTTTACATCGGCAAGGTGATGCTCCCGTGTCAGGCGGGGGAGGGACAGATCCATCGCCTGGTGCTAACCCCGGAACAACTAAGCGAACTGCATGGTCGCCTCATCAGCTAGAGAGAAGTGGGCTATGCAAGTTGGAGGGGGGGGGGGTCACCCACTATATACAGGGACGGATCAGAAGTGCCAGGTGGGGTCAGTACACACACCTGCCTCGCCAGCACTGGCCCGCTGCTTTTCTCCATTACCACTGAGTCCCTGGAGTGCCGATAACTGCATAATGACACAACAGGTAGTAGTTACCCCTCTCCTCCATCGCAGACCAAATAGTAAAGCATGGATAAAGAGTCGCCAATCTGGCAAATGTTAGCAGGACTTTTAAAGGTGTTTTCTAGCTCCTTTCACTGCAGGAGGCTTCTCTGCCACTTTGCCTGCTTTACTGGGCCTGGTCATCAAGGACCCCGCTGCCCCCACGTCCGCCCTCAAGATAACCTGTCACCTACTATTATGTAGCAGGCATATGAGCATCCAAGCTGCATATCTACCTGCTTTAAACTTAAAAGCCCTCTGACAATATGGCTGCCCCTATGTCTGGCACTATTGCAAAAGTTGTCAAACCTGCAAAAAATGATTATTTACATATGTCATCCCCTTATGTCTTTACAGGCTCTTTAATGAGCTTGCTGAGAAATGCTCCTGTTTTGCTCAGAGCACCAGTGTATGGAACACATGATCAGACACATCATTCAATGGGGGGGGGCATTTATCAAGCAAATTAGTGACACGATTAACCCCGGTTCACACTATAACTTGCATGTGAATCGCACAGGAAACGCAGCGCATTCCTGTGGAATTCACAAGGGATTCAGTGCGTTGTGATTTAAGCCCATTCAAAATGAATGGACTCAATTCACAAGGCATTGTACCAAAAAAAAAGTGTAGTCACCTTTTTCGGAGCCGCATCGCATGATCGTTTTGTATTATACAATCCAGTGTGGGCAAACCACACTGCGTTTGTGATCCTTTTGCGGTGTCGTTGCATGTTTTGACACCTGCAGCGGATCACAATGCAGTGTGGGAAACGCACAGGGATTGCTGCGTTTCCCACACTGCATATGTGTGAACCTAGGCTTAGTCGCAAACCAGGCTGCGTCTCCTTCAACAAAGTCCTTGCAACAAGTTTATAGACCTGTGTGTTTGTATTCCTGGGCAGCCAAGCGTGACAGTTTGCAATGTTTGCTGAACATAAGACAGATTTCCACTCTGAACAGACGCAGAATTAAGACGTGGTCAGGGTCAGGTTTAACTCAGTCGCACGTTTGGATTTTACAGCAGCAAAGGAGGAGTTTGACTCCGGCTGAGACATCGTAATCTGTCTCACAATGCATTTTACTGCTCTTGTTTAGCACCGCTATGCCTTGTGACAGGATTGATAAATGTCCTCCCATGTGTCTACAGTTTTTTTTGTGACCTCAAAATAGAAAATAAAAATTAGAAGAATTATTTCCTACAAATATATTCCAAGAACCTGTACAGCCATAAGAAATAGGACACATCACTATTTTCCAAAGTGTTTTTTTTTTTTAAATTGTTCCGCTTACCAAAATTGTCAGGCTACACTTCAGAAGAAAGCCACTTGATGAATGGCGGCACTCGGGAAATTCAACACTAACGGTGTAGCTTTGTTCCTTATCGCTCAGATCATGCAGACTTGTTTAATGACGTCACTCAATGGTGGGGTCCAGTGTCCTGGATGGGCGGGGTCCAGTGTCCTGGATGGGCGGGGTCCAGTGTCCTGGATGGGCGGCGTCCCGTGTCCTAGATGGGCAGGGTCCCCTGTCCTGCATGGGCAGGGTCCCGTGTTGTCCTGGATGTGCGGGGTCCCGTGTCCTCCTTCGGAATCTGTCTTCGGTGTGCCTACACTGCACAGCTGTGGTTCTTACATACAATATTTATCAGCGTTGGCTTTTTCTGTATGCACTCTAAATAAACTGAAAGCTATAAAGTGAATCAGTTGGTGATGACTTATTATTTCTAAGGCTGACAGATCTGGGTTACTAAACACTTTTATATACCCTGGAGCAGTGGTGGTCATCTTTGATATAAGGGGATCCCAAGTGCAGCTCTTAAACCTACAGAAGACTGCAGACATGCTAGGGGCAGAGGTTCGGAGACTGCAGACATGCTTGAGGCAGAGGTTCAGAGACTGCAGACATGCTAGGGGCAGAGGTTCGGTGACTGCAGACATGCTAGGGGCAGAGTTTGGGAGACTGCAGACATGCTAGGGGCAGAGGTTCAGAGACTGCAGACATGCTAGGGGCAGAGGTTCGGAGACTGCAGACATGCAAGGGGCAGAGTTTCGGAGACTGCAGACATGCTAGGGGCAGAGGTTCAGAGACTGCAGACATGCTAGGGGCAGAGGTTCAGAGAATGCAGACATGCTAGGGGCAGAGGTTCGGAGAGTGCAGACATGCTAGAGGCAGAGGTTCGGAGAATGCAGACATGCTAGGGGCAGAGGTTCAGAGACTGCAGACATGCTTGAGGCAGAGGTTCGGAGAATGCAGACATGCTAGGGGCAGGGGTTCGGAGACTGCAGACATGCTAGGGGCAGAGGTTTGGAGACTGCAGACATGCTAGGGGCAGAGGTTCAGAGACTGCAGACATGCTAGGGGCAGAGGTTCAGAGACTGCAGACATGCTAGGGGCAGAGGTTCAGAGACTGCAGACATGCTTGAGGCAGAGGTTCAGAGACTGCAGACATGCTAGGGGCAGAGGTTCGGAGACTGCAGACATGCTAAGGGCAGAGGTTCAGAGAATGCAGACATGCTAGGGGCAGAGGTTCGGAGACTGCAGACATGCTAGGGGCAGGGGTTGGAGACTGCAGACATGCTAGGAGCAGAGGTTCGGAGACTGCAGACATGCTGGAGGCAGAGGTTCGGAGACTGCAGACATGCTAGGGGCAGAGGTTCGGAGACTGCAGACATGCTAGGGGCAGGGGTCGGAGATTGTAGACATGCTAGGAGCAGAGGTTCGGAGACTGCAGACATGCTAGGGGCAGGGGTTGGAGACTGCAGACATGCTAGGGGCAGGGGTTGGAGACTGCAGACATGCTAGGGGCAGGGGTCGGAGATTGCAGACATGCTAGAGGCAGAGGTTCAGAGACTGCAGACATGCTTGAGGCAGAGGTTCAGAGACTGCAGACATGCTTGAGGCAGAGGTTCGGAGACTGCAGACATGCTAGGGGCAGAGGTTCAGAGACTGCAGACATGCTAGGGGCAGAGGTTCAGAGACTGCAGACATGCTAGGGGCAGAGGTTCGGAGACTGCAGACATGCTAGGGGCAGAGGTTCGGAGACTGCAGACATGCTAATGGCAGGGGTCGGAGATTGCAGACATGCTAGGGGCAGGGGGTCGGAGACTGCAGACATGCTAGGGGCAGAGGTTCGGAGACTGCAGACATGCTAAGGGCAGGGGTCGGAGATTGCAGACATGCTAGGGGCAGAGGTTCGGAGACTGCAGACATGCTAGGGACAGGGGTCGGAGACTGCAGACATGCTAGGGGCAGGGGTCTGAGACTGCAGACATGCTAGGGGCAGGGGTCTGAGACTGCAGACATGCTAGGGGCAGGGGTCGGAGACTGCAGACATGCTAGGGGCAGGGGTCGAAGACTGCAGACATGCTAGGGGAAGAGGTTCGGAGACTGCAGACATGCTAGGGACAGGGTTCGGAGACTGCAGACATGCTAGGGGCAGGGGTCGGAGACAAAATCTATGGTGGTGTAAAAGATATGTAGCATTTAAAGCAATAAGTCAGACAACTCCTGTGCTTTTATATTCTGATAATGTTTACTAGGACAGTTCAAGAAAGATATTGTCACAAAGAGGAGGTAATAGATCTGCTGAGTGTTAGGCTGACATGCTAGGGGCAGGGGTCGGAGATTGTAGACATGCTAGGGGCAGAGGTTCTGAGACTGCAGACATGCTAGGGGCAGGGGTTGGAGACTGCAGACATGCTAGGGGCAGGGGTTGGAGACTGCAGACATGCTAGGGGCAGGGGTCGGAGATTGCAGACATGCTAGAGGCAGAGGTTCAGAGACTGCAGACATGCTTGAGGCAGAGGTTCAGAGACTGCAGACATGCTTGAGGCAGAGGTTCGGAGACTGCAGACATGCTAGGGGCAGAGGTTCAGAGACTGCAGACATGCTAGGGGCAGAGGTTCAGAGACTGCAGACATGCTAGGGGCAGAGGTTCGGAGACTGCAGACATGCTAATGGCAGGGGTCGGAGATTGCAGACATGCTAGGGACAGGGGTCGGAGACTGCAGACATGCTAGGGGCAGGGGTCTGAGACTGCAGACATGCTAGGGGCAGGGGTCGGAGACTGCAGACATGCTAGGGGCAGGGGTCGAAGACTGCAGACATGCTAGGGGAAGAGGTTCGGAGACTGCAGACATGCTAGGGACAGGGTTCGGAGACTGCAGACATGCTAGGGGCAGGGGTCGGAGACAAAATCGATGGTGGTGTAAAAGATATGTAGCATTTAAAGCAATAAGTCAGACAACTCTGTGCTTTTATATTCTGATAATGTTTACTAGGACAGTTCAAGAAAGATATTGTCACAAAGAGGAGGTAATAGATCTGCTGAGTGTTAGGCAACAGCGCCAACTCAGCAAAGGAACTCCTCCCAATAACACAGGTCAAGATATTTGCAGGTAAAACAGTCTATTACAGGGGTAGGCAACCCCTAGTATTGGTGCCACAAGCAGCAGGCAAAGCCATCAGCAGCGCAGGGAAGTGTCGGTGAGACACTAATGCATTCCAAATTCACAATTCCCCACACCGCACCTCCACTGAGGGGGAGGCACTGAGCCCCTCACATTGTAAAATATGGGAAACATTGATTGGTTCTATAACTTTGCTGTAGCTCTTCGGCTTTTGTGATGGGGAAGAGTTTGGGTGCAGCCCTGCTAGGGGGCGTGGTCCCTGTTTCCAGGAGGACTGTCATTGGCCACTGCTAAAGCCAATCACAGCCCTGCTAGCCCCGCCCACCACCTGGAGGAAGATGATTTGCTTGGTTGCCACTACCAATCTCAGAAAGAAGAGATTCCACTGTGATTGAGAAAACCCCAATCAGGTGACAGTTTGTCTGTTGCGCTTCTGGGAACTTTGTTGAAATTATTCCTGAACCTTTCCGTCACTTACTACTGAACCCCGGCACTCTGTGTCCCTTTAAGCCACAGCCAGTATTCGGTGCAATGAAAATCACACCCAACTTTTGATGCGGGGGCCCAACTTATAATCCTGCACACAGGCCCACTGCTTTCAGAAAATGCCCCTGACCTGAGCTCATCATTGCACATCCATTCCAGATGCTTGTATGTGACATCCCATACATCACATACATCACATACATCCCATACATCACATACATCCCACACATCACATACAAGCACGTGGGCTGGGTGCGAGAGGTGGATCAGCAGGATGAGTGTGCCAGGACAGGCGTCTCATCTCTGCTTCCTTTCACCACTGCATATCACACATATCATAGAGAAGAGAGTACAGCGGTGGGGCCGATGTGCAGGGAGGTACAGTGGTGGAAGAGATTAGAAGGGGGTTCAGCAGTGGAACAGATGAGAAGGGGGTTCAGTGGTGGGACAGAAAAGCAGGGGGGTAGAGCAATGGGGCAGATGTGAAAGAGGTGTATTGGTGGGGCAGGTGGGTTCAGAGGTGAGACAGATGTGCAGGAGGTACAGTGGTGGGGCAGATGAGAAAGGGGGGAACGTTGGTGGGGCAGATGAGTAGGGGGTTACAGTGGTGGGGCAGATGTGCAGGGGGTTACAGTGGTGGGACAGATGTGCAGGGGGTTACAGTGGTAGAGCAGATGTGCAGGGGGTTACAGTGGTGGGGCAGATGTGCAGGAGGTTACAGTGGTGTGGTACAGTGGTGGGGCAGATGTGCAGGGTGGTACAGTGGTGGGGCAGATGTGCAGGGTGGACAGTGATCTGAGGTGTGGAGTTACAGGAATTGGGGCTGATCTGAGGCGTGGGAGTGTAGGATGTTAATTTCTCACGACTACAGTAGTTTACAGCATTTACTTTATAAAAAATAATTTTCGTGATTAAGAGTGTGAAGTTGAAATGTTTTTGTTATAAAATCGGCACGCTCAATTTCTTTAAAAACATTTTTCGGCACATTGTACTCAAAAAGGTTGCCTACCCCTGGGCTATTATATACACATGTACAGTTCTGCTTGCATCTGAAAGGATAAACAAAGTTAAATGGTTATACTGACAAACTTCTAAAGGGGAAACCTCGGCCAGCCTATAAACCTTTAACTTTAATGAGAGGTCGGACTTAATGGCAATGGTATAAGGACCCTTGTAGCAATAATGACAGCAATGTCCCCATTGCAGATCTGATGGTCTTTACCGGCATGTAGGAGCTCATTAATTTTATCCAATAAGGTGTAATAGCAAGCAATGCGATTTCTTGAAATGGTAGAAGCTAAAGGTGTCTATGCACAGTGTTCAAGATAGGTTTAGTAAAGTATTCCCAAGGTAAAGATGTCTGTGCAAAGTGTCTCAGTGAAACCGTAAGAAAGGATTTGTAAAGGTGGGCGATTGCCCTCTCACCAACGTCCAGGCCAATTCAGTGCCCTCCGGACAGCAGCCTGTGCAGCGGATCTGCCGTTTCGATCTCCCGATGTGAAGCGTAGAACACAGGTTGGCAGGCGACCGAAGTGGTGCTGGATGGATGTCTGACGAACAGCAAGCAGCGCTAGGCCCCCTCATCCGGGTTGGAATGTTTACACCGTGTGGTAGGACGTGACCTCTCTCTCCATGCACGGGGAGGTCCGTCTCGCGTCAGGCCCAGGAAGAAGGGACCGCAGGGTTGGGCTTTGGCTACTTATATAGTTCCTCCTAGCAATCTCTCCGATGGTAGCAAAAACCCCTGGGATATGTAGTCCAGGTACAGAGTCCTGCTACTCATCCCACAATCACTTTAGTTTGGCTCACAAACATGATGTCAGTTAATAATACTGGGCACTAGAGCGACATGCAATGCATAGAAATACCGGAGGATCACTGTACTTTATAATTGTAGTCCACATTGCTACAGATATAAACTAAAATCTTTTAACTACTAGAAGCCAGTCTACTGGCATGAGTAAGCACCAAAGCATAATATAGTATCTGCAGGGATCTGGAATGCTGCACAATAATTTCCTAAAGATTGCATGTGAACCCCCCCCCCCCCCCTGGCTGCAGGTTGGGCTCTGGAGGGATGGAAGGGATAGAGATGTGCATAGATCATAGATGGATCAGGTTAATCTACAATCTGCGATTTTTAAAGGTAAACCCCATGTTCCAGTGAGGCCCCTCAGACTGCCATCCATGTATGTTATGGTATTTTTATACATATACTGAGCAAAACTTTTGTGTTAGCCCACATTTATCATGAGCTGAACTAAAAAATCTATGACTTTTTTCCATGTACACAAAAGGCCTATTTCTCTCAAATATTGTTCACAAATCTGTCTAAATCTGTGTTGGTGAGCACTTCTCCTTTGCCGAGATAATCCATCCACCTCACAGGTGTGGCATATCAAGTTGCTGATTAGACAGCATGATTATTGCACAGGTGTGCCTTAGGCTGGCCACAATAAAAGGCCACTCTTAAAATGTGCAGTTTTATCACACAGGACAATGCCACACATGTCGCAAGTTTTGGGGGAGCGTGCCATTGGCATGCTGATGGCCGGAATGTCTGCCAGAGCTGTTGCCCTTGAGTTGAATGTTTACTTCTCTACCATAAGCCGTCTCCAAAGGCGTTTTCAGAGAATTAGGCAGCACATCCAACCGGCCTCACAACCGCAGACAAAGTGTAACCACACCAGCCCAGGATCTCCACAGCCAGCATCTTCACCTCCAAGTTTGTGCAGCCAGCTAGACAGATGCTGCAACAATCGGTTTGCATTACCAAAGAATTTCTGCATAAACTGTCAGAAACCGTCTCAGGGAAGCTCATCTGCATGCTCGTCATCCTCATCGGGGTCTCGACCTGACTGCAGTTTGTCGTCGTAACCGACATGAGTGGGCAAATGCTCGCATTCGATGGCGTCTGGCACTTTGGAGAGGTGTTCTCTTCACGGATTAATCCAGGTTTTCACTGTACAGGGCAGATGGAAGACAACGTGTATGGCGTTGTGTGGGTGAGTGGTTTGCTGATGTCAACGTTGTGGATGGGGTGGCCCATGGTGGCGGTGGGGTTATGGTATGGGCAGACGTAGGCTATGGACAAAAAACACAGGTGCATTTTATTGATGGAGATACCGTGACGAGACCCTGAGGCCCATTGTTATGCCATTCATCCACGACCATCACCTCATGTTGCAGCATGATAATGCACAACCCCATGTTGCAAGGATCTGTACACAATTCCTGGAAGCTGAAAACATCCCAGCTCTTGCGTTGCCAGCATACTCACAGGACATGTCACCCATTGAGCATGTTTGGAATGCTCTGGATCGGCGTATACGACAGCGTGTTCCAGTTCCTGCCAATATCCAGCAACTTCGCACAGCCATTGAAGAGGAATGGACCAGCATTCCACAGGCCACAATCAACAACCTGATCAACTCTATGCCAAGGAGATGTGCTGCACTGCGTGAGGCAAATGGTGGTCACACCAGATACTGACTGGTTTTCGGACCCCCCCAGACCCCCCCCGACCCCCCCCCCCCCCCCAATACAGTAAAACTGCACATTTTAGAGTGGCCTCTTTTATTGGGGCCAGCCTAAGGCACACCTGTGCAATAATCATGCTGTTTAATCAGCATCTGAATATGCCACACCTGTGAGGTGGATAGATTATCTCGGCAAAGGAGAAGTGCTCACCAACATTTAGGACAGATTTGTGAACAATATTTGGGAGAAATAGGCCTTTTGTGTACATAGAAAAAGTTGTAGATCTTTGCGTTCAGCTCATGATAAATAGGGGCAAACACAAAAGTGTTTTGCGATTTATCATTTTGCTCAGTGTAGATGGGGCTTTTTAACCCTAGAGGAATGCCAAAAATTATTTTCAGGTCTCTAAAGGAACCCTTACTAAAACCAATTCAACAGGGGTCAATAGGAACAATGCCCCTTATACTGGTGGTCAATAGGAAGAATGTTCCCATTAAAGTGGTGCTCAGAATGCCACCCTTAAAGACAGCTAAAAAGATATTTGGTGTCATGATGCTGAACCTTGAACTCTGTAGGCACCATCAAAAAGGTGGTTCATCAGCCACAGCTCAAGGAACCCCTAACAACCTCTGGAGGAACCCCAGGTTTCCAAGGAACCCTGGTTGAGAATGGCTGGTGTAGATATTCACTTTTCACTTTTCAGATTTCTTTAGTTCTCATGTGTTCTCTTACTCTTCGGTTCTTATTCTGGTAGGGTGTCACCTCACACTTGCAGTACTTCTCAATACTTCAAGGATAAATGAATGTTGGGTATCGGTCAACCCAGGAGACTGAAGATATCTTGTGGTGGAGGTACTCAGAATGCCACCCTTAAAGACAGTTAAAAAAAGATATTTTGTGTCATGCTGCTGGCTTTCCTAAACGATGCTGAACCTTGAACGCTGTAGGCACCATCAAAAAGGTGGTTCATCAGCCACAGCTCAAGGAACTCCTAACAAACTCTGGAGGATCCCCAGGTTTCCAAGGAACCCTGGTTGAGAATGGCTGGTGTAGATATTCACTTTTCAGATTGGTTTAGTTCTTATGTGTTCTCTTATGCCGCGTACACACGAGCGGACTTTACGGCAAACTTTGCCCGGCGGACTTTACGACGGACTTTCTGTATGAACGGACTTGCCTACACACAATCCACCAAAGTCCGTCGAATTCGTACGTGATGACGTACGACCGGACTAAAACAAGGAAGTTTATAGCCAGTAGCCAATAGCTGCCCTAATGTGGCTTTTTGTCCGTCGAACTAGCATACAGACGAGCGGACTTTTCGACTGGACTCGATTTTGACGGATTGATTTAAAACATGTTTCAAATCTAAGTCCGTCCAACTTTTGAGAAAAGAAAGTCCGCTGGAGCCCACACACGATCGAATTGTCTGACGAAATCCCGTCCGCCGGGCAAAGTCTGCCGTAAAGTCCGCTTGTGTGTACGCGGCATTACTCTTCAGTTCTTATTCTGGTAGGGTGTCATCTTGCACTTGCAGTACTTCTCAATACTTCAAGGATAAATAAATTTTGGGTACCGGTCAACCCAGGAGACTGAAGATATCTTGTGGTGGAGGTACTGCTGGGTACAGTTCCGGGGGTAATAAAAGGTGCAATACTTGATTAAAAATACCTAGTGAAGTGACTGGCCTCAGGTAATGCACAGTGAATGATGCAAATCCTCCTACATATGTTTTACTTGTTTAGCTGCAGCCCCCTCTCCTCTACATCTGTTCAAAGTCCAGAATTTATACAGCTACTCTGAGCTTTCAAAAAGCACGGAGCTGCAGAGCTCAGTGAGAGCTGATTGGAGAAAAAGGAGACACACCCCCTCCACACAGGAACATATCTGAGACTTGTCAGTTGCAGGCTGTGTGCTGGAGCTTCCTCCCCTGTCACCATTTTTTTTTCTTGGTGTCAGGGAAAACTTGTCAGAAGTGATTCATGCAGATAGCAGAGGAAGGAGGCAGCAGACAGAAAATTACACTTAGTGCTCTGGATTGAGACAAGTAAACACTATAGAGTGATATGTTTTGTTCTTATTTTGTGTCTGAGGTTTACAACCATGAAGTTTTTAAATTGAAGTTTTATTAATGATTTCTCTTGTTTATAGATAAACATACAATGTAGTAACAACCTCCATTTTCTCGGTTCTGTTAAAAAAAATTATTGTGTCCAGACGTGACTTTCCAATCCAGTAAGCTCCAGAGTTTTACCACCCTGCCCAGTGCACTTCATAACCGCCTCCCCCTCCTCTTCTTCTGCAGTACAAGTCTCTCTCTATTACTAAGTTATGGCAGCATAGAGCACTGGAGAGGAAAAACATTCTACCGGCAAAAACGGGATTTTAAAGCATTTCCAGGTAAAACCGTGTTTAACCGCTTGCCGACCAACGCGCGACGATGTATGTCGGCACAATGGTACGGCTGGGGAAATGGGCGTACAGGTACGCCCCCTTTAAATCGTGGCATTGTGGGCGCACGTGCTGCATACTCTGTGATCGTGCCCGCGGGTCCCGCAGAATCGATGTACGCCGGTGTCCCGGCGATCGTGCCACGGAGCGGCAGAACAGGGAGATGTAAACAAGGCATTTCTCTGTTCTGCCTAGCGTCATGACAGAGATCTACTGCTCCCTGTCAGTGCGGCTGTCCAGGACTTTCTCTAATTACTTCATTGTACAAGTGTTGCCAGCACCTGTTGCTTCCAGCATGGAGGAGATGTTTGCTTTCGATCGGCCTTCCTAGAGCGATGATAACTTTCTCTTTCTGCATTTTTATAGCACTGATCACTGTATAAATGACAATGGTCCCAAAATAGTGTCAAAATTGTCCGATGTGTCTGCCATAATGTCGCAGTCACAACAAAAATCACAGATCACCGCCATTACTACGACACAGTTGACCACCTGCTCCTCCTCAGCAAATTATACTCCCTTGGCCTCCGTGATTCTGCATTATCCTGGTTCTCCTCCTACCTATCTCAGCTCACTTTCAGTGTCACTTACAACGCCATCTCCTCCACTCCCCTTCCTCTCTCTGTTGGGGTACCCCAAGGCTCCGTCCTTGGGCCTCTCCTATTCTCACTCTATACCTCTTCCCTGGGCCAGTTGATAACCTCCCATGGCTTCCAATACCACCTCTATGCCGACGACACACAGATCTATCTCTCCACTCCTCAACTCAGCCCCTCTATCTTATCGCGGATCTCAAACTTACTGATCGACATATCGATATGGATGTCAGACCACTTCCTCAAACTTAATCTTTCTAAAACTGAGCTTGTTATATTTCCTCCTTCACGGTCCCCCTCTTGTGACTTCACCATTAATATCAACAGCACAACCATTGGTCCCTCCACACATGCCAGGGTCCTGGGTGTAATCCTTGACTCTGACCTCTCCTTCAGCCCCCATATCCAATCACTGGCTAAATCCTGCCGCCTTAACCTCCGCAACATCTCCAGAATTCCACCCTTCCTGACTAATGACACCACAAAGCAACTTATTCACTCCTTGATTATTTCCCGCCTCGACTACTGCAACTCTCTCCTTAATGGACTACCCTTAAGCAGGCTCCTCCCCCCTTCAGTCTATTGTGAATGCTGCTGCTAGACTAATACACCTCACTAATCGATCCGCGAGGGCTGCCCCTCTCTGCCAATCCCTTCACTGGCTTCCTCTACCCCACCATATAAAATTCAAAATGCTAACCACAACATACAAGGCCATTCACAACATCGCCCCCATCTACATCACCAACCTCATCTGCAGATATCACCCAAATCGCCCCCTCCGCTCCTCCCAGGACCTCCTGCTCTCTAGCTCCCTTGTTACCTCCTCCCATGCTCGCCTTCAGGACTTCTCCAGAGCCTCTCCCATCTTCTGGAACACCCTGTCCCAGTATGTCCAATCAGCCCCTACCCTGTCCACCTTTAGGAGATCCCTGAAAACTCATTTATTCAGGGAAGCCTATCCCACACCCACATAACTGTCTCTGAGCCACCCCCATCAAATCATTCTCTGCAGCTATTACCTTTTGGGCCACCACCCCCTCCCTTTAGAATGTAAGCTCTACGAGCCGGGCCCTCCTGTACCTTTTGTATTGTACTGTAATTGTGTTGTCCCCCTTATACATTGTAAAGCGCTGCGTAAACTGTTGGCGCTATATATATCTTGTACAATAATAATAATAATAATTACTAATAAAAAAAATTAATAATAAAAATGCCATAAATCTATTCCTTATTTTGTAGACGCTATAACTTTTGCACCAACCAATCAATATACGCTTATTGCGATTAATTTTTTTTTTTTTACCAAAAATATGTAGAATACATATCGGCCTAAACTGAGGAAAAAATTTGGGGGTTTTTTACATTTTTTTGGGGGGATATTTATTATAGAAAATAGTAAAAAATATTGCTTTTTTTCCCAAAATTGTCGTGTGGGGGGGAAAAAAAGTACGTCAATTTTGTTTGGGTGTAACGTGGCACGACCGCGCAATTGTCAGTTAAAGCGACGCAGTGCCATATCGCAAAAAGTGCTCTGGTCTGGAAGGGGGTAAAATCCTTCCGGGGCTGAAGTGGTTAAACAAATCCTTGCTGGAGGCTTTGGAGGGGTAAAGAAAGCTTCTCTTCAGTTCATGACGACATTTCTAACATAGAAAGTCGTCTTGTTGCCCCGTGCATTATTACTTCAATGCAGAGCGTTTCCTTGCTGTTCCTTCTTTTTATTCAGACAGGCTTGTTGTGTTATGGGGAGTTTGACTATTAAAGTTGTGAAATCTGGAGAAAAATACAACTTTTGTCTTCCTTATATTAATAAAAAAATTTTTTTTTTTTACTTCATTTAGTCAACAAATTTCTCGAATTTAGTTACGTATTTAGTAATTATTGAAGAAATTGTATAGCAAGGCCCTTTGCACTTTCCTAATTGTTAAATCCGAAGGCAATTGTGCAGAGAGAGACGGGTACAATGAGATTGTAAGGTGTGGCCAAGCTTTAGATACAATTGGCATGAGTGTAATACTTCTTCTGGCCACTAGAGGGGAGGATGGGGTTGGAATAGAAAAGCTGTCAAGTAAATCTCAACTAATTACAAGCAGCTGTGTTTTGCATTGGAGGGATCTGCGCTGCCTGTCCTCCTCTAATAGAAAACATGTGTTTGTGGATTAAACTTCAATTCTAGTCTTTCAAATATTGTTCTAGATGAACAGCTGAAACAAAAGTCCGTTTAGGCCAGTTTCACACTGAGGCGGTTTTCCAGGTGTTTTAGAAACGGCCTCTAAAGAACACCTGAAAACTGCCTCCCACTCATTTCAGGGTGACTTTTCACACTGCAGGCGGTGCTCTTGCGAGACGTTAGGCAAAGTCCTGCGAGCAGCATCTTTGGGGCGGTTTGGGAGCGCTGTGTACAGCGCTCCCAAAACGCCTGCCCATTGAAATGAATGGGGATCACTTCCAAAGCGTTTTTGGAATCACAGCAAAACGGGCACTTTTAACCCCTTCTTTGGCTGAAAGGCGGTACTTTAGTGCTAACGGCCGGGCGCTGCAGTGTGAAAGTAGCCTTATTATAGCCATTCTTGCAACAAACTAGGATTGCGGAGAGAGAACACGAGGTGTACGGACCGGACGTGCTGAGCATTAATGGGGGGGTTCACCACACAATATGGAAGAGGGAACAAATGTAATAAGGGTGGGTTCCAATAATTCATAAAACTACAAGTCCCGCTGTTACTGATAGCAGGCAATACCGAACTACAAGTCCCACTGTTACTGATAACAGCCAATACCGACCTACAAGTCCCACTGTTACTGATAACAGCCAATACCGAACTACAAGTCCCACTGTTACTGATAGCAGCCAATACCGAACTACAAGTCCCACTGTTACTGATAACAGCCAATACCGACCTACAAGTCCCACTGTTACTGATAGCAGCCAATACCGACCTACAAGTCCCACTGTTACTGATAACAACCAATACCGACCTACAAGTCCCACTGTTACTGATAGCAGCCAATACCGAACTAACAAGTCCCACTGTTACTGATAGCAGCAAATACCGAACTAACAAGTCCCACTGTTACTGATAGCAGCCATGACAGAACTACAAGTCCCACTGTTACTGATAGCAGCCAATACCGACCTACAAGTCCCACTGTTACTGATAGCAGCCAATACTGACCTACAAGTCCCACTGTTACTGATAGCAGCCAATACCGAACTAACAAGTCCCACTGTTACTGATAGCAGCAAATACCGAACTAACAAGTCCCACTGTTACTGATAGCAGCCATGACAGAACTACAAGTCCCACTGTTACTGATAGCAGCCAATACGGACCTACAAGTCCCACTGTTACTGATAGCAGCCAATACCGAACTAACAAGTCCCACTGTTACTGATAGCAGCCAATACCGACCTACAAGTCCCACTGTTACTGATAGCAGCCAATACCGACCTACAAGTCCCACTGTTACTGATAGCAGCCAATACCGACCTACAAGTCCCACTGTTACTGATAGCAGCCAATACCGACCTACAAGTCCCACTGTTACTGATAGCAGCCAATACTGACCTACAAGTCCCACTGTTACTGATAGCAGCCAATACCGAACTAACAAGTCCCACTGTTACTGATAGCAGCAAATACCGAACTAACAAGTCCCACTGTTACTGATAGCAGCCATGACAGAACTACAAGTCCCACTGTTACTGATAGCAGCCAATACGGACCTACAAGTCCCACTGTTACTGATAGCAGCCAATACCGAACTAACAAGTCCCACTGTTACTGATAGCAGCCAATACCGACCTACAAGTCCCACTGTTACTGATAGCAGCCAATACCGACCTACAAGTCCCACTGTTACTGATAGCAGCCAATACCGACCTACAAGTCCCACTGTTACTGATAGCAGCCAATACCGACCTACAAGTCCCACTGTTACTGATAGCAGCCAATACCGACCTACAAGTCCCACTGTTACTGATAGCAGCCAATACCGACCTACAAGTCCCACTGTTACTGATAGCAGCCAATACCGACCTACAAGTCCCACTGTTACTGATAGCAGCCAATACCGACCTACAAGTCCCACTGTTACTGATAGCAGCCAATACCGACCTACAAGTCCCACTGTTACTGATAGCAGCCAATACCGACCTACAAGTCCCACTGTTACTAATAGCAGCCAATACCGACCTACAAGTCCCACTGTTACTGATAGCAGCCAATACCGACCTACAAGTCCCACTGTTACTGATAGCAGCCAATACCGAACTAACAAGTCCCACTGTTACTGATAGCAGCCAATACCGACCTACAAGTCCCACTGTTACTGATAGCAGCCAATACCGACCTACAAGTCCCACTGTTACTGATAGCAGCCAATAGCGACCTACAAGTCCCACTGTTACTGATAGCAGCCAATAGCGACCTACGAGTCCCACTGTTACTGATAGCAGCCAATAGCGACCTACAAGTCCCACTGTTACTGATAGCAGCCAATAGCGACCTACAAGTCCCACTGTTACTGATAGCAGCCAATACCGACCTACAAGTCCCACTGTTACTGATAGCAGCCAATACCGACCTACAAGTCCCACTGTTACTGATAGCAGCCAATACCGACCTACAAGTCCCACTGTTACTGATAGCAGCCAATACCGACCTACAAGTCCCACTGTTACTGATAGCAGCCAATACCGAACTAACAAGTCCCACTGTTACTGATAGCAGCCAATACCGACCTACAAGTCCCACTGTTACTGATAGCAGCCAATACCGAACTAACAAGTCCCACTGTTACTGATAGCAGCCAATACCGACCTACAAGTCCCACTGTTACTGATAGCAGCCAATACCGACCTACAAGTCCCACTGTTACTGATAGCAGGCAATACCGACCTACAAGTCCCACTGTTACTGATAGCAGGCAATACCGACCTACAAGTCCCACTGTTACTGATAGCAGCCAATACCGAACTACAAGTCCCACTGTTACTGATAGCAGCCATGACAGAACTACAAGTCCCACTGTTACTGATAGCAGCCAATACCGAACTACAAGTCCCACTGTTACTGATAGCAGCCATGACAGAACTACAAGTCCCACTGTTACTGATAGCAGCAAATACCGAACTACAAGTCCCACTGTTACTGATAGCAGCCATGACAGAACTACAAGTCCCACTGTTACTGATAGCAGCCAATACCGACCTACAAGTTCCAGCAGTTCTTAGCTGCTTCTCCTCATAGTGTCCTGCTAGTGAGGCTCAAAAAACACAAAACGCCGCAAAAACGCTGTAAAAACGCTGTACTTGCATTTTTGATGCTGGTCCAATGACTTCTAGTACATGCAAAACGCTGAATTTTGCATGAAAAAAAGTCCCTGACCCTTTCCAAAAACGCAGAGGCACAAAAATGCATTACTGTGAACATGTTCCATAGGAACCCATGTTAAAAAAATTCCCATGCATTTCTGCAAAATGCATCAAAAAACGCATTAGTGTGAATGGAGCCTAAGATTGGGCAGCCATGAGTTTCTCCACGTCTACCACTGGAGTTAGGCCTCATTTGCACAGGGCTTATTAATGCGTACTCTGTGCGAGGGCTGTGTATACCTGCACCCGGTTGTACAGACATGGGGGGTGAATTCATACACTTCAACATCAGAGCTAACTCTTCGCATCATGTTCTGCCATTTCTACAATCAGTTCTTGGCCAGAATTTTGGCCTTAAGCACTGGAGAGGTCTCAGCTTGTCCATTCTCTTTCAATGACCTCTGGCTTCACTCTCCCTTTTCAAGACTTTTCTTCAAGGTGTATCTTGCATGAATCTCCCATTTGCAGTACACTGTGCTTCCTTGTGATCTCAACTAGGTTCTCTCTGCCCTGCAGAACCCCCCACTTTTGAACCCATCGGGGATATTTTTTTGGATGTTTTTTCCTGTAAAGTAGCCTTCTTGGTTGCTATCGCATCTGTTAGACCTGTCTTTGAGTTGTTGGCTCTTTCCTGTAAGGAACAATTCCTCATACTTCACAAAGTCGAGGTTGTTTTATGACCAAGACCATCCTTTCTTCCAAAGGTGGTATCTGTCTTCCTCGTGCCCTGCACCGAAGGATATCTTTTCATTGCCCAGACATAGAGCCATTAGAGTCTACCTCTTAACTACAGCTTTGATTTGATGGACAGATGCCCCATTTGTCTTCTCGTCAGGACCTTGCAAGGGACACCCTGCTTCCAAGTCCACTATCGTGAGGTGGATAAGAAATCTGATCACACTGCCATTTCACCAGATTGATGGAAGTTTCCTGGGCATTTCAGCCACAGGCCTCTGTAGCCCAGCTTTGTAAGGCTGCTACCTGGTCCTCTGTTCATACTATTTCAAAGTTCTACTAGGTGGATGCCCAAATATGAATTTGGGTCTGTTGACCCTTGTTGGACTTATTGTCACAGTTCCATTTGCCTAGTTATTGACCACTAGTGTTGGGCGAACGGTTCGGGCCGAACATTTGCCTGTTCGCTGAACACCCAAATTTGCAGGTTTTTTCCCCCCGCCAAACACCCTGCAAATGCACTGCGTGCTGCACAGTGTCTGTCCACGTATGAAGTGCAGGATATATTAAAAACTGTATTATATTTAATCAAGGCCACTACCGCAAAGCCACCTCCCACCCCCCGCTGTCAGATCTCGTATTCTAGATTTCTATTCCACAAAGCAAGAGGCACACTTGTTTCGTGTAAACACTTAAGTAAGCAACTTTGGCCGCACAATGAAGCAGAAAACAAATGGCAGATCCCGAGGCCGGAATAATAACATACTGGCTGCCGTACCCGAGGAGAAGCAGATGAGGAAAATGTTCCCCGGCATCTCTCCAAGGTTGCAGATATAAATATTTACCCAGCCGTGCACCTTTCTGCAGAATCCACCCTCCGGGAATATGTCGGAAGTCCTCTCTCCTCCGCAGCTTCCTGTCCTTCCAAGATGCTGCGGCCGGCCGAAGCTTCATCCCTGACTGCCGTCCACATGAGGACAAATCTAGGTAAAAGCTGAGAATGCAGAGGCAGAAAATAGTATATGGACTTTTTATTTACAGTTTATTCAGTAATAAAAGATGGTACATCTGACCCCCGGCCTTCCCTTCAGTCTCACACCCCTCACCAGTTTTGTTTGTGTGGGGTCCCCCTTTCTTCATCTACGATGATTGTCTGGTACAGATGAAGGGAATCCCCGGCCATTTGCAAACAGCTGGAAGCTGTCGCTTTTGTTTCTTTGTATTGTATATTTTGTACAGATACACCACTTCGCAGGCAGGTTCAGGACATCCATTGGGCATGTTCTTTAAAGGAATTTTGCATTCTTAATGTATCCTTGTAAGCATTAATAAAAAATGCTGCTCCCTGCCAGACAATTAAAAAAAACTTTTTTTTTGCTTTGGTGCATGTCCTTTATGGCAATCACCCCCCCCCCCCCCCCCCCCGCCATTCCATATGTTTGATAATCTCTAGTGTCTGTGGTCAATAGGAGGAGGAATAGTGCTCCATTACTGTTAAGGGAAGGAATGATGTCCTATCATTGGTGTCAGTGGGAGAAATGGTTCCTCATCACTGGTGTCAGTGAAAGGAATGGTGCCTCATCACTGGTGTCAGTAAAAGGAATGGTACCTCATCACTGGTGTCAGTGAAAGGAATGGTATCTCATTGTTGGTGTTAATGGGAGGAATGGTGCCTCATTGGTGTCAATGGCAGGAATAGTGCTTCATCACTGGTGTCTGCGGTTGGAATGGTGCCTCATTGGTGTCGGTGGTTGGAATGGTACCTCATTTTTGGTGTCAGCGGGGAGAAATAGTGCCCCATTGTTGATGTCAGTGGAAAGAATGGTGCTTCACCATTGGTGTCAGTGGGAGGAAACTTGCTTAATTGTTGGTGTCATTGGTTAGAAGGTGCCTCATTGTTGGTGTCTGTGGTTGGAATGGTGCCTCATTGTTGGTGTTTGTGGTTGGAATGGTGCCTCATTGTTGGTGTCTGTGGTTGGAATGGTGCCTCGTTGTCAGTGTCTGTGGTTGGAATTGTGCCTCGTTGTAGTGTCTGTGGTTGGAATTGTGCCTCGTTGTTGATGTCTGTGGTTGGAATGGTGCCTCGTTGGAGTCTGTGGTTGGAATTGTGCCTCGTTGTCGGTGTCTGTGGTTGGAATTGTGCCTCGTTGGTGTCTGTGGTTGGAATGGTGCCTCGTTGTCGGAGTCTGTGGTTGGAATTGTGCCTCGTTGGTGTCTGTGGTTGGAATGGTGCCTCGTTGTCGGAGTCTGTGGTTGGAATTGTGCCTCGTTGTCGGAGTCTGTGGTTGGAATTGTGCCTCGTTGTTGGTGTCTGGTTGGGATTGTGCCTCGTTGGTGTCTGTGGTTGGAATGCCTCTGAAGACATCTGTTACGATGAAACATGTCAGGCAGGTTGACATCCGTACGCTGATTGCTGCAGCCGTTTGTTCCTATCATTGATGCATGCTGTTTTAAGCTTCAACTGTAAGTTACTACAATAAAAGTTTTTTTATCTATCATTACGGGCTTCACTATGGGTCCTTCATTTTCTTTTCTCGGATATATGATGACTACATGCCTGAATGCCTAATTCTGAAGTGACCATTGGGAGATGTTTATATGTGAAGGAAATCCCACGGATGTTGTGGTCTGATGAGGGGTTCCAGTGGGCTGGATTTGCTGGATGCTATTGAGAATTTATCATCTATGCCTAATCCTTAACACCTTCTGGTAAGCAGACTACATTACCATGTGGTGACGAGTGAATCTTTCTACATCTGCACAATATATTTGGTGATTGGATTCCTCCCACTCTTCAATTTCATTTTTGAACTTTTCAGCGCCGCAATAATTTTTATGCATGTGACTTTTTGTTTGTTATCTACAAACTTTGCTGGCCGCTTGCTTTTTTCAGTTCAGTGCGAATTTTTACTTGTTTTATGTGGTTGGAATGGTGCCTCGTTGGTGTCTGTGGTTGGAATTGTGCCTCGTTGGTGTCTGTGGTTGGAATTGTGCCTCGTTGGTGTCTGTGGCTGGAATGGTGCCTCGTTGTCGGAGTCTGTGGTAGGAATTGTGCCTCGTTGTTGGTGTCTGGTTGGGATTGTGCCTCGTCGGTGTCTGTGGTTGGAATGGTGCCTCGTTGGTGTCTGTGGTTGGAATGGTGCCTCGTTGGTGTCTGTGGTTGGAATTGTGCCTCGTTGGTGTCTGTGGCTGGAATGGTGCCTCGTTGTCGGAGTCTGTGGTTGGAATTGTGCCTTGTTGTTGGTGTGTGGTTGGAATTGTGCCTCGTTGGTGTCTGTGGTTGGAATTGTACCTCGTTGTCGGTGTCTGTGGTTGGAATTGTGCCTCGTTGTTGGTGTCTGTGGTTGGAATTGTGCCTCGTTGTTGGTGTCTGTGGTTGGAATTGTGCCTAGTTGTCGGTGATTGGAATTGTGCCTCGTTGTCAGTGTCTGTGGTTGGAATTGTGCCTCTTTGTTGGTGTCTGTGGTTGGAATTGTGCCTCGTTGTCGGTGTCTGTGGTTGGAATTGTGCCTCGTTGTCGGTGTCTGTGGTTGGAATTGTGCCTCGTTGTCGGTGTCTGTGGTTGGAATTGTGCCTCGTTGTCGGTGTCTGTGGTTGGAATTGTGCCTCGTTGTCGGTGTCTGTGGTTGGAATTGTGCCTCGTTGTCGGTGTCTGTGGTTGGAATTGTGCCTCGTTGTCGGTGTCTGTGGTTGGAATTGTGCCTCGTTGTCGGTGCCTGTGGTTGGAATTGTGCCTCGTTGTCGGTGCCTGTGGTAGGAATTGTGCCTCGTTGTCGGTGCCTGTGGTTGGAATTGTGCCTCGTTGGTGTCAGTGAGAGGAATGGTGTCTCATTGTTGGCGTCAATGGGAGAAATGGGGCCTAATATCAGTAGGAGGAACAGTGCCCCAGGGTCCGGATAAAGTCAAACAATGGGCTGCAGTTTGGACACCGCTGGCCTAGAAAATAATAATTCTGAACTTGGATAAAGTTTTCCAGACACGTCCTGAACTGAACCCAGTTACATTTGGTTCATCGCTACTGATGGCTCTGGTGCCTATTGGACTGAACAGTCATACTTCTACACCCTGCAGAGCTGCTGTAATAGGAAAGTGTAGGGAAGACAATTAAAATAAAGGTTATTTTTACAAAGTCTGAGTGTTTATCTACTTCAACCTAAATTCTTAATGTTAGTACACCTGTATCAAACTTTGGCTGTGCTCAACAGAAGTTGATTGTTAGAGTGGCTTCTATCAAATAGACCTGCTGGAAAACCAGCATTTAATCAGCTGCTGCAGTGCTGATCAGTTTACGCTGATGGCTGATGGTGGTGTTGGGGCGGGGGGGGGGGAAAGTTCCCGCTGTCAGAATACACTGATCAACACTGCTCGCATGCAAATTCTCCAGCAGGACCGGTCATGAGAAGTCGATCGATAGATCAACTTCTCATGGATGGGACCGGACCTAGATGGATTGAAATTTGTCCAGTTCCTGCTGCGATCTATGACCAGCTTAATTCTTCCCTCCTGGTACTTCAGATTGCGGGAACCTCACACTCACCCAACAAGCAGCAGTATTCTTGCAAAGTGCACCACAACAACCAATTCTCTTCCTCTAGTGGAACTTCAATAAACTAACATCTATTGCTGAAAAAAGAACATATAAGTGATATGGGACTTTAAAGGTGCAAATCATACAAAACAACATATAAAAGGAAAATATATACAAATTTTATTAAATGAACTACATCAGTAAAAACAATACATGTAGTATACTCATGGCCATGGAGGTATGCAAAGCATCCTATAAATGACAAAGGTTTACTGTAGTCACGTTCTGGTATTCTACATGTTTCGCCATATGGTTTCTTCAGGAATAAACGTTAAGGTTCACGGTAGACCTATATTTCAACATGTGGTCACTCCCCCTTTTTCTACATCCGCGGTGCGTCATCATAGCGTGACACTCTGCGCCGTGCTCTGACGCAACGGGGAAGGGGTACTTAAGGACCCACATGGCAGTGGCCATATTGTTTTGATTCTTGGAAGCCTCATGTTCAGTGGTACAGGAAAACATGTATGGGTGTGGATGGAGTAATATACTTTCCCTTTTTAAACAAATACTGGTAATGGATACTTATAGTGGGATGTCACCTTTTGATATACATAGGCATCGATCGATGAGTGAGCTTTGAACCGACTTCCGTCGTTCCTTACTTCCTTTTTGTCTTTTTTGGGGGAACTTGTGCCCCACTAGATGGATGGGCTCTCCTTACCACCAATATTGAGGCAAGTACTTTTTGGGATTATGGATATCAAGCCCTAAGTGAATGCTTTGTGTTATTAATATTATATACTAATGCCGCGTACACACGAGCAGACTTTCTGGCATACTTGGTCCGACGTTCTTCCCGCCGGACTGTCCGGCGGACTACCGCCGGACTTTCTGAACGGACGGTCTTGCCTACACACGACCGGACTTTCCGGCAGGCTAGGTCCGCCAGTCTTTCCGACGGACTTTCGCCGGAGTTACGGCAGACTTTCAGAATGAACGGACTTGCCCACACACGGACAAGTCCGTTCATTTTGAACGTGACTCGGTACGACGAGAAAAGGAAGGCCCTTAGGTCTGGCATGGATTTTAAGGGGAACCACCTATGCCGAAAAATCGACGCAGGGTCCCCCAAAATCCATACCAGACCCCGATCCGAGCACGCAGCCCGGCCAGTCGGGAAAGGGGGTGGGGACAAGCGAGCGCCCCCCCCTCCTGAACTGTACCAGGCCTCATGCCCTCAACATGGGGGGGTGGGTGCTTTGGGGCAGAGGGGCGCCCTGCGGCCCCCCACCCCAAAGCTCCTTGTCCCCATGTTGATGAGGACAAGGGCCTCTTCCCGACAACCCTGGCCGTTGGTTGTTGGGGTCTGCGGACGGGGGGCTTAACATCTGGAGAAGAGAAGAGGAAAGAAGCCAAGAAGCCAGAAGTCTGGACCTCCGCTGGCAAAAGAGCGGCATGAAGATAGTGGAGGAGCCGGCCGAAGAACTGGAACACCGGGAGAAGAGGAACCGGAGGGACCGCCGAAGCCAGAAGAAGACCCCCCGGAGCTTTCTAATTACTTCAAAAACCTGTGTAGTGTGTTTTATTATTGACACTTTTTCCCTAGGTGAATGGGTAGGTGTACCATGTACCCCATACTCATTCACATAGGGTGGGGGGGCCGGGATCTGGGGGCCCTCTTATTATAGGGGGCTCCCGGATTCCGATAAGCCCCCCCGCCCGCAGACCCCAACAACCAACAGCCAGGGTTGTCGGGAAGAGGCTCTTGTCCTCATCAACATGGGGACAAGGTGCTTTGGGGTGGGGGGGCCTCGCAGGGCGCCCTCCTCCCCCAAAGCACCCACCCCCCCATGTTGAGGGCATGCGGCCTGGTACGGTTCAGGAGGGGGGGGGGGGGGCGCTCGCTCGTCCCCACCCCCTTTCCTGACCGGCCGGGCTGCGTGCTCGGATCGGGGTCTGGTATGGATTTTGGGGGGACCCCACGACGATTTTTCGGCGTAGGGGGTTCCCCTTAAGATCCATGCCAGACCCGAGGGCCTGGGATGCCCCGCACTCGCCGCAATAGGAAAATTTGTTTTTCCTATTGCAGCGAGCGCGAGATGCAGTACTCTGCCCATGCGTCGTATCTGGTCCGTCGGATCAGCATACAGACGCATGCAGACGAACGGGCTTTCCGTCAGGAACTGAGTCCGGCGGACTAAGATTTAAAGCATGCTTTAAATCTAGGTAGGGCGGACTTTTGGGAAAAAAAAGTCTGCCGGAGCCTACACACGGTCGGATTGTGCGGCGGACTCTGGTGTGTACGCGGCATAAGGGTCCCTTTCTCTCATTTAGTAATTCTCCTTGGGTGACTCTCTCCGTGATACCATCCCTGTTTTCCTCTGGACGGTAGAGGCTTCCAGTTTAGTAGCACATATTCCCCGATATATTTTCCTAAGTGAGTTTCGCTATGAATATATCCTGGCCATGGAAAATTTTCTATGAACTATTTTATTCTATAACTTGGTATGGTACATCAATACAACTTATATATATATATATATATATATATATATATATATATATTATGTTTATTGGCAGGATATCTATATTAACTGGCTGATAATATATATCATTACTCACCCCTCCCTACGGGTGATCTGGCATTAGGTCGGGAGTGTCTGGATTGTGGATGCGGTACTTTGTCAGAATCCATTCTTCATCTTAATTCAACTCTGTCTGGGCCTCTAGACTCACAACATGAGGTGGGGGCCCTCTGGTTTCTATTTTAGGGAATGTCTCTTGCCTCTTTTTCAAGTGCAGCCATAGATGTATATAGGATATATTTTGTCTATTTGTTGTATTAATTAGTATTTTTTCTCTGTTTTCATTGCACAACTAAAGTTGTTGAAATATAGATCTCAATATTTAAAGAACCTTCACGCTCCTTCCTGAAGAAGCCATACAGTGAAACCTGTAGAAAACCAGAACGTGACTACAGTAAACCTTTTTCATTTATAGGGTGCTTTGCATACATCCATGGCCATGAGTATACTGCATGTATTGTTTTTACTGATGTAGTACATTTAATAAAATTTGTATATATTTTCCATTTATATTATGTTTTTTATGATTTGCATCTTTAAAGTCCCATATCACTTATATGTTCTTTTTTCATCTAAACAGGATGTTGGTGCCATATTTTGTGTAAATTTTGACACCGATCTCTGACCACATAATCTAACATCTATTGCTCCTTGCAACACTTCTTCTAAATAATCGCAAATATGCAAAATTCTGTATAAAGTTGTGGAAGTGCAAGAAGTTACACACGGGGTGTTCTGTACATACATTGCACAATACTTTGTTACCTTCCGGGCTGTGAAGAAACACCACATGATGTAACTTTGAGCACATTTCTGTATATTATGGTTTTTTTTACGGACCATGTTATGTGCTGATATTATGCTTTTGTTTTTAAAGGCTTTAGTAATGGATAGAGTGAGGAAGAGGTAAAATTCTGTGACCCCCGTTAGGGAGATCCCCCTCACCTCCTGTCCCTATGTCCTAAAATAAAATTCACAGAAGTACACGGCATACGTAGCATGTGCTGTCCTCTTCCCCCTACTGCTCTTCAGCACCTCTTCAGCACCTCCTGGTCGGCAATTCCTGGCTGTCAAAATGACAGCCTGAACTAGAATTGCTGTGCAATACAACAGCTATTACAGTGGCTGATGTCAAAGGAGGACCTTCTGAACGGTGTTTATACACAATGTTCAGAAACAGGATTCAGAGATGCACAGTAACAGTTTCATTCATCTGCAAATCAAAGAGGTGACTGTTAATCTGCATATGCTGACAGTTAATGTAACCTAATAAATTGTGTTTCTAGTTAACCCCAATCAACTCCTCCCTCCCCTTCTCCACTTTGCTCATATTTTCCAGTTTTTTGGGGTTTTTTTTTTTTTTTTTTGCTATTTCTTTTTTTCAACCATTGTGTTACTACATTTTTTTTATTGGATTCATTAAAAAGTGCTTAAAAAAATGCTTTACTTAAAAGTAAAAAAGGTTGTCATTATTTCATTTGCAACGCTTTTCAACAGAATCATAATTTCTGGCAACAATAACTAATACTAATCAAACTGCAAAGTGTTTTATGTTTTTTTTTTCTTGTTTTTTTTTTGTTGATGTATATATGGATTGTATAGAAAATAGTTGCTGTAAGACAATATGGCCTCTTGCATGCAACTATATTGTATAACGTATGAGAGTACTGTGTAAAATATGTCTGTTGCTGTTGCGCCCAGAGCCACAGCTGCAGTTTATTTTTGCCCATAGCAAACTATATTTCCCCACTCACCACTATTCATGCAAGGAAGAGGGGGACAGGCCTGGAGACACATTACCAGGACACGGACTATCTCTTTCAGGTTCAGGGAGCCTCGGAAAGACGTCACAAAGGAATATGGTGGCGAAGGGCACAAGCGGTAGGGAAGTAGATTACAGCAGGATAGCTTTGCATATGATGGGGGGGGGGGGGGGGTAGTATCTGAATTGAGGACCTAGTATCAGGTAAGCATGTAATAAAAAAAAAAAAGTCAATGTATCTCCAAAACTGCACCTCTTGTGGGATGTTCCTGGTCTGCAGTGGTCAAGTCTGACCAAAAGCGGTCCAAGGAAATAAAAGCAGCAAACCAGCGACAGGGTCATGTTCAGCCAAGGCTTGTTGATGCACGTGGGGAAGGCTAGCCCATGTAGTTTGATCCAATAGAAGAGCTAATGGAGCTCAGTTTGCTGAAAAATTGAATGCTGTTTCTGATGGAAAGGTGTCGGAATACACAGAGCATCATAGTTTGTTGTGTATGGGGCTGTGTAGCCGCAGACCAGTTAGGGTAGCCATGCTGACCTGTGTCCACAGCCAAAAGTGCCTACAATGGGCCCGTGAACTTCAGAACTGGAGCACATAGCAATGGAAGAAGGTGGCCTGGTCTGATGAATGCAAGAATGGTCTGAGGAACCTAACAAGTTTGAGGTGTTGACTTGATCTCAATCTGTCACATACCTGGTTAGTGAGCCTGATGCGCAGAGGAAGGCTCGGGGGTCACTGATAGTGGAACAGTAACCGTGAATGCAAGATGAGGTATTAGTGACTATGATCAGTCCGCGTTGGTAGCAATTGATACTTCACTGGAAGAATGCCAGGAAATGGAACAGCTGACAGTAGGCATATGTGACAGCAGGGCAGGCTGGAAGTAGACAGGCTGGCACAGGGCTTGGCCGACAACAGGCTGTCAATGCGCAGCAGGAAGCAGAAGCCAGAGGATAGTGTGCTGAACTGAAGGGAGCCATAGCTGGCTGGAAGAGCTGGATGCAGGGTCAGACAAGCCTGGTTGGTAATGGACGGGCAGATCAGGCATAGATGTCAGACAGAAGAATGATCGGGTCACAGGCCAATGTCGGCAACAGTGAAAGGATCAGACAAGAGCAGAAGGCAGAGGCAGAATCGGGGGACAAGCCGAGGTCAGTGCAGGTACCAAACAAGGATGGTCAGGAGCAAGCCGGGTCAAGATCAGATGTCAGTCACAGGAACACTCACAGAATGCTGCAGAGCAAACAGGAATTTAGCCAGTGCAGCAGCCCTGTTCAAATAGGCCGTTTGCCAGTATTGGTGACAGGCGCGTGCCTGGGAATGCATGTGCGCGCACATCTGTGCACATCTGCTCGGCCAGTTCCTGGCCGGCGCATGCGCCTCGGAACTCTATCTGCACTGTGACGAAGCCTTCCCTCACACAATCCAGAACACGAGCAGTGGCAGTGAAGAAGCTGATTGGGGCAGGCTATACATGCAATGATGAACAAACATGGCGCACGTGGATAATTACAAACTGCATCAAAAGTTATAAAGTGTTAAAAATCATTGAAAAAAGGTGTGTGAAAGAAAGGGCTACATATCCTGTTTAATTAAAAACCAAAACTACAAACCTTCACAGTTGGCTGAAAATGTCTGTTCTCAGCCTTGCGTGCAGATCTGCAGGAAACACCAGAAAAAAAAAAGCTTGCAGACAGCAATGAGAGCACCTCCAGCTATGTGCATGGCCATCCACACAAAATAATGCTGATGGTCTGTTATAACCAGAGGTGTGACCTCATGTGTTTTTCCTCCTCACACAGTTTATAAGAAGTGAGAGGGGGGTGCCGGCTCCCTGATGGGGGAGTTAAAACAATGAAACAATATAGAGAATTGTATTCTAGAAGAGGAAATAACAGATCTTAGCCACTTGCCACTTGCTACAGGGTTCTAAAACGAAAAAAAAATGTAATGTGGTTTAGAAAATTCACCTTGCTTCACCCCGACCCGCAGGGACACAGAGAATCGGTGGTGGAGTCTAGGTTTTGGTGGGTTGTCCCCATTGTGCAGTAGAAGCCAGCACAAGTCTAATGACTCCAACCTTGATGGGCCGGAGCTGTATAATCCACTTGATAGTCTAGACAAGAGCCTCGAACCCTGTGGGTGTTCAGGGGGCCCAGCTACAACCTTCATTCTCCAGTAGAAGCCAGCACAGGTCTAATGACTCCAACCTTGATGGCTGGAGCTGGATAATCCACTTGGTAACCTAGACAAGAGCCTTGGGCCCTGTGGGTGTTCAGGGGGCTCAGGTGCAACCTTCATTCTCCTACAGTAGAAGCCAGCACAGGCCTAATGACTCCAACTTTGATGGTGATAGCTGGATAATCCACACTGTAACCTAGGCAGGACCCTTGGGCCCAGTGAATGTTCAGGGGTCCCAGCTACAACCTTCAAGCAGCTGGTCTTTGATAGCGGTCTTACCAGACCAGACAATGTAAATGTATGGTTGGGGGTGTTGGGGGGCAAAGCAACAACATACCTCTACCAGAAATTTAGTGAACTCCCAGTTTCCTGTGCTGACTGTTGTCAGCTACATTGCCCCCAGCTCTCTTTCCTGGAATAGGTGTGTTACTGGCAGGATCACCAGGAGAAAATAAAGGAATATATGCTTCAATCCTATCTCCATTCTTGGCACATGCAGCCTCATAACCTGAACATCAATACAAAGGACAATCCTGCCATATACAGTTCTTATCTGCAATTGAGATGTTCCTGTGTGACTTGCCCCTTATATAAGACCTATATTGAAATAGTGACATAGGGATGGCTGCAATCGATATAAATCACCTGGAGGGAGGGGTTAATTTTTTTTTTCTGCAAAATCAGATTGTAGCTTTAGATTTTGGCTTGATTGAGGTTTCGATTTATGAGGGGTGGGTGGTGTTTCCAGGGTGCGACGCAGTGCAGAGGATGTTGTGGGAAGCTGCGGTGACAGTAAACAGTCAGTCGGGTTCATCAAGGTGATTGGGGGAGGGGACACACAAATGGCTTGTCTATACAATAAAAAATAGAACTCCCAAAAAGTCTGACATCTATTATATTCAGTTATGCAGAACCCGTGACTGCAATCTCTGACCGGGGGCCAGATTCCTTCGGCAATTCAAATAAATTCCAAGTGATCAGATATCCTGTGGTGCATTGCGGTGTCATTCATGCACCCCAGTGCAAGCCAGTGTGCATTGCACCATCTGTGATTGGGCAGGGGGAGAAGAGGGGCATGCATTGCAGCTGCACTGACTCTAATGTTGAAGATGCTTAGGCCTGAAGCATCTGCTTTGGGCAATAAATCTGTCAGATGTGAATATTAGAGCTAAGTCCAGGAGATGTCATTCACCTCCTTGGACTTTACTCATCGTGTGCCTTCACTTTTTTTTACAAATGGTAAATTCCAGGATTTCCGTTTTAAAGCAGGTGGGGAGGAGGTGTTCTATCCTATATCAGCTCCACCCCACTTGTCAAACGCTCTCTTAAAAGCGATCCATCGCAGATTCCTTTTCAGAAGGGCGGCAATAATAGCCACACGTGTGGACGAGCCCTTAGTCCCCTTGCAAAGTCCCACAAATACCTTCTGATTCTGCCAGTGAATGCAGCTTTCTGTGATAGGGTGACAACAATGCTGCACTGCTTCTGAATGCAGAGCAGAGTTGTCACTCTCCTATAGGCGGTGGGAGGACAAGTTGTTGCAGAAGGTGTGGCTATCAGCACTGTCACTGCTGATTCACAAGCCTAGGTTGTCAATTATCACCTGGCCACACCCAGTCCAGCCCACTGCTTTCTAGATTGACAGCACTTCCAAAACCCTCGCATTGTGAGCTGCAGTGTCTGGAAAGGAGAGCGTGTGAGACACAAAGGAGGATGGGGATGAGTGGCAGTGCTGGGCGGGGAGTGGGGATGAGTGGCAGTGCTGGGCGGGGAGTGGGGATGAGCGGCTGTGCTGTCGGGGAGCGGGGATGAGTGGCAATGTTGGCGGGGAGTTGGGATGAGTGTCAGTGCTGGCGGGGAGTGGGGATGAGTGTCAGTGCTGGCGGGGAGTGGGGATGAGTGGCAGTGCTGGCGGGGAGTTGGGATGAGTGGCAGTGCTGGGGGAGTTGGGATGCGTGGCAGTGCTGGCGGGGAGTTGGTATGAGTGGCAGTGCTGGCGGGGAGTTGGTATGAGTGGCAGTGCTGGCGGGGAGTTGGGATGAGTGGCAGTGCTGGCGGGGAGTTGGGATGAGTTGGGATGAGTGGCAGTGCTGGGGGAGTTGGGATTAGTGGCAGTGCTGGCGGGGAGTTGGGATGAGTGGCAGTGCTGGCGGGGAGTTGGGATGCGTGGCAGTGCTGGCGGGGAGTTGGTATGAGTGGCAGTGCTGGCGGGGAGTTGGTATGAGTGGCAATGCTGGCGGGGAGTTGGTATGAGTGGCAATGCTGGCAGGGAGTGGGGATGAGTGGCAGTGCTGGGGGAGTTGGGATGAGTGGCAGTGCTGGCGGGGAGTTGGTATGAGTGGCAATGCTGGCGGGGAGTTGGGATGAGTGGCAGTGCTGGCGGGGAGTTGGGATGAGTTGGGATGAGTGGCAGTGCTGGGAGAGTTGGGATGAGTGGCAGTGCTGGCAGGGAGTTGGGATGAGTGGCAGTGCTGGCGGGGAGTTGGGATGCGTGGCAGTGCTGGCGGGGAGTTGGTATGAGTGGCAATGCTGGCGGGGAGTTGGGATGAGTGGCAATGCTGGCAGGGAGTGGGGATGAGTGGCAGTGCTGGGGGAGTTGGGATGAGTGGCAGTGCTGGCGGGGAGTTGGGATGAGTGGCAATGCTGGCGGGGAGTTGGTATGAGTGGCAATGCTGGCGGGGAGTTGGGATGAGTGGCAGTGCTGGCAGGGAGTGGGGATGAGTGGCAGTGCTGGGGGAGTTGGGATGAGTGGCAGTGCTGGCGGGGAGTTGTGATGCATGACAGTGCTGGCAGGGAGTGGGGATGAGTGGCAGTGCTGGCAGGGAGTGGGGATGAGTGGCAGTGCTGG
The DNA here is from genome assembly GCA_037952835.1 of Lithobates septentrionalis. Lineage (NCBI taxonomy): Eukaryota > Metazoa > Chordata > Amphibia > Anura > Ranidae > Lithobates > Lithobates septentrionalis. Next base: position 193,553 of record JBBDGP010003703.1, read on the forward strand.
CAGGGAGTTGGGATGCGTGACAGTGCTGGCGGGGAGTAGGTATGAGTGGCAGTGCTGGGCGGGGAGTGGGGATGAGTGGCTGTGCTGTCGGGGAGCGGGGATGAGTGGCAATGTTGGCGGGGAGTTGGGATGAGTGTCAGTGCTGGCGGGGAGTGGGGATGAGTGTCAGTGCTGGCGGGGAGTGGGGATGAGTGGCAGTGCTGGCGGGGAGTTGGGATGAGTGGCAGTGCTGGGGGAGTTGGGATGCGTGGCAGTGCTGGCGGGGAGTTGGTATGAGTGGCAGTGCTGGCGGGGAGTTGGGATGAGTGGCAGTGCTGGCGGGGAGTTGGGATGAGTGGCAGTGCTGGCGGGGAGTTGGGATGAGTTGGGATGAGTGGCAGTGCTGGGGGAGTTGGGATTAGTGGCAGTGCTGGCGGGGAGTTGGGATGAGTGGCAGTGCTGGCAGGGAGTTGGGATGCGTGGCAGTGCTGGCGGGGAGTTGGTATGAGTGGCAGTGCTGACGGGGAGTTGGTATGAGTGGCAGTGCTGGCGGGGAGTTGGGATGAGTAGCAGTGCTGGCAGGGAGTTGGGATGAGTGGCAGTGCTGGCGGGGAGTTGGGATGCGTGGCAGTGCTGGCGGGGAGTTGGGATGCGTGGCAGTGCTGGCGGGGAGTTGGTATGAGTGGCAGTGCTGGCGGGGAGTTGGTATGAGTGGCAATGCTGGCGGGGAGTTGGGATGAGTGGCAATGCTGGCGGGGAGTTGGGATGAGTGGCAGTGCTGGCAGGGAGTGGGGATGAGTGGCAGTGCTGGGGGAGTTGGGATGAGTGGCAGTGCTGGCGGGGAGTTGTGATGCATGGCAGTGCTGGCAGGGAGTTGGTATGAGTGGCAATGCTGGCAGGGAGTGGGGATGAGTGGCAGTGCTGGGGGAGTTGGGATGAGTGGCAGTGCTGGCGGGGAGTTGGTATGAGTGGCAATGCTGGCGGGGAGTTGGGATGAGTGGCAGTGCTGGCGGGGAGTTGGGATGAGTTGGGATGAGTGGCAGTGCTGGGAGAGTTGGGATGAGTGGCAGTGCTGGCAGGGAGTTGGGATGAGTGGCAGTGCTGGCGGGGAGTTGGGATGCGTGGCAGTGCTGGCGGGGAGTTGGTATGAGTGGCAATGCTGGCGGGGAGTTGGGATGAGTGGCAATGCTGGCAGGGAGTGGGGATGAGTGGCAGTGCTGGGGGAGTTGGGATGAGTGGCAGTGCTGGCGGGGAGTTGGGATGAGTGGCAATGCTGGCGGGGAGTTGGTATGAGTGGCAATGCTGGCGGGGAGTTGGGATGAGTGGCAGTGCTGGCAGGGAGTGGGGATGAGTGGCAGTGCTGGGGGAGTTGGGATGAGTGGCAGTGCTGGCGGGGAGTGGGGATGAGTGGTGGGGGGGATGGGATGAGTGGCAGTGCTGGCAGGGAGTTGGGATGCGTGGCAGTGCTGGCGGGGAGTTGGGATGAGTGGCAGTGCTGGCGGGGAGTTGGGATGAGTTGGGATGAGTGGCAGTGCTGGGGGAGTTGGGATTAGTGGCAGTGCTGGCGGGGAGTTGGGATGAGTGGCAGTGCTGGCGGGGAGTTGGGATGCGTGGCAGTGCTGGCGGGGAGTTGGTATGAGTGGCAGTGCTGGCGGGGAGTTGGTATGAGTGGCAATGCTGGCGGGGAGTTGGGATGAGTGGCAATGCTGGCAGGGAGTGGGGATGAGTGGCAATGCTGGCGGGGAGTTGGGATGAGTGGCAGTGCTGGCGGGGAGTTGGGATGAGTTGGGATGAGTGGCAGTGCTGGGGGAGTTGGGATGAGTGGCAGTGCTGGCACGGAGTTGGGATGAGTGGCAGTGCTGGCGGGGAGTTGGGATGCGTGGCAGTGCTGGCGGGGAGTTGGTATGAGTGGCAATGCTGGCGGGGAGTTGGGATGAGTGGCAATGCTGGCAGGGAGTGGGGATGAGTGGCAGTGCTGGGGGAGTTGGGATGAGTGGCAGTGCTGGGCGGGGAGTTGGGATGAGTGGCAATGCTGGCGGGGAGTTGGGATGAGTGGCAATGCTGGCGGGGAGTTGGTATGAGTGGCAATGCTGGCGGGGAGTTGGGATGAGTGGCAGTGCTGGCAGGGAGTGGGGATGAGTGGCAGTGCTGGGGGAGTTGGGATGAGTGGCAGTGCTGGCGGGGAGTTGTGATGCATGGCAGTGCTGGCAGGGAGTGGGGATGAGTGGCAGTGCTGGCAGGGAGTGGGGATGAGTGGCAGTGCTGGCAGGGAGTTGGGATGCGTGACAGTGCTGGCGGGGAGTGGGGATGAGTGGCAGTGCTGGGCGGGGAGTGGGGATGAGTGGCTGTGCTGTCGGGGAGCGGGGATGAGTGGCAATGTTGGCGGGGAGTTGGGATGAGTGTCAGTGCTGGCGGGGAGTGGGGATGAGTGGCAGTGCTGGCGGGGAGTGGGGATGAGTGACAGTGCTGGGGGAGTTGGGATGCGTGGCAGTGCTGGCGGGGAGTTGGTATGAGTGGCAGTGCTGGCGGGGAGTTGGTATGAGTGGCAGTGCTGGCGGGGAGTTGGGATGAGTGGCAGTGCTGGCGGGGAGTTGGGATGAGTGGCAGTGCTGGGGGAGTTGGGATGAGTGGCAGTGCTGGCGGGGAGTTGGGATGAGTGGCAGTGCTGGCAGGGAGTTGGGATGCGTGGCAGTGCTGGCGGGGAGTTGGTATGAGTGGCAGTGCTGACGGGGAGTTGGTATGAGTGGCAGTGCTGGCGGGGAGTTGGGATGAGTAGCAGTGCTGGCGGGGAGTTGGGATGCGTGGCAGTGCTGGAGGGGAGTTGGGATGCGTGGCAGTGCTGGCGGGGAGTTGGGATGCGTGGCAGTGCTGGCGGGGAGTTGGTATGAGTGGCAGTGCTGGCGGGGAGTTGGTATGAGTGGCAATGCTGGCGGGGAGTTGGGATGAGTGGCAATGCTGGCGGGGAGTTGGGATGAGTGGCAGTGCTGGCAGGGAGTGGGGATGAGTGGCAGTGCTGGGGGAGTTGGGATGAGTGGCAGTGCTGGCGGGGAGTTGTGATGCATGGCAGTGCTGGCAGGGAGTGGGGATGAGTGGCAGTGCTGGCAGGGAGTGGGGATGAGTGGCAGTGCTGGCAGGGAGTTGGGATGCGTGACAGTGCTGGCGGGGAGTTGGGATGAGTGGCAGTGCTGGCGGGGAGTGGGGATGAGTGGTGGGGGGGATGGGATGCGTGGCAGTGCTGGCGGGGAGTGGGGATGAGTGGCAGTGCTGGCGGGGAGTGGGGATGAGTGGCAGTGCTGGCGGGGAGTGGGGATGCGTGGCAGTGCTGGCAGGGAGTGGGGATGAGTGGCAGTGCTGGCGGGGAGTGGGGATGAGTGGTGGGGGGGATGGGATGAGTGGCAGTGCTGGCAGGGAGTTGGGATGCGTGGCAGTGCTGGCGGGGAGTGGGGATGAGTGGCAGTGCTGGCGGGGAGTGGGGGATGCGTGGCAGTGCTGGCGGGGAGTGGGGGATGCGTGGCAGTGCTGGCGGGGAGTGGGGGATGCGTGGCAGTGCTGGCGGGGAGTGGGGATGAGTGGCAGTGCTGGCGGGGAGTGGGGATGAGTGGTGGGGGGGATGGGATGAGTGACAGTGCTTGCAGGGAGTTGGGATGCGTGGCAGTGCTGGCGGGGAGTGGGGATGAGTGGAAGTGCTGGCGGGGAGTGGGGATGAGTGGAAGTGCTGGCGGGGAGTGGGGATGAGTGGCAGTGCTGGCGGGGAGTGGGGATGCGTGGCAGTGCTGGCAGGCAGTGGGGATGAGTGGCAGTGCTGGTGGGGGTGGGATGAGTGGCAGTGCTGGGGGAGTTGGGATGAGTGGCAGTGCTGGCGGGGAGTTGGGATGAGTGGCAGTGCTGGCAGGGAGTTGGGATGCGTGGCAGTGCTGGCGGGGAGTTGGTATGAGTGGCAGTGCTGACGGGGAGTTGGTATGAGTGGCAGTGCTGGCGGGGAGTTGGGATGAGTAGCAGTGCTGGCGGGGAGTTGGGATGAGTGGCAGTGCTGGCGGGGAGTTGGGATGCGTGGCAGTGCTGGCGGGGAGTTGGGATGCGTGGCAGTGCTGGCGGGGAGTTGGTATGAGTGGCAGTGCTGGCGGGGAGTTGGTATGAGTGGCAATGCTGGCGGGGAGTTGGTATGAGTGGCAATGCTGGCGGGGAGTTGGGATGAGTGGCAGTGCTGGCAGGGAGTGGGGATGAGTGGCAGTGCTGGGGGAGTTGGGATGAGTGGCAGTGCTGGCGGGGAGTTGTGATGCATGGCAGTGCTGGCAGGGAGTGGGGATGAGTGGCAGTGCTGGCAGGGAGTGGGGATGAGTGGCAGTGCTGGCAGGGAGTTGGGATGCGTGACAGTGCTGGCGGGGAGTTGGGATGAGTGGCAGTGCTGGCGGGGAGTGGGGATGAGTGGTGGGGGGGATGGGATGCGTGGCAGTGCTGGCGGGGAGTGGGGATGAGTGGCAGTGCTGGCGGGGAGTGGGGATGAGTGGCAGTGCTGGCGGGGAGTGGGGATGCGTGGCAGTGCTGGCAGGGAGTGGGGATGAGTGGCAGTGCTGGCGGGGAGTGGGGATGAGTGGTGGGGGGGATGGGATGAGTGGCAGTGCTGGCAGGGAGTTGGGATGCGTGGCAGTGCTGGCGGGGAGTGGGGATGAGTGGCAGTGCTGGCGGGGAGTGGGGGATGCGTGGCAGTGCTGGCGGGGAGTGGGGGATGCGTGGCAGTGCTGGCGGGGAGTGGGGATGAGTGGCAGTGCTGGCGGGGAGTGGGGATGAGTGGTGGGGGGGATGGGATGAGTGACAGTGCTTGCAGGGAGTTGGGATGCGTGGCAGTGCTGGCGGGGAGTGGGGATGAGTGGAAGTGCTGGCGGGGAGTGGGGATGAGTGGAAGTGCTGGCGGGGAGTGGGGATGAGTGGAAGTGCTGGCGGGGAGTGGGGATGAGTGGCAGTGCTGGCGGGGAGTGGGGATGCGTGGCAGTGCTGGCAGGCAGTGGGGATGAGTGGCAGTGCTGGTGGGGGTGGGGGTGGGGGTGGGATGAGTGGCAGTGCTGCGGGAAGTTCTGATCAGCCAACTTAGGTGCTCTTGATTGAGGTCATCTGCTGATCTGAGAACTGTAGTTGGGGACTTTTAATGGCAACTCTAATCACAGGTAGTGTTACTCTCCTGGTGTCTCGCAGCAGTGACACCTATGCCAAAATCAGGAGATAGGGTCTCCTCCAGCCCCTCCCACTTCACATTCCTCACCAGTCAGCTGACCTCTAATCTCTGCCCCCCACCCATGCCGTGAACTGGGTGGCTGTGAAGAGGATAAGTGGGCGGCTGCGGGGCTTCAGTAACAGCCCTGCGGGGAGAGCGGTGTGGGCTTCAGGAACAGCACAGGATTTGGTGAGCCCTGGCAAATCGTCATTCGACCCCCAGGTTGAAAACCACTGCCTTAATGGATGATACTGCTCCTGTTTTTGAGGACTATTCCAGCTTCATCTGTCAGCAGAGAGGACATATGTACTCTGGGGTTAGCAGGTGAAAGAGAAAAATTTTGATGGACTTGTCTTTTTTCAACCTCGCCTACTATGTAACTAAATGCTTATATTTACCCACTTGCTTGATTTTGTGATAAACATTGGTGGGATAAAATGTTTCCTTTATTACTCCAAGAATTAACAAGCTGTCCAGCCAGCTGCTTCTCCATGTCTCATTGTGATTTGGGAGGCAACGTTTGTCAGAAACCCAAATGATCCTCCACACAGCGTGTCCTCCAAATTTCCCCAAATCTGCCGGAGACAGATGTGTATGATCAGGAGGGTGTGTATGATCCGGAGGACTATGGTGGTCTCTGGAAGGATTTTGGATTAAGATTTGGTGGGCTCACATACTGTCTGTACAGGAATTCTGGTGATATAAATCTATAGATCCCCAGAGCGCTGACATTGTGTGGTTTGTACAATATTCTATCCATCTGCAATATCTTTTATCACGTTTTCTGCTGCTTTCTACAATTCCTATTTCAGCAGAAGTGAGAGAGGAAGACGTGGTGTGCCAGAGAACCCGATATTACCAGGAGGAGAGAACCCGTCAGAGGTCATCCCACTCCTTCCGTCTATGTGTGTGTGTGTGGGTCCCGCCACAGACCCGTGTGGTCACTATGAGTGCAGAACAGAACCACAAATCCTCACCAATGTCTATCTATCCCTTCTCAGATTCTGTTTGCTTGTTCAACAGTAAGATCATCTATCTATCTATCTATCTATCTATCTATCTATCTATCTATCTATCTATCTATCTATCTATCTATCTATCTATCTATCTATCTATCTATCTGTCTATCTATCTTACAGTATCTCATTGGCTTACCTTTACATAGGATATCCCCTCTTCAATTGACCATGAATGCTGCTGCCAGGCTCATCCACCTTACAAACCGCTCAGTGTCTGGGAAGTGTTATCATAATGGGGGATTTTAATTATCCAGACATAGATTGGGCGGAGGGAACCGCGCATTCATTCAAGGCTCGCCAGTTCCTTAATGTCTTGCAGGACAATTTTATGGGTCAGATGGTAGACGCACCAACTAGAAATAAAACATTACTGGATCTACTGATTACCAACAATACAGACCTGATCACGGATGTGGAAATGCGGGGCAATTTAGGTAACAGCGATCACAGGTCAATTAGTTTCAGTATAAATCACATAAATAGGAAACATAAAGGGAATACAAAGACACTGAATTTCAAAAGAGCCAACTTCCCTAAACTACAAACCTTGCTAAAAGGCATAAACTGGGATAAAATATTAGAAACAAAGAATACGGAGGAGAGATGGGTTTGCTTTAAGAGCATATTAAATAAGGGCATTAGCCAATGTATCCCATTGGGTAATAAATTTAAAAGAACGAACAAAAGTCCTGGATGGCTTAACTCCAATGTAAAAATTCATATAAAAGCAAAGGAGAAGGCCTTCAAAAAATACAAGGTTGAGGGATCATCCTCAGCATTCAGACTTTATAAAGAATGCAACAGGATATGTAAAGGTGCAATTAGACCAGCTAAGATAGAACATGAAAGACACATAGCGGAGGAGAGCAAAAAAAATCCCAAGAAATTCTTTAAGTATGTAAACAGTAAAAAAGGGAGGACAGACCATATTGGCCCCATAAAGAATGAGAAAGGACATCTGGTTACAAAGGATGGGGAGATGGCGAAGGTATTGAATTTATTCTTCTCCTCAGTCTTCACAAGTGAATCGGGGGGCTTCAGTAACCAAAACTGCAGTGTTTATCCTCATGACACAACACAGGAAGCACCTCCATGGTTAACAGAGGACAGAATTAAAATTAGACTTGAGAAACTTAACATTAATAAATCACCGGGACCAGATGGCTTGCATCCGAGGGTACTTAGGGAACTCAGTCAAGTGATTGCCAGACCGTTGTTCCTAATTTTTACAGATAGTCTACTGACTGGAATGGTACCAGCTGATTAGAGAAAAGCCAATGTAGCTCCTATATTTAAAAAGGGCCCGAAATACATCCCTGGGAATTACAGACCAGTTAGCCTAACATCGATAGTATGTAAACTCTTGGAGGGGATGATAAGGGACTATATACAGGATTTTAGTAATACGAACGATATCATTAGCAGTAATCAGCATGGATTCATGAAGAATCGTTCTTGCCAAACCAATCTATTAACCTTCTATGAGGAGGTGAGTTGCCATCTAGATAAAGGAAGGCCCGTAGACGTGGTGTATCTGGATTTTGCAAAAGCATTTGACACAGTTCCCCATAAACGTTTACTGTACAAAATAAGGTCCGTTGGCATGGACCATAGGGTGAGTACATGGATTGAAAACTGGCTACAAGGGCGAGTTCAGAGGGTGGTGATAAATGGGGAGTACTCAGAATGGTCAGGGGTGGGTAGTGGGGTTCCCCAAGGTTCTGTGCTGGGTCCAATCCTATTTAATTTGTTCATAAACGATCTGGAGGATGGGATAAACAGTTCAATATCTGTATTTGCAGACGATACTAAGCTAAGCAGGGCAATAACTTCTCCGCAGGACGTGGAAACCTTGCAAAAAGACCTGAACAAATTAATGGGGTGGGCGACTACATGGCAAATGAGGTTCAATGTAGAAAAATGTAAAATAATGCATTTGGGTGGCAAAAATATGAATGCAATCTATACACTGGGGGGAGAACCTCTGGGGGAATCTAGGATGGAAAAGGACCTGGGGGTCCTAGTAGATGATAGGCTCAGCAATGGCATGCAATGCCAAGCTGCTGCTAACAAAGCAAACAGAATATTGGCATGCATTAAAAGGGGGATCAACTCCAGAGATAAAACGATAATTCTCCCGCTCTACAAAACTCTGGTCCGGCCGCACCTGGAGTATGCGGTCCAGTTCTGGGCACCAGTCCTCAGGAGGGATGTACTGGAAATGGAGCGAGTACAAAGAAGGGCAACAAAGGTAATAAAGGGTCTGGAGGATATTAGTTATGAGGAAAGGTTGCGAGCACTGAACTTATTCTCTCTGGAGAAGAGACGCTTGAGAGGGGATATGATTTCAATTTACAAATACCGGACTGGTGACCCCTCAATAGGGATAAAACTTTTTTGCAGAAGAGAGTTTACCAAGACACGTGGCCACTCATTAAAATTAGAAGAAAAGAGGTTTAATCTTAAACTACATAGAGGGTTCTTTACTGTAAGAGCGGCAAGGATGTGGAATTCCCTTCCACAGGCGGTGGTCTCAGCGGGGAGCATTGATAGCTTCAAGAAACTATTAGATAAGCACCTGAATGACCACAACATACAGGGATATACAATGCAATACTGACACATAATCACACACATAGGTTGGACTTGATGGATTTGTGTCTTTTTTCAACCTCACCTACTATGTAACTATGTAACTATGCTACCCCTCTCTGCCAATCCCTCCATTGGCTGTCACTCGCCCAACGAATTAAATTCAAAATACTAACAATCATTTTCAAAGCCATCCACAACTCTGCCCCCAGTTACATCACTAACCTAGTCTCAAAATACCAACCTAATCATTCTCTTCATTCCTCCCCAGACCTCCTGCTCTCTAGCTCCCTCATCACCTTCTCCCATATCCGCCTCCAGGACTTCTCCCGAGCCTCTCCCATCCTCTGGAATACCCTACCCCAATCTGTCAGATTGTCTCCAAATCTATCTACTTTTAGGCGATCCCTGAAAACGTTTCTCTTCGGAGAAGCCTATCCTGCCTCCATCTAACCACTGTACTTTTATTTTCTTCATCAACTCATCCCCCACAGTTATTACCCTTGACCCCTATAACACTTGACCCTCCCTCCTAGATTGTAAGCTCTAATGAGTAGGGCCCTCTGATTCCTCCTGTATTGAATTGTATTGTAACTGTACTGTCTGCCCCCATGTTGTAAAGCGCTGCAGAAACTGTTGGCTCTTTATAAATCCTGTATAATATAGTAGGCTTCTCAGATTGTTTGTTTGCTTAGCCAGTAGAAAGATGCTGGTCTTCCAGTCAGTAGGATGTAGTGGAAAGGGTTGGTGCACGTGGTGTGTGAGGGTGTCAGGTTCTCCTGACACCCGATAATCTGGCACCATGCTGATCTGTTAATTGGAGTCTCGATGACCAACCCTTGTCCTGTCCTCCCTTTCTCTGATGCTCCTGTCCTCTCCATCTTCTTCCAGTGGCCTCTGAACTTCTGATTGAAGACGAAGCTGGGAGAAGACTAGAAACAACTGACTACCATGGGGGCAGCAGAGACTTGCCACATCCAGAAAGTGACTATAGGATTCTGCCACGGAAGACCACCATAGAGATTATTTCTACCACCAGCCTGTTCTATGTAAAGCTCAATAATGACAGGTTCTCTTTTCTTCCTGATTTTCATTAGTGACCACAGCCCTTCCTAGGAAGTGAGGAATGGTAGCACAGCTGGAGTTCTAATGTATTACATTTGTTATTGGTAATGACAAAACTTCTTCCCCAAAGTGTTACATTGTATTCTGCATGTCTGATGATTGCGGTGAAGATCACACTGCCTTTCAACCAATAGAATCTTCCCCTCCAGCACTGTCTACCGTGCAAATGTATGAGAGGGTGCTGATAACTTCTCCGCCTCACCCGCTTTCCACAATCTGAGCACAATTCTGTTATTGTAGATGGGAGAGTTCTTTTATATCAGCCGTATTTATTTATAATTCAAGAAGGTCCAGCCAGTAAAACGATCTCCTAGCAAAGATCCAAATCTTACATCAAGTGTCCCCATCACAGTGCCCTCTTACATCAGGTGTCCCCATCACTGTGCCCCTTACATCAGGTGTCCCCATCACTGTGCCCCTTACATCAGGTGTCCCCATCACTGTGCCCCTTACATCAGGTGTCCCCATCACTGTGCCCCTTACATCAGGTGTCCCCATCACTGTGCCCCTTACATCAGGTGTCCCCATCACTGTGCCCCTTACATCAGGTGTCCCCATCACTGTGCCCCTTACATCAGATGTCCCCATCACTGTGCCCCTTACATCAGGTGTCCCCATCACTGTGCCCCTTACATCAGGTGTCCCCATCACTGTGCCCCTTACATCAGGTGTCCCCATCACTGTGCCCCTTACATCAGGTGTCCTCATCACTGTGCCCCTTACATCAGGTGTCCTCATCACTGTGCCCCTTACATCAGGTGTCCTCATCACTGTGCCCCTTACATCAGGTGTCCCCATCACTGTGCCCCTTACATCAGGTGTCCTCATCACTGTGCCCCTTACATCAGGTGTCCCCATCACTGTGCCCCTTACATCAGGTGTCCTCATCACAGTGTCCCCTTACATCAGGTGTCCTCATCACTGTGCCCCTTACATCAGATGTCCTCATCACTGTGCCCCTTACATCAGGTGTCCTCATCACTGTGCCCCTTACATCAGGTGTCCTCATCACTGTGCCCCTTACATCAGGTGTCCTCATCACTGTGCCCCTTACATCAGGTGTCCCCATCACTGTGCCCCTTACATCAGGTGTCCCCATCACTGTGCCCCTTACATCAGGTGTCCCCATCACTGTGCCCCTTACATCAGGTGTCCTCATCACTGTGCCCCTTACATCAGGTGTCCTCATCACTGTGCCCCTTACATCAGGTGTCCCCATCACTGTGCCCCTTACATCAGGTGTCCTCATCACTGTGCCCCTTACATCAGGTGTCCCCATCACTGTGCCCCTTACATCAGGTGTCCTCATCACAGTGTCCCCTTACATCAGGTGTCCTCATCACTGTGCCCCTTACATCAGATGTCCTCATCACTGTGCCCCTTACATCAGGTGTCCTCATCACTGTGCCCCTTACATCAGGTGTCCTCATCACTGTGCCCCTTACATCAGGTGTCCTCATCACTGTGCCCCTTACATCAGGTGTCCTCATCACTGTGCCCCTTACATCAGGTGTCCCCATCACTGTGCCCCTTACATCAGGTGTCCTCATCACTGTGCCCCTTACATCAGGTGTCCCCATCACTGTGCCCCTTACATCAGGTGTCCTCATCACAGTGTCCCCTTACATCAGGTGTCCTCATCACTGTGCCCCTTACATCAGGTGTCCCCATCACTGTGCCCCTTACATCAGGTGTCCCCATCACTGTGCCCCTTACATCAGGTGTCCCCATCACTGTGCCCCTTACATCAGGTGTCCTCATCACAGTGTCCCCTTACATCAGGTGTCCTCATCACTGTGCCCCTTACATCAGGTGTCCCCATCACTGTGCCCCTTACATCAGGTGTCCCCATCACTGTGCCCCTTACATCAGGTGTCCCCATCACTGTGCCCCTTACATCAGGTGTCCTCATCACTATGCCCCTTACATCAGGTGTCCTCATCACTGTGCCCCTTACATCAGGTGTCCCCATCACTGTGCCCCTTACATCAGGTGTCCTCATCACAGTGTCCCCTTACATCAGGTGTCCCCATCACTGTGCCCCTTACATCAGGTGTCCCCATCACTGTGCCCCTTACATCAGGTGTCCCCATCACAGTGTCCCCTTACATCAGGTGCCCCCATCACAGTGTCCCCTTACATCAGGTGTCCCCATCACAGTGTCCCCTTACATCAGGTGTCCCCATCACAGTGTCCCCTTACATCAGGTGTTCCCATCACAGTCCCCCCCCTTACATCAGGTGTCCCCATCACAGTGTCCCCTTACATCAGGTGTCCCCATCACAGTGCCCCCTTACATCAGATGTCCCCATCACAGTGTCCCCTTACATCAGGTGTCCCCATCACATTGTCCCCTTACATCAGGTGTCCCCATCACAGTGTCCCCTTACATCAGGTGTCCCCATCACAGTGTCCTCTTACATCAGGTGTCCCCATCACAGTGCCCCCTTACATCAGGTGTCCCCATCACAGTGCCCCCTTACATCAGGTGTCCCCATCACAGTGTCCCCTTACATCAGGTGTCCCCATCACAGTGTCCCCTTACATCAGGTGTCCCCATCACAGTGTCCCCTTACATCGGGTGGCCCCATCACAGTGTTCCCTTACATCAGGTGTTCCCATCACAGTGTCCCCTTACATCAGGTGTCCCCATCACAGTGTCCCCTTACATCAGGTGTCCCCATCACAGTGTCCCCTTACATCAGGTGTCCCCATCACAGTGCCCCCTTACATCAGATGTCCCCATCACAGTGTCCCCTTACATCAGGTGTCCCCATCACAGTGCCCCCCTTACATCAGATGTCCCCATCACAGTGCCCCCTTACGTCAGTGCCCTGACGTTCAGCCTGAACACCACCTGCCCTGACCAAATATTTGTTTGGTAACTTTTTTAAATACAATCAAAGAATCATATTCGCACTGAAACCCAGGCAACAAGCTAACAACAGATAAGAGGTCCAGCCAGTAAAACGATCTCCTAGCAAAGATCCAAATCTTACATCAAGTGTCCCCATCACAGTGCCCTCTTACATCAAGTGTCCCCATCACTGTGCCCCTTACATCAGGTGTCCCCATCACTGTGCCCCTTACATCAGGTGTCCCCATCACTGTGCCCCTTACATCAGGTGTCCCCATCACTGTGCCCCTTACATCAGGTGTCCCCATCACTGTGCCCCTTACATCAGGTGTCCTCATCACTGTGCCCCTTACATCAGGTGTCCTCATCACTGTGCCCCTTACATCAGGTGTCCCCATCACTGTGCCCCTTACATCAGGTGTCCTCATCACTGTGCCCCTTACATCAGGTGTCCTCATCACTGTGCCCCTTACATCAGGTGTCCCCATCACTGTGCCCCTTACATCAGGTGTCCTCATCACAGTGTCCCCTTACATCAGGTGTCCCCATCACTGTGCCCCTTACATCAGGTGTCCCCATCACTGTGCCCCTTACATCAGGTGTCCCCATCACAGTGTCCCCTTACATCAGGTGCCCCCATCACAGTGTCCCCTTACATCAGGTGTCCCCATCACAGTGTCCCCTTACATCAGGTGTCCCCATCACAGTGTCCCCTTACATCGGGTGGCCCCATCACAGTGTTCCCTTACATCAGGTGTTCCCATCACAGTCCCCCCCCCTTACATCAGGTGTCCCCATCACAGTGTCCCCTTACATCAGGTGTCCCCATCACAGTGCCCCCTTACATCAGATGTCCCCATCACAGTGTCCCCTTACATCAGGTGTCCCCATCACATTGTCCCCTTACATCAGGTGTCCCCATCACAGTGTCCCCTTACATCAGGTGTCCCCATCACAGTGTCCTCTTACATCAGGTGTCCCCATCACAGTGCCCCCTTACATCAGGTGTCCCCATCACAGTGCCCCCTTACATCAGGTGTCCCCATCACAGTGTCCCCTTACATCAGGTGTCCCCATCACAGTGTCCCCTTACATCAGGTGTCCCCATCACAGTGTCCCCTTACATCGGGTGGCCCCATCACAGTGTTCCCTTACATCAGGTGTTCCCATCACAGTCCCCCCCCTTACATCAGGTGTCCCCATCACAGTGTCCCCTTACATCAGGTGTCCCCATCACAGTGTCCCCTTACATCAGGTGTCCCCATCACAGTGCCCCCTTACATCAGATGTCCCCATCACAGTGTCCCCTTACATCAGGTGTCCCCATCACAGTGCCCCCCTTACATCAGATGTCCCCATCACAGTGCCCCCTTACGTCAGTGCCCTGACGTTCAGCCTGAACACCACCTGCCCTGACCAAATATTTGTTTGGTAACTTTTTTAAATACAATCAAAGAATCATATTCGCACTGAAACCCAGGCAACAAGCTAACAACAGATAAGAGGTCCAGCCAGTAAAACGATCTCCTAGCAAAGATCCAAATCTTACATCAAGTGTCCCCATCACAGTGCCCTCTTACATCAAGTGTCCCCATCACTGTGCCCCTTACATCAGGTGTCCCCATCACTGTGCCCCTTACATCAGGTGTCCCCATCACTGTGCCCCTTACATCAAGTGTCCCCATCACTGTGCCCCTTACATCAGGTGTCCCCATCACTGTGCCCCTTACATCAGGTGTCCCCATCACTGTGCCCCTTACATCAGGTGTCCCCATCACTGTGCCCCTTACATCAGGTGTCCCCATCACTGTGCCCCTTACATCAGGTGTCCTCATCACTGTGCCCCTTACATCAGGTGTCCTCATCACTGTGCCCCTTACATCAGGTGTCCCCATCACTGTGCCCCTTACATCAGGTGTCCTCATCACTGTGCCCCTTACATCAGGTGTCCCCATCACTGTGCCCCTTACATCAGGTGTCCTCATCACAGTGTCCCCTTACATCAGGTGTCCCCATCACTGTGCCCCTTACATCAGGTGTCCCCATCACTGTGCCCCTTACATCAGGTGTCCCCATCACAGTGTCCCCTTACATCAGGTGCCCCCATCACAGTGTCCCCTTACATCAGGTGTCCCCATCACAGTGTCCCCTTACATCAGGTGTCCCCATCACAGTGTCCCCTTACATCGGGTGGCCCCATCACAGTGTTCCCTTACATCAGGTGTTCCCATCACAGTCCCCCCCCCTTACATCAGGTGTCCCCATCACAGTGTCCCCTTACATCAGGTGTCCCCATCACAGTGCCCCCTTACATCAGATGTCCCCATCACAGTGTCCCCTTACATCAGGTGTCCCCATCACATTGTCCCCTTACATCAGGTGTCCCCATCACAGTGTCCCCTTACATCAGGTGTCCCCATCACAGTGTCCTCTTACATCAGGTGTCCCCATCACAGTGCCCCCTTACATCAGGTGTCCCCATCACAGTGCCCCCTTACATCAGGTGTCCCCATCACAGTGTCCCCTTACATCAGGTGTCCCCATCACAGTGTCCCCTTACATCAGGTGTCCCCATCACAGTGTCCCCTTACATCGGGTGGCCCCATCACAGTGTTCCCTTACATCAGGTGTTCCCATCACAGTCCCCCCCCTTACATCAGGTGTCCCCATCACAGTGTCCCCTTACATCAGGTGTCCCCATCACAGTGTCCCCTTACATCAGATGTCCCCATCACAGTGTCCCCTTACATCAGGTGTCCCCATCACAGTGCCCCCTTACATCAGATGTCCCCATCACAGTGTCCCCTTACATCAGGTGTCCCCATCACAGTGCCCCCCTTACATCAGGTGTCCCCATCACAGTGTCCCCTTACATCAGGTGTCCCCATCACAGTGTCCCCTTACATCAGGTGTCCCCATCACAGTGTCCCCTTACATCGGGTGGCCCCATCACAGTGTTCCCTTACATCAGGTGTTCCCATCACAGTCCCCCCCCTTACATCAGGTGTCCCCATCACAGTGTCCCCTTACATCAGGTGTCCCCATCACAGTGTCCCCTTACATCAGGTGTCCCCATCACAGTGCCCCCTTACATCAGATGTCCCCATCACAGTGTCCCCTTACATCAGGTGTCCCCATCACAGTGCCCCCCTTACATCAGATGTCCCCATCACAGTGCCCCCTTACGTCAGTGCCCTGACGTTCAGCCTGAACACCACCTGCCCTGACCAAATATTTGTTTGGTAACTTTTTTAAATACAATCAAAGAATCATATTCGCACTGAAACCCAGGCAACAAGCTAACAACAGATAAGAGGTCCAGCCAGTAAAACGATCTCCTAGCAAAGATCCAAATCTTACATCAAGTGTCCCCATCACAGTGCCCTCTTACATCAAGTGTCCCCATCACTGTGCCCCTTACATCAGGTGTCCCCATCACTGTGCCCCTTACATCAGGTGTCCCCATCACTGTGCCCCTTACATCAAGTGTCCCCATCACTGTGCCCCTTACATCAGGTGTCCCCATCACTGTGCCCCTTACATCAGGTGTCCCCATCACTGTGCCCCTTACATCAGGTGTCCCCATCACTGTGCCCCTTACATCAGGTGTCCCCATCACTGTGCCCCTTACATCAGGTGTCCTCATCACTGTGCCCCTTACATCAGGTGTCCTCATCACTGTGCCCCTTACATCAGGTGTCCCCATCACTGTGCCCCTTACATCAGGTGTCCTCATCACTGTGCCCCTTACATCAGGTGTCCCCATCACTGTGCCCCTTACATCAGGTGTCCTCATCACAGTGTCCCCTTACATCAGGTGTCCCCATCACTGTGCCCCTTACATCAGGTGTCCCCATCACTGTGCCCCTTACATCAGGTGTCCCCATCACAGTGTCCCCTTACATCAGGTGCCCCCATCACAGTGTCCCCTTACATCAGGTGTCCCCATCACAGTGTCCCCTTACATCAGGTGTCCCCATCACAGTGTCCCCTTACATCGGGTGGCCCCATCACAGTGTTCCCTTACATCAGGTGTTCCCATCACAGTCCCCCCCCCTTACATCAGGTGTCCCCATCACAGTGTCCCCTTACATCAGGTGTCCCCATCACAGTGCCCCCTTACATCAGATGTCCCCATCACAGTGTCCCCTTACATCAGGTGTCCCCATCACATTGTCCCCTTACATCAGGTGTCCCCATCACAGTGTCCCCTTACATCAGGTGTCCCCATCACAGTGTCCTCTTACATCAGGTGTCCCCATCACAGTGCCCCCTTACATCAGGTGTCCCCATCACAGTGCCCCCTTACATCAGGTGTCCCCATCACAGTGTCCCCTTACATCAGGTGTCCCCATCACAGTGTCCCCTTACATCAGGTGTCCCCATCACAGTGTCCCCTTACATCGGGTGGCCCCATCACAGTGTTCCCTTACATCAGGTGTTCCCATCACAGTCCCCCCCCTTACATCAGGTGTCCCCATCACAGTGTCCCCTTACATCAGGTGTCCCCATCACAGTGTCCCCTTACATCAGATGTCCCCATCACAGTGTCCCCTTACATCAGGTGTCCCCATCACAGTGCCCCCTTACATCAGATGTCCCCATCACAGTGTCCCCTTACATCAGGTGTCCCCATCACAGTGCCCCCCTTACATCAGATGTCCCCATCACAGTGCCCCCTTACGTCAGTGCCCTGACGTTCAGCCTGAACACCACCTGCCCTGACCAAATATTTGTTTGGTAACTTTTTTAAATACAATCAAAGAATCATATTCGCACTGAAACCCAGGCAACAAGCTAACAACAGATAAGAGACATTCATTTGGGCTGCTTTACCTGCCAAAGGTATTTTGTTCTGTCCATTCAGTCCTAAAAATTACACAGATCTGCCACTTAGCACAGTCTTGCCTGATAGGAGAGAAGATCTGCTCTTTTCTTGCCATACTTTTATCTTTTCCTGACCGGTCTCCACCCCTCCCTACCCTGTGACTGAACAGTGAAATGAGATGCAGCAGACTGATAAGATAATCTTTTCCGTCACTCTGCTTTCTCCTCCTATCAGAATGCTCATTGCACTGCAACACACTTGGTCGGCTTATTGTGCTGTTTCTCTTTCCCCAGTCTGAGCTCTGCTGTACAGGGACTACAAGAAGATGATAGCAATTCGCATTCAGATACTTACACTGATTGCACGTATTAAAAGTAGATTTATTGATGTATTAATAATTACAGAGATCCGGCTACATTCTTTTGTGTCTTTTATATCTGCCCGGAGTTCAGCTTTAAGCAGTAACAATGGTTTGGTTGCATGGAGTGGTTGATGAGGAGGACGGAGTCACATTGCCAGGTGGGGTGTAGAAGACACATTGGCAGAAACTACACAACATCACTGGACACACCTAAGAAATGATGAATTCACTGACAATACTGAGCCCTCCATAGTCAATCCCTACCATGAGTGGTGGAGAGCCCAACATCTTTACCTTCCAGTGCCGGGATCCTGCATTCCATTCTCAGCAAGGACACTATTTTGTGTTCATTTCTTACAAAGAAAGGGAAGAGAGGAGGGTGGGGGGGGGTTATGTGGGGGTGTTTAGGGGAAGCAGAGAGGAGGCTGGGGGGTTATGGGGAGGTTTAGGGGCATCAAAGTGGTTTGTGGGGGTCATGGTTATATTAGGGGGAAGGGGGAGCAGGATGGAGGGTGTGGGATTTTGGGAAGATTTCAAGGGAAGAAGGGTGGTTTATTGGGGGGGTGCTGGAGTTTCGGGGGCCACAGTGTGGAGGGGTTTCAGGGAGGTTCAGTTGGAGCAAAGTGGAGTATGGGGGCTTTTAGGGGGGTTCAGGGGGGAACTGGGTAAAGGGTGAGCAAAGTGGAGGGTGAGGGGTCTCAGGAAGGTTCAGGGGAAGCAGAGAGGGAGGCTGGGAGGTTTTGAAAAGGTTTGTAGGGAGCAGAAAGGAAGGGGGTTTTGGGGGAGGTTCAGGGGAGTAGAGTCGAGAGGGTTTTGCAGAGGTTTGGGGGTGAGCAAAGTGGAGGGCGGGGGGGTTTCAGGGGGGAATGAGTGGAGGCTGGGGGGTTTTGGGGAGGTTCTGGGTGAGCAGAGTGGAGGGTGTTGGGGAGGTTCAGGGGGAGCAGAGTGGAGGGTGTTGGGGGGGTTTAGGGGGATCAGAGTGAAAGGGTGTTGGGGAGGTTCAGGGGGATCAGAGTGGATGGTGTTGGGGAGGTTCAGGGGGAGCAGAGTGAAGGGTGTTGGGGGGGTTACGGGGGTTAGAGTGTTGGGTGTTGGAAGGTTCAGGGGGAGCAGAGTGGAGGGTGTTGGGGAGATTCAGGGAGAGCAGAGTGGAGGGTGTTGGGGAGGATCAGGGGGAGCAGAGTGGAGGGTGTTGGGGAAGTTCAGGGGGAGCAGAGTGTTGGGTGTTGGGGAAGTTCAGGGGGAGCAGAGTGGAGGGTGTTGGGGAAGTTCAGGGTGAGCAGAGTGGAGGGTGTTGGGTTGGTTCAGGGTGAGCAGAGTGGAGGGTAATTAGGAGGTTCAGGGTGAGCAGAGTGGAGGGTGTTGGGGGGGGGGGGTTCAGAAGGATCAGAGTGGAGGGTGTTGGGGAGATTCAGGGGGATCAGAGTGGATGAAGTTGGGGAGGTTCAGGGGGAGCAGAGTGAAGGGTGTTGGGGAGGTTCAGGAGGGTAGAGTGTTGGGTGTTGGAGGGTTCAGGGGGAGCAGAGTGGAGGGTGTTGGGGAGGTTCAGGGGGAGCAGAGTGGAGGGTGTTGGGGGAGGTTAAGGGGGAGTAGAGTGGAGGGTGTTGGAAGGTTCAGGGGGAGCAGAGTGGAGTGTGTTGGGGAGAATCAGGGGGAGCAGAGTGGAGGGTGTTGGGGAGGTTCAGGAGGGTAGAGTGTTGGGTGTTGGAGGGTTCAGGGGGAGCAGAGTGGAGGGTGTTGGGGAGGTTCAGGGGGAGCAGAGTGGAGGGTGTTGGGGGAGGTTAAGGGGGAGTAGAGTGGAGGGTGTTGGAAGGTTCAGGGGGAGCAGAGTGGAGTGTGTTGGGGAGAATCAGGGGGAGCAGAGTGGAGGGTGTTGGGGAGGTTAAGGGGGAGCAGAGTGGAGGGTGTTGGAAGGTTCAGGGGGAGCAGAGTGGAGTGTGTTGGGGAGAATCAGGGGGAGCAGAGTGGAGGGTGTTGGGGAGTTTCAGGGGGAGCAGAGAGAAGGGTGTTGGGGAGAATCAGGGGGAGCAGAGTGGAGGGTGTTGTGGGAGGATCAGGGGGAGCAGAGTGGAGGGTGTTGGGGAAGTTCAGGGTGAGCAGAGTGGAGGGTGTTGGGGGAGGTTCAGGGTGAGCAGAGTGGAGGGTGTTGGGGAGAATCAGGGGGAGCAGAGTGGAGGGTGTTGGGGAGGTTCAGGGGGAGCAGAGTGGAGGGCGTTGGGGGAGGAACAGGGGGAGCAGAGTGGAGGGTGTTGGGGAGGTTCAGGGGGAGCAGAGTGGAGGGTGTTGGGGGAGGATCAGGGGGAGCAGAGTGGAGAGTGTTGGGGAGGTTCAGGGTGAGCAGAGTGGAGGGTGTTGGGGAGGATCAGGGGGAGCAGAGTGGAGGGTTTTGGGGAGGTTCAGGGGGAGCAGAGTGGAGGGTGTTGTGGAGTTTCAGGGGGAGCAGAGTGGAGGGTGTTGTGGAGGTTCAGGGGGAGCAGAGTGGAGGGTGTTGTGGAGGTTCAGGGGGAGCAGAGTGGAGTGTGTTGGGGAGGATCAGGGGGAGCAGAGTGGAGGGTGTTGGGGAAGTTCAGAGTGAGCAGAGTGGAGGGTGTTGGGGAGGTTAAGGGGGAGCAGAGTGGAGTGTTTTAGGGAGGTTCAGGGGGAGCAGAGTGGAGTGTTTTAGGGAGGTTCAGGGGGAGCAGAATGGAGGGTTTTAGGGAGGTTCAGGGGGAGTAGGGTGGAGGGTGTTGGGGTAGTTCAGGGGGATCAGAGTGGAGGGTTTTGGGGAGATTTAGGGGGATCAGAGTGGAGGGTGTTGGGGAGGTTCAAGGGGAGCAGAGTGGAGTGGAGGGTGTTGGGGAGGTTCAGGGGGAGCAGAGTGTTGGGTGTTGGGGAGGTTCAGGGGGAGCAGAGTGGAGGGTGTTGGGGAGGTTCAGGGGGAGCAGAGTGGAGGGTTTTAGGGATGTTCAGGGGGAGCAGAGTGGAGGGTTTTAGGGAGGTTCAGGGGGAGCAGAGTGGAGGGTTTTAGGGAGGTTCAGGAGGAGTAGGGTGGAGGGTGTTGGAGTGGTTCAGGGGGGGGCAGAGTGGAGGGTGTTGGGGAGGTTCAGGGGGAGCAGAGTGGAGGGTGTTGGGGAGGATCAGGGGGAGTAGGGTGGAGGGTGTTGGAGTGGTTCAGGGGGGAGCAGAGTGGAGGGTGTTGGGGAGGTTCAGGGGGATCAGAGTGGAGGGTGTTGGGGAAGTTCGAGGGGATCAGAGTGGAGGGTGTTGGGGAGGATCAGGGGGAGCAGAGTGGAGGGTTTTAGGGAGGTTCAGGGGGAGCAGAGTGGAGGGTTTTAGGGAGGTTCAGGGGGAGCAGAGTGGAGGGTTTTAGGGAGGTTCAGGGGGAGTAGGGTGGAGGGTGTTGGAGTGGTTCAGGGGGGGGGGGCAGAGTGGAGGGTGCTGGGGAGGTTCAGGGGGAGCAGAGTGGAGGGTGTTGGGGAGGATCAGGGGAAGTAGGGTGGAGGGTGTTGGAGTGGTTCTGGGGGGAGCAGAGTGGAGGGTGTTGGGGAAGTTCGAGGGGATCAGAGTGGAGGGTGTTGGGGAGGATCAGGGGGAGCAGAGTGGAGGGTTTTAGGGAGGTTCAGGGGGAGCAGAGTGGAGGGTTTTAGGGAGGTTCAGGGGGAGCAGAGTGGAGGGTTTTAGGGAGGTTCAGGGGGAGCAGAGTGCAGGGTTTTAGGGAGGTTCAGGGGGAGTAGAGTGGAGGGTGTTGGAGTGGTTCAGGGGGGGGCAGAGTGGAGGGTGTTGGGGAGGTTAAGGGGGAGCAGAGTGGAGGGTTTTAGGGAGGTTCAGGGGGAGTAGGGTGGAGGGTGTTGGAGTGGTTCAGGGGGGGGGGCAGAGTGGAGGGTGTTGGGGAAATTCAGGGGGATCAGAGTGGAGGGTGTTGGGGAGGATCAGGGGGAGCAGAGTGGAGGGTTTTAGGGAGGTTCAGGGGGAGCAGAGTGGAGGGTTTTAGGGAGGTTCAGGGGGAGCAGAGTGGAGGGTTTTAGGGAGGTTCAGGGGGAGCAGAGTGGAGGGTTTTAGGGAGGTTCAGGGGGAGCAGAGTGGAGGGTTTTAGGGAGGTTCAGGGGGAGCAGAGTGGAGGGTTTTAGGGAGGTTCAGGGGGAGCAGAGTGGAGGGTGTTGGGGAGGATCAGGGGGAGCAGAGTGGAGGGTTTTAGGGAGGTTCAGGGGGAGCAGAATGGAGGGTTTTAGGGAGGTTCAGGGGGAGCAGAGTGGAGGGTTTTAGGGAGGTTCAGGGGGAGCAGAGTGGAGGGTTTTAGGGAGGTTCAGGGGGAGCAGAGTGGAGGGTTTTAGGGAGGTTCAGGGGGAGCAGAGTGGAGGGTTTTAGGGAGGTTCAGGGGGAGCAGAGTGGAGGGTTTTAGGGAGGTTCAGGGGGAGCAGAGTGGAGGGTGTTGGGGAGGATCAGGGGGAGCAGAGTGGAGGGTTTTAGGGAGGTTCAGGGGGAGCAGAGTGGAGGGTGTTGGGGAGGATCAGGGGGAGCAGAGTGGAGGGTTTTAGGGAGGTTCAGGGGGAGCAGAGTGGAGGGTTTTAGGGAGATTCAGGGGGAGCAGAGTGGAGCGTGTTGGGGAGGTTCAGGGGGAGTAGGGTGGAGGCTGGAGGATTACATTGATTTTACACTGGCATAGAGGAATTCTGGATGGAGATTATTATACCAGAGCTGGAATGGAGTTTGAAGGTGGAATCACAGCAGAGGTAGCTGAGCTCCAGCATTGCTCACATTCCACAAACGATTATTACAGAGAGCCAGAGGACAGAAATACTTTATCAGCTGCGTAATGCTGTGTGATAATATATGGCCCATATATGTGGTGGACAGGCTGCCTGCCCGACCTCTGTGTGTCATTGAGAGGAGAAGACGAGGCTGATAACATGACTCATTCTTTATCATCCAAAAGTCATATTTCAGTTACTGGTGGGAATTACCAGCTGTCATTGTCTTCAGGTTCTGTCCCTAGTTATACCGGGATGTTCTGCCTTCTGCCCCCTCTCATTATATTCTCTATGAATTCATCCCTCTGGTAGCATAGGACAAATTGTAATGGCACCAGCATAGCAGAGATCTCACCAATAGAATCCCTAAGAGATAGATGAGCCTGAAGATGAGCATCTACCGAACACTGAAACATCATTATACTGCTCCTTCTCACAATGCAATTCAGGTAGCTCACTGAAAACAATGCTCTCCCTGTGCGGCTCATATCTCACAAAATCCATCAGATGGTCCTTTATTGCTCTGTAAAAAAAAAAATGAATTCTTTATATTTTTAGCTTGCATTTTTGCCTGGTAAAACACATATTACAAATTGCTTTAAGCTTTGCAGCATTTGTATAAAGAGTTTGTGAAATGGTGTCCAAGCCCCACCCCTTTGAGACCACATGCGCAACAAGCAAACCACACCCATCAGTGGGCCTATTTTCTAGGTGGCGATTCTGTGATTTTCAATGAATTGGTAGGTGGGCGTTGCCAGGTCCACACCTTTTTGTGATATTTTCAAGTGATGGTGAAGGCTAATGTGTCTTCCTTAATCTGAAATATTAGTTTTGGGCAGCCCGTGCTTCGAATCGTCTTCAAAGTCTCCATAGAAGTCTATGACGTAGCTCGCTTGAAGCACCTGCAGCTTTTGAGAGGCTTTAATTCAGCTTTAGGGTTTCTTTGTTTTGGAGGTATTGCAGGTATGAGATATCAACACAAACACACAGGGCATCTGCCAAGCTTTGTTAAAGCTATAAAAAAAAGCCCATTGTAGCATCATCAAAGCACCACTAAAGCATCTCAGAAGCATCAGAAAAGCATGTTGAAGCAGTAAGCGCTTCAATGTGTGTTGAAGTTAAAGCAAGTGTAAATGGGCCCTTAATGTGTTCCTTGTGGTTAGCACCAGAGTCCAGCAGCACCAGGGTCCAGGACCAGTAGTGACTTTATTGCACTGTGGGCCCCTGGCTGTGTTCAGTTAATGGGTCCACCACTAATTTAACAAATACAAATTTCAAAAAGACCTCTGAGTGATAGGAACCTTTGTACTAGGCGCGCCTCAATACCTACCCCAGATTTAATTTTGGATTGGATTTTATGCAGCAGTGTACTCTGTGCAAATGACCTACACTTCGTGGCCAAAAGTGTGTGGAAAAAGGACCATCACACTTATATGAGCTTGTTTTGGACAACCCATTCCAAAACCCTGGTCAATGACATGGAGTTGGCCCCAGCTTTGTGGCTATAACATCCTCCACTTTTCTTGGAAGGCTTTCCACAAGATTTTGGAGGGTACCTGTGTGAATTTGGTCATTTAGCCCAAAGAACATTTCTGAGGTCAGGTACTGATGTTGAATTAGAAGACCTGGCTCACAACTGGCATTCCAATTCATCCTAAAGGTGTTCAGTAGAGTTGATGTCAGGGCTCTGTGAGGGCCACTAATGCCGCGTACACACGAGCGGACTTTACGGCAGACTTTGCCCAGCGGACGGGTTTTTGTCGGACAATTCGATCGTGTGTGGGCTCCAGTGGACTTTGTTTTCTCAAAAGTTGGACGGACTTAGATTTGAAACATGTTTTAAATCAATCCGTCGAAATCGAGTCCGGTCGAAAAGTCCGCTCGTCTGTATGCTAGTTCGACGGACAAAAAGCCACGCTAGGGCAGCTATTGGCTACTGGCTATGAACTTCCTTGTTTTAGTCCGGTCGTACGTCATCACGTACGAATTCGACGGACTTTGGTGGATTGTCTGTAGGCAAGCCCGTTCATTCAGAAAGTCCGTCGTAAAGTCAGTCGAAAAGTCCGCCGGGCAAAGTCCGCCGTAAAGTCCGCTTGTGTGTACGCGGCATAAGAGTTCCTCCACACTCAACTAATGTTTTATGAATTTAATGGACCTCTCTGAAGTCTGAGACTTTGGGCTGCCAGTGGTCCTGGACATGGTTTTCCCTGGGAAGCCAGGGGAAACCAGGTTTTTTTTCCCTGTAACTCCATCAACAATGAACATTTCCTCCCTTGGAATCAGCTAGCAGATAATATGAGGTGCAGTCTTTAAGAGTCCAACTCGCACTAAAAACCTTACATCATCGTTACTTTATCCTTTTCAGCCTTTTCCGCATCCCTATCTGGGATCTCATGGACAGGGTATAACGGTTCCCATACCGGATTCAAATCTTTGCATTGAGGACATTCGGTGCTGAGCCTGTTGCTGCAGTAGCGGGGGATTTTAGGAATCCAAAGTTCCTGGCAATCTTCTGCCATACCTTCCATTAATTCCTCATCACTTTCACTCCATTCTTCGCTGTCTGGTATTGCATTCAGATCTGACTCAAGTAGACCAGCCAGCAAGATGTCTGGCTCTGTAATGTTAGAACACTCTTGGTCCAGTACACAGTCGGATACAATCGGCATTGTCACACGTGCCTCGAGAGCACCCCTCTTATCAACCACTAACTCCGCTTTTCCTTCAGGCACACTGCTTTCATTCTTCACAGGCTTACCCAATTCTAGTATTTTCCCTTCGGGCCGTTCAGGCAGGGTGAGTAGCTGAGCCTGACCTCTGCCCCTCAGAGCGATCAACTTATGGAACCCAGGGGAAGTCATCGGCCCAATGTTAGCAGCTCCTCGCCCGATCTGGGCGACGGCCGGTAGGCTCTGAATACTGCTTCCAGCAGGGGCAGCAACATCTCTGTTCTGGTTCATCTTCTCCGTTCTGGTTCATCTTCAAACTCTTCAGGACTTGTGTGGTAGAGACGATCTGGAACAAGTGTTTTCCGCAACATCCACATATGATCCAAGGCCTCAACTGGGGGGTCAGACTAAAACACTTCTCACAGATCAGCCCCAGCGCCTCGTAACCTCAGACTGTATACAGGGTGAGTTGACCCTCTGGTGCATACCGCACTTCGAGTGTCAAAACACCCTTCGACCGACCCCATCTGAGATCCATCCCTGAAAGGTACATTGCCCAGTCCGCCATCGTGCTCCAGAATTGCCCCATCTTCTTCACTAACCCGCAATCAGACACACGTGGTAGCACTTCCTTATCCTCCTCTGCAGAGCGGGAACTCCTCCCCCTGTCAACGGATTGGTGCAAATGTTTCTTGGGAACTGTGGCGCCCGCCTCCTTCTTGCTGCGGCGCACCAAAATGGTAATGGAGTCCATTACTGAAGATGGTTGCTATGGGCGACTGCTGCAAAGACGACACCTTAGCCCCATGTTGGGTGCCAAATGTAGCAGAATCTCTAACCTCTTCCAGTCTAATGAGAATCTTTGAGGTCACAGACCGCTGACATCCTTCAATATGTAGTGGGTTGTGAGGCATAGTGGGTGCAAAGATGGTAAAAGTCATTGGGCGCCAGACACTTCTTGGATGCAAAAGAGGTTTTATTTCTTTTAACAGTCCTTTTGATATTTTGCAAGGGAAAGAGAGGGTTAGGTCCAAGACACACTTAAGTGGTTGCAATTTCAATAGGAAGACAGCCGTACAGGGAAAGGCCCCAGCAAGGTGCCACTTCTTCATGTGCAGGTTTGCTGTCTCCTATGGCAACAGTATTTAACAGTTCCAAACACAAAGTTCAACAGTTCTCTCTACTTCATTACAATGTCCACTTGTAGCTCTTCAGCCCTTTGAGCTCCTAGTCTCTCACTGGACTGTCTGATTCACTGACTCTGAATCCTGTGAGCTCCTCAAGGCTTCTGCGGTGGTATATCTCTCAAGCGTCACCCACGCTTCCCTGCTGGGTCCCTAGCTTGGCGCTCCAGATACCTTTCAAGCTTCACCCCTGCTAACCGGGTCGGCCACTAGCTTGACACACAAGGCTGCTCTGCAAGCGTTAATTCCGCTGGTTGGGTCCCTGACTTGATACACAATCCTATACCCACAGTTGATCCAGAGGAAGGTGAAAAACCCAGAAAAGCATGATCCAATTTTCTACAGCAGGGAAAAAAATGCCTTCCTGATCTCAGAGAGGCAATCGGATTTTCCCTGGATCCACTTTACCTATAAATGTTAGTACCCAGTTATATTCTGTAAATTTAGGAAAGAATCTAGGCCTTTCTTACTGAGCTGGCCAGAACCACCTCTGGAGGTAGTCTATTCCACATTTTCACAGCTCTTATGCCGCGTACACACGGTCGTACTTTTCGTCTACAAAAGTCGGACAGCCTTTCCGACAGACTTCCGGCAGACTTTCGGTGGACTTGCGGCGGACTTGCGGCCTACTTTCTAACGACCGGACTTGCCTACACACGACCACACAAAAGTCGGTCGGATTCGTACGTGATGACGTACACCGGACTAAAATAAGGAAGTTCATAGCCAGTAGCCAATAGGTGCCCTAGCGTGGCTTTTTGTCCGTCGGACTAGCACACAGACGAGCGGATTTCGGGGTCCGTCGTAGTTACGAAGTAAAGTTTTAAAGCATGTTTCAAATCTAAAGTACGTCGGATTTGAGGCTAAAAAAGTCAGTTGAAAGTCCGGAGAAGCCCACACACGATCGGATTACCAGCCAGCTTTAGTCCATCAGCGTCTGTTGGACTTTTGTAGACGAAAAGTAGGACCGTGTGTACGCGGCATTACTGTGAAGAAACCTTTCCGTATTTGGAGATGAAATCTCTTTTTCTCTAGGCGTAAAGAGTGCCTGTATCGAGTCAGGGACCCAACCAGTGGAGTTAACGGTTGCAGAGCAGCCTTGTATGTCAAGCCAGGGACTGAGCCGGTTAGCAGGGGTGAAGCTTGAAAGGTATCTGGAGCGCCAAGCTAGGGACCCAGCAGGGAAACGTGGGTGACGCTTGAGAGAGATACCACTGCGGAAGCCTTGAGGAGCTCACGGGATTCAGAGTCAGTGAATCAGAGAGTCCAGTGAGAGACTAGGAGCTCAAAGGGCTGAAGAGCTACCAGTGGACATTGTAATGAAGTTGAGAGAACTGTTGAACTTTGTGTTTGGAACTGTTAAATACTGTTGCCATAGGAGACAGCAAACCTGCACATGCAGAAGTGGCACCTTGCTGGGGCCTTTACCTGTACGGCTGTCTTCCTATTGAAGTCTCGGAGTTTGCCTATTGAAATTGTAACCACTTAAGGGTGTCTTGGACCTGATTTGTACAGGGGCAAAATGATATCTCTCTCTCTGGAGTCCATACCTCTCTTAATACAAGAAAGGACTTTGCTCGCTTTGGAAACCGCAGCTTGGCATTGCATGTTATTATTGAGCTTATGATCCACCAAAACCCCCAGATCCTTCTCCACTATGGATTCCCCCACTTGTACTGCCCCTAGTATGTATGGCGCTGTCATATTCTTAGCCTCCATGTGCATAACTTTACATTTATCAACCCCATTTGCCACAGTCACCCAATTAGACAGAGCATTGAGGTTGGCTTGTAAATTGGAGACATCCTGTAAGGATGTTATTCCACTGCATAGCTTGGTGTCATCTGCAAAGACTAAAATGGTACTTTTAATCCCAGACCCGATATCATTTATAAAGTTATTAAAAAGTAAGGGTCCCAACACTGAACCTTGGGGTACACCACTGATAACCTTTGACCATTCCGAGTAAGAATCATTAACGACTACTCTCTGAATTTGGTATTTTAGCCAATTTTCAATCTATTTACAAACTGATATTTCCAGGCCTGTAAACTTTACCTAGCCGTGGCTGGGGAACTGTATCGAAAGCTTTTGCAAAATCCAACTATACCACGTCCACCGCCACCCTTCTGTCCAAGTATACCACATCCACAGCCACCCCTCTGTCCAAGTATACCATGTCCAACGCCACTCCTCTGTCCAAGTATACCACGTCCAAAGCCACCCCTCTGTCCAAGTATACCATGTCCACCGCCACCCCTCTGTCCAAGTATACCATGTCCACAGCCACCCCTCTGTCCAAGTATACCACGTCCACAGCCACCCCTCTGTCCAAGTATACCGTGTCCACAGCCACCCCTCTGTCCAAGTATACCATGTCCACCGCCACCCCTCTGTCCAAGTATACCACGTCCACAGCCACCCCTCTGTCCAAGTATACCATGTCCACCGCCACCCCTCTGCCCAAGTATACCACGTCCACAGCCACCCCTCTGTCCAAGTATACCATGTCCACAGCCACTCCTCTGTCCAAGTATACCACATCCACAGCCACCCCTCTGTCCAAGTATACCATGTCCACAGCCACTCCTCTGTCCAAGTATACCACGTCCACAGCCACCCCTCTGTCCAAGTATACCATGTCCACAGCCACTCCTCTGTCCAAGTATACCACGTCCACAGCCACCCCTCTGTCCAAGTATACCATGTCCACAGCCACTCCTCTGTCCAAGTATACCACGTCCACAGCCACCCCTCTGTCCAAGTATACCACGTCCACAGCCACCCCTCTGTCCAAGTATACCACGTCCACAGCCACCCCTCTGTCCAAGTATACCATGTCTACAGCCACTCCTCTGTCCAAGTATACCACGTCCACAGCCACCCCTCTGTCCAAGTATACCACGTCCACAGCCACCCCTCTGTCCAAGTATACCACATCCACAGCCACCCCTCTGTCCAAGTATACCATGTCCACAGCCACCCCTCTGTCCAAGTATACCACGTCCACAGCCACCCCTCTGTCCAAGTATACCGTGTCCACAGCCACCCCTCTGTCCAAGTATACCATGTCCACCGCCACCCCTCTGTCCAAGTATACCACGTCCACAGCCACCCCTCTGTCCAAGTATACCATGTCCACCGCCACCCCTCTGCCCAAGTATACCACGTCCACAGCCACCCCTCTGTCCAAGTATACCATGTCCACAGCCACTCCTCTGTCCAAGTATACCACATCCACAGCCACCCCTCTGTCCAAGTATACCATGTCCACAGCCACTCCTCTGTCCAAGTATACCACGTCCACAGCCACCCCTCTGTCCAAGTATACCATGTCCACAGCCACTCCTCTGTCCAAGTATACCACGTCCACAGCCACCCCTCTGTCCAAGTATACCATGTCCACAGCCACTCCTCTGTCCAAGTATACCACGTCCACAGCCACCCCTCTGTCCAAGTATACCACGTCCACAGCCACCCCTCTGTCCAAGTATACCACGTCCACAGCCACCCCTCTGTCCAAGTATACCATGTCTACAGCCACTCCTCTGTCCAAGTATACCACGTCCACAGCCACCCCTCTGTCCAAGTATACCACGTCCACAGCCACCCCTCTGTCCAAGTATACCACATCCACAGCCACCCCTCTGTCCAAGTATACCATGTCCACAACCACCTGTCCAAGGTTTTACTTACCTCCTCATAAAAAGAAATCAGATTTGTTTGACAACTTCTGTCTTTCATGAATCCAAGCTGTCTGTTGCTTAAAATATTTTTTTCCAGCAAGAACCAATTTTCAGCTTTCGGTGCTCTCACATTTTAAATGACAATTACTCAGTCATGCAACACTGTACCTATATGAAATTTTTGCCCTTTTTTTCACACAAATAGAGCTTTCTTATGGTGGTATTTTTTTATTTTTTGTGCTATAAAAGAAAAAAAGACTGAAAATTCTGTAAAAAAAATGCATTTTTCTTTGTTTATGTTTTTCAAATTAGTAATTTTTCTTCATATATTTTGGCCAAAATTTATACCGCTACATATCTTTGGTAAAAAATAACCCAAATTGGTGTATATTATTTGGTCTTTGTGAAAATTATAGAGTCTACAAGCTATGGTGCCAATCTCTGAAAATTGATCACACCTGAAGTACTGACGGCCTATCTAATTTCTTGAGACCCTAACAAGCCAGGAAAGTACAAATACCCCTCAAATGACCCTTTTTGGAAAGTAGACATTCCAAGGTATTTAGTAAGAGGCATGGTGAGTTTTTTTGAAGTCGTAATTTTTTCCCACAATTCTTTGCAAAATCAAGATTTTTTTTTCTTTTCTTTTTTTTTACAAAATTGTTATATTATCAGGTTATTTCTCACACACGGCATATGCATAGCACAAATTACACCCCAAAACACATTCTACTACTCCTCCTGAGTATGGCGATACCACATGTGTGAGACTTTTACATACCGTGGCCACATACAAAGGCCCAACATGCAGGGAGCACTTTAGGGCATTCTTGGAGCATAAATTACACATAGAATTTCCTGACTACCTCTTACACTTTTGAAGGCCCTGGAGAACCAGGACAATGGAAACGCCCCAAAAATTACCCCGTTTTGGAAATAAAACAACCCAATGTATAATCTACGAGGCATATTGGGTCTTTTGAACATGTCATTTTTTTCTAAAAGTTTTTTGAAAATGTGTAAAGAAAATGAAAACGCATTTTTTTTACACAAAGTTGTCCATTTACACAATGTTTCTGTCACACAGCATGTACATGCCAAAAATTACACCCCAAAATAGATTCTCCTATTCCTCCTGAGTATGACAATACCATGTGTGAGACTTTTCCACAGCCTGGCCACATACAGAGGCCCAACATGCAGAGAGCACCATCAGGTGTTCTAGGGGCATAAGTTTCAAATCTAATTTGACTACCTATTACACTTTTGTGAGGCACTGTAGTGGCATGGATGATAACTGATGTGGCATGGATGAGCATGAATGGGGATTGATGAGCCGTGGATGGGGATGGCTGAGCATGAATGAGTATGGCTGAATATCGCCGGGTACGGCTGAGTATGGCTGGGTATAGATGGGGTGGCTGGGTACGGCTAAGTATGGCTGGGTAAGACTGAGTACGGCTGAGTACGGCTGAGTACGGCTGAGTACGGCTGGGTACGGCTGAGTACGGCTGGGTACGGCTGAGTACGGCTGGGTACAGCTGGGTATGGCTGGGTACGGCTGGGTACGGCTGAGTACGGCTGGGTACGGCTGGGTACTGCTGGGTACGGCTGGGTACGGCTGGGTACGGCTGAGTATGGCTGGGTATGGCTGGGTATGGCTGAGTATGGATGGGTATGGCTAATTATGGATGGGGGTGGATGGGATGGCTGAGCATGGATGGATGAGTATTGCTGAGGATGGATGGATGGCTGAGCATGGATGGATGAGTATTGCTGAGGATGGATGGATGGCTGAGCATGGATGGATGGATGAGTATGCTGAGTATGGATGGGTAAGCATGGATGGATGCATGAGGATGCTGAGTGTGGATGGCTGAGCATGGATGGATGGATGAGTATGCTGAATATGGATGAGTATGCTCAGTATGGATGGCTGAGCATGAATGGATGAGTATGGTGAGCATGGATGGGTGAGCATGGATGAATGGATGAGTATGCTGAGTAAGGATGAGGATGGATGGAGGAGTAGGCTGAGTATGGATGGCTGAGGCTGGATGGATGGATGAGTATGCTGACTATGGATGGCTGAGCATGGATGGATGGATGAGTATGCTGAGTATGGATGGATGAGTATGCCAAGTATGGATGGCTGGGTATGGATGGATGGATGAGTATGGATCGGTGAGTGAGTATTGATGGGTATGCTGAGCATGGATGGCTGAGTATGGATGGATGAATAGCTGGCTGCAATGGGCACATATCAGCGCTGTGGGCACTACACATCCAGCCCACAGCGCTGCTGCCACTAATCTCTCCCCTCTCCCCTCGCACTGTATAGATCTGTACAGAGAGGGGAGAGAGGAACCGGACGTGAAGCCGGTTTGTTTACTAGTGATCGTTCCGTCATTTGAGCGATCACATGGTAAACGGCCGATACCAGCCGCTGTTTACCGTGATCCGTGATGCGCCGGGGTCACGGATGTTCTTGGGTGCGCGCCCCAGGGGGCGCGTGAGAGCGGGATTCTGGGGGGACGTCACTGTACGCCCTCCCAGAGTTATCCAACCGTGCTGCAGAAGTCATTCGGCTACAGCGCGTTCGGCAAGCGGTTAAACTCTCCAGTATCTTCCCGACTATAGAAGTTAAACTAACAGGTCTATAGTTACTTGGTAAAGACTTTGTTCCCTTTTTAAACATAGGCACCACATTGGTCCTGCACCAATCCAGTTGTACTATTCCCGTCATTAATGAGTCCCTAAAAATTAGATACAATGGCTTTGAAATGACAGAGCTCAATTCTTTTAGGATCCATGGGTGGTTGCCATCAGGTCCAGGTGCTTTATCCACCTTTATTCTGTCTAAATATTTCTGGACCCTATCACTTTTGAGCCATTGTGAATCATTTGGAGCTGTGTCACTACCACCCCCATTATGGACATGAGCTCCCCCATGCTCCTTTGTATACACAGAGCTGAAGAATTTATTTAATAAATTTGCCTTTCTTTGTCCCCAGTCACCCACTCTAGATTATTTTGTAAAGGGCCTACATGCTCAGACCTGACCTTTTTACCATTAATACATTTGAAGAATTTTGTTGGGGTTTGTCCTACTACCTTTTACAGTCCCAACCCTGCGCTGCCCTCCTACTTCTGGATAGGCCCTCACACAGCCTGGCAGCCAGATGCCCCCGGGATAGGCCCAATCTCCGACCTAGCAGCCCGGGGCAGACGACACACGTCCACCCAGACGGCACAGAACACAGATCACCTGACTCCACCCGAATATATAGGTTCTCCCAGCAGGCTAAGGGATTTAAGAAGACCCCAGCCCATTGACTGAGATATCCCATATATCCATAACTTGACCTTGAAATGTCCTTCTCACATCTAATGCCACCAAGTGCCCGGCCACCTAGTGGCAGAAGAGAAAAGTACAACAATGCCAAACTTAGGGAGAAATCAATGGATCTCTAACAACTATCTACAGTAGCTTGTCCTGACAGGGAATTTGGTGAGGAGCTCCCTGACTAAACCCCGGGGCGCTTCACTTCCTTTTAGATGAGTAATTGTTTAGATCTAAATCATCTATTTCTTCAGAACTCTTTTCGGTAACTGCAGTGTTATTGTAAACAGACCTTTCACAACACTTTCTGAGGAAACCTCCAACTGCACCCTGGGAAATCTGCATCTGAACTGCAGCAAGTAGATTGTGTGTGCACTGATGAACGCACAGCAAACAGCTTTATTACCTAATGGAGAAGGAGATTAAATGTTCACCAATTTGGTAGATGTAAATGAGTGCTCATATAAAAGTGCAGAATGGAAGAATACTAATTTCAGACATGATACAGGTGTTGGAGACTGGGGACATACTATGGGTATTGTTGGAGACAGGAGACATGCTAGAGGTGCTATTGTAGACATGGGACACACAATGGATAATTTTGGAGACTGGAGACATGCTAGAGGTGCTATGGTAGACTGGGGACATGCTATGGGTGTTGGATTCTGGGGACATACTATGGATGTTGTTGGAGTCTGGGGACATGCTATGGGTGTTGGAGTCTGGGGACATACTATGGATGTTGTTGGAGTCTGGGAACATGCTAAAGGTGTTGTTGGAGACTGGGGACATAATAGAGGTGCTATTTTAGACCAGGAGCATGCTTCGGGTGTTGTTGGAGACTGGGGACATGCTGCGGGTGGTTTTGGAGACTGGGGATATGCTATGGGTGTTGTTGCAGACCGGGGACATACTACAAGTGTTTTGTTAGAGACCGGGGACATGCTATAGATGTTGTTGGAGTCTGGGGACATACTACAGGTATTGAAATAATGAATTATGTTGGATTATTTCCAGATACAGATATGGGTCCACAATCCCTACTGATAAATTTGAACATAGAAACTAAGGGAGGGAGCCTAGGCTGCCTCATAAGAAATGGGATTTTTTAGTGGACCATATTTATCTGTATAATAAGGTAAGCACATACTCAAAAATTGATAAAATTTTTTTTTCATTTTATTGATTACAAAACACATAATATCAAATATAATAAAATCATGAGCTACAAAAAGTACATTAGAGATACTCAATACTAAATATCGCTGATCCGCAAATTGCTGGAAAGATGCTTGGATATGCGGTAAGCCAACATGTTCGCAGTTTCCTGCTTCTTCAAGGGCGTCGCTTACATCTGTCGGTATCTCTAGATTACATAGATTCATATTAGGAGCTATTCTATAGTTACAATATATAAGTACACTTTGTTTGGCTAATATGAGTGCTTACCCAATAGTAGTTACCAATGCCTAATATGGGGCATGCATAGCCCAACTCACACCAAAAGGCTCGAACTGCTAGCAGCCGATCGCGGTCAATGCCCCCAGGGCAGTCAGAGCCTATGGGGTTGGAAAGTGGGATGTCGGATCACGTGCTGACCAGCCTAATAAATAGGTATATCCTGTGTAAAAGAATATATTTTTAACTAGTTTTGTATTGCAGGGGAGAGGTATTAGTTAATATGGTTCATAATGCTGATATATTAGCTCTGACTATTACTGTCCATGCATCCTAGAATTTACAGGTTATACTGAAACCCATAGAACACCACCCCAAATGCCACTTAAAACTAAAGTAATGACCACCTAGGTGGGGAGAGCAAGCTTATTCCCTTATAGGAATACATGGTTAGTTTCAAAAATAAAAATAAATCAACACATCTATCTGCATTCCTGTAGATGCCAAAGTGTCAGCTTGCATAAGTAGCTGACACACATCTACCGACCACCACAGAGTGCATCCATGTAATAAATAATAACACATAGAGCATTCCATGAACACTACAATAAAAGTTTGTATTAGTATATGGGATGCTGCAGTACTAGGCTACAGTCTACATAGAACAGATCATGTCAGAGTTCCAGTCTGTCAATAATCAAAAAGCTAAGAGATTATACCATCTATGATTTACCTCTACTTTTGTAAAAAGCAAATGACTTCTGGGCCAGCGCCCTCCGGACAAGGTCCGCTGCATCCGCGTCTCCTTAAGTCTCCGTGATCCCTCCCGGAAGCAGAGGGTCAGCTGACCCCTGACTTTGCTTCCGGGGCGGGAGCCCCTGCAATGCGCATGCGCAAGACGGCCAGGACTGGCCGTCATTACGTCAGCGCACACCCCGCAGCTAAATCGTGCGCGGGGAGGGAGGAAGGGAGATGGTTATAACTCTAACCTCCCACCAGGGGCGCCCGAACATCCACACTTATTTCCAAATACCGCCGGCTGAGCAGGAGAACCCCCGTTGTGAGGTGCCAGGCAGGCCACTCAGCATCAATACTGTTATAGATCTCAGTCACACTGGTTCATATGTACAGAAGCAGTAAAAGTGTAATATTGTATACAAACATTAATATTTTGTCATTTGCATTAAACCTTGTTAGTGTATACTAAACAAAATTGACTCTAAGATGCTACAGGGTCCAGTAATAGTATCCTATTGGAAAAGAAAAAAGGGGGGGGGGGACAATGAGGGGAGGGACAAATAGGAAAATAATAAAGGAATAACACTACATATATTGTGAAGAAAAGGAAAAGGGGGGGGAGAAGGGGGAAAAGGATATTGACCACATCGTACTAGGAATCTAAGCCCCACTGATGCCATCCAGCAGGCCAGATATGTCATATAGAGACATGCCAGTCAATCAAACAATATTTTACCAA
This sequence comes from Lithobates septentrionalis, assembly GCA_037952835.1. NCBI lineage: Eukaryota > Metazoa > Chordata > Amphibia > Anura > Ranidae > Lithobates > Lithobates septentrionalis. The sequence continues at coordinate 230,007 of JBBDGP010003703.1, forward strand.
TCAGGCTAGATATAAATAGGGTCTGCATTTTATTTGTAGAGACAAGAACAAAGACTCCTAAATTGATTAGTGTGCTGCCAGATATAAGGTACCAAAGGAAGATCCATTCGAAAATTTTCAAATTGATATTGTTAATTTAAAAAAGGTTTAAATGATAAAGCAGTGTTCAGGCCTGGTGGATAGGTGGCTCTTTGGCTGAAGATCCATCTAGCCTCGTGTTGGAGGATCCTCTTGTCAAAGTCCCCTCCTCTATCGGATTCAGGAATCACCTCCAATGCAAAAAATGATATAAACAAAGGATCATAACTATGATTTAGTCCGACATGCTTGCAAATTGGGGTATATAGTAACCCCGCATCAAGGTAATAGAGGTGATCCTGAATCCGTTTAACAAATGGGCCTTTCGTCTTGCCAATATAAAATGCGCCACATAAGCACATTGCAAGATAAACTATTCCGATAGTATTGCAATCTGCGTATGTTTTGGATCTATAATACCCCCCCTCTCGGTAAGGGGCAGCCGGTGCCCTCTCTGATCCACGGACACTGATCGCATCCACCACATTTAAATGTCCCCTTTCCACCCGCCGCTCCAAGAAGGGGTGAAAAGTGACTATGTACCAGGCTATCTCTGATTGATCGGGATTTCCTGTAGATAATTTCAGGTCTGTTCGCCACGTATTTGGATATGATTGGATCTTCTGATAAGAAATGCCAGTTGTTTGCCATAAGTTGCCGAAAAATGTTTTGATGTGCACTGAAAGTGGTGACAAATTTGGTAGTCGATTTTGTTTCTGGTTTTTGTCTACGAAAGATTAGTGACTCACGTGTTTGTGTTTTAGCCCTTTGAAATGCTTTCTTAAGCACCTTCTTACTGTATCCCCTTGTAATAAGTCGTTCATATAAGGCTTTGGCTTCTTGATAGAAATCTTCGTCTCTCGCACAGTTTCTACGCAGTCTTAAATATTGACTGTACGGTATACTTCTTACTAAGGGGCGAGGATGTGCACTAGAATAGTCTAGAATAGTGTTCCCCCCTGTTTCTTTCCTATATAGATTGCTATAAATGGAACCATCGCTCCTAATAAAGAGACGTAGATCCAAGAAAGCAATACTATTGGTGTCAAATTGGATAGTGAATTTAAGGTTAAAGTTGTTATTAGATATGAACATCATAAATTCGGACAGTTCCTGGGCGGATCCTGTCCAGACGAGCAGCACGTCATCGATAAACCTTCGCCACAATAAAATGTGGCGAAGTTGTATCGCGGCGCCGTCATCCGAAAACAGTTCCCGCTCCCACCCCCCCAGGTACAGGTTGGCATACGGTGGATATAGCTATTTATTAGGCTGGTCAGCACGTGATCCGACATCCCACTTTCCAACCCCAAAGGCTCTGACTGCCCTGGGGGCATTGACCGCGATCGGCTGCTAGCAGTTCGAGCCTTTTGGTGTGAGTTGGGCTATGCATGCCCCATATTAGGCATTGGTAACTACTATTGGGTAAGCACTCATATTAGCCAAACAAGGTGTACTTATATATTGTAACTATAGAATAGCTCCTAATATGAATCTATATAATCTAGAGATACCGACAGATGTAAGCAACGCCCTTGAAGAAGCAGGAAACTGTGAAACATGTTGGCTTACCGCATATCCAAGCATCTTTCCAGCAATTCACGGATCAGCGATATTTAGTATTGAGTATCTCTAATGTACTTTTTGTAGCTCATGATTTTATTATATTTGATATTATGTGTTTTGTAATCAATAAAATGTAAAAAAATTTTAATCAATTTTTGAGTATGTGCTTACCTTATTATACAGATAAATATGGTCCACTTAAAAATCCCATTTCTTATGAGGCAGCCTAGGCTCCCTCCCTTAGTTTCTATGTTCGATACTACAGGTATTGTTGGAGACCAGGACCATGCTACCGGTGTTATTGGAGTCAGGGGGCACGCTACAACTGTTGTTGTAGACTGGGGACATGCTACAGGTGATGTCGGGACTGGGGGCATACTACAGGTGATGTTGGAGTCTGGGGGCATACTACAGATGATGTTGGAGTCTGGGGACATGCTACAGGTGTTTTTGGAGTCTCGGGACATTCTACAGGTGTTGTTGGTGTCGGAGGACATACTACAGATGATGTTGGGGACTGGGGAAATACTACAGGTGTTGTTTGGGATCAGGACCATGCTACAGGTGTTATTGGAGTCTGGGGGCATGCTACAACTGTTTTTGGAGACTGGGGACATGCTACAGGTGTTGTTGGTGTCTGAGGGCATACTACAGGGGATGTCAGGGACTGGGGACACACTACAGGTGAAGTCGGGGACTGGGGACACACTAAAGATTTTGGGGACTGGGGTCACGCTACCGGTGTTGCTGAACAGTGGGGACTTAGTACAGGTGTTGTTGGGAGACTGGGGACATAATGAAGGTATTGTTGGACACCGGGGACATACTCCACATGGTGTTGAAGACCAGAGGCATACTCCAGTTATTGCTGGAGACTAGGGGAATATTACAGGTATTGTTGAATATTGTGGACATATTACAGTTGTTGGAGACTGAGGACATAATACAGGTACTGGAGACCAGGGGCATACTACAGGTGTTGTTGAAGATTGTTGACACACTACAGGTGTTGTTGGAGACTGGGGGTATATTACAGGTGTTGTTGGAGATTGTTGATATACTACAGGTTATATTGGGGACTAGGGACATACTAAAGGTATTGTTGGAGACCAGGGCCATGCTACAGGTGTTGTTGAAGAGCAGGGGCATGCTACAACCGTTGTTGGAAACTGGGGACATACTATCAGGGGTCGTTGAAGTCTGGGGACATACTACAGATGTTGTTGGAGACCAGGGGCCTACTACAGGTGGTGTTGAAGATTGAGGACCTACAGCAGAAGATAGTCGGAGATTGGAGATGTGAGACTGCTAGAGATCACTGCCATTACAGCCCTTTTGCAAATCAATGCTCCCACTCCCTCTACTGGGGTCTGCTAAGGGCCACACAGTAAGTACCAAAGGGCTGTTTGTAGATCTTGGGCAACAGCTTTAACACAAGGCTCTAAAGTGTCAGGGCAAAGAAAACAATTATGTAGTACATCCACAGTCCCCAATACATCCACAGTCCCCAATGTTTTATACAATGAAAGTAATGAAAATTACCTGTTGAACCACCAGAAATCCAGTGAGCTCCTATTATCCTGTAGTACAGGAGTCTCCAAACTTTCTAAGCAAAGGACCAGTTTACTGTCCTTCAGACTTAATGTGGTGCCGGACTGTGGCCATTGGAAGTAGAAAAGTTTCTGACATCAGATGGAAAAAATAATGCCCCATTGTTTGTTTCAGTGGGAGTAATTGTGCCCCATCATTGGTGTCAGTGGGAGTAATTGTGCCCTGTCAGTGGGAGGAATTGTGCCCAATCATTGGAAGAAATTGTGCCCCATTTTAGATGTCATTGGGAGACATTGTGCCCCATTGTTGGTGTCATTGGGAGACATTGTGCCCCATTGTTGGTGTCATCGGGAGACATTGTGTCCCGTTGTTGGTGTCATTGGGAGACATTGTGTCCCATTGTTGGTGTCATTGGGAGACATTGTGCCCCATTGTTGGTGTCATTGGGAGACATTGTGCCCCATTGTTGGTGTCATTGGGAGAAATGTTGCCCCTTCATTGGTGTCAGTGGGGGGAATTATGCCCTATTGTTGGTATCAGTGGATGAAATGGTGCCCCAAGGGCCAAATAAAAGCAAGCAAAGGGCCGCAGTTTTGAGACCACTGCTGTAGTAGAATAACAGCCCTGCCTCTGCTGCACTGGGATCCCAATCGATTTTGTCGACTTTGCCCAGTTCTCTGCTGGACTACAGACCACAATATACCAGCGAAGGCATTGTGTTATATTTGTTTGAGAAGTGAGAATACAAATCTTTTGTTCCCACCAGAAGTTCTGCTGTGTCCTGTGCACGCTTCCTGTGTTATTTTAAAGACTCTAATTAGCCCTCCTAGTTCTCATCTTGGGACTAACAACATATAAAACATATACAACTACAGGAAGGAAAAACTGTCTTTGGTCTGTCAGATGCTCACAGATCAATTCAGTTTTCAATGATTTGCTTATAAGCATTGCACGTTCGTTGGACACATTGCCGGCAGGGAAACCTCCCACACATGTAAACATGCACATATGTGTGCACGCACACACACACACACACGTCATAACCATCAGTGATGTTGGTGCCCCATGGCATATCCAGAATCATTTTGTTATTTCTGTAGCAGTGAGTGCTGGTTTGGATGGGGGGAGATATGATGAAATTCTTATCTTGGATTCTTTTCTCCACACTCATCACATAAATATCCTTAGATAACACCACCTTCACTGCTTGTCTCCTCTCCTACTACTACATATGATCCCTTTATTTATACAGAGCCAGCATATGACACAGGACTGAATGAGAGCTACTTACATACTTCTGAATCTGACAGACACAACATGGAGCCGACTTCCACCTCTCTGAAAATAAGAGCCTCCCCCCCCCCTGCCATTCTGTCCACCGGTCCCCCTATTCCAGACCTAAGACTGAGCCCAGATAATGGGAGGAAGGGAGCACCCCCTGTCCTGTTCCCCAATCCCCCTATTCCAGACCGAAGACTGAGCCCAGATAATGGGAGGAAGGAAGCACCCCCTGTCCTGTCCCTGGATCCCCCTATTTCAGACTGAAGACTGAGCCTGGATAATGAGAGGAAGGGAGCACCCCCTGTCCTGTCCCTTGATCCCCCTATTCCAGACTGAAGACTGGAACCAGCTAATGAAGGGAAGGGAACACCCCCTGCCCTGTCCCCGGATCCCCCTATTCAAGACTGAAGACTGAGCCTAGATAATGGGAGGAAGGGAGCACCCCCTGTCCTGTCCCCGGATCCCCCTATTCCAGACTGAAGACTGGAACCAGCTAATGAAGGGAAGGGAGCACCCCCTGTCCTGTCCCCGGATCCCCCTATTCCAGACTGAAGACTGAGCCTAGATAATGGGAGAAGGGAGAACCCCCTGTCCTGTCCCCGGATCACCCTATTCCAGACCAAAAACTGAGCCCAGATAATGGGAGAAGGGAGCACCCCCTGTCCTGTCCCCGGATCCCCCTATTCCAGACTTAAGACTGGAACCAGCTAATGAAGGGAAGGGAGCACCCCCTGTCCTGTTCCCGGATCCCCCTATTCCAGACCGAAACTGAGCCCAGATAATGGGAGGAAGGGAGCACCCCATGTTCTGTTCCCGGATCCCCCTATTCCAGACTGAAGACTGGAACCAGCTAATGAAGGGAAGGGAGCACCCCCTGTCCTGTTCCCGGATCCCCCTATTCCAGACCGAAACTGAGCCCAAATAATGGGAGGAAGGGAGCACCCCCTGTCTTGTCCCCAGATCCCCCTATTCCAGACTGAAGACCGGAACCAGCTAATGAAGGGCAGGGAGCACCTCCTGTCCTGTTCCCGGATCCCCCTATTCCAGAACAAAACTGAGCCCAGATAATAGGAGAAGGGAGCACCCCCTGTCCTGTTCCCGGATCCCCCTATTCCAGACTGAAAACTGAGCCCAGATAATGAGAGGAAGGGAGCACCCCCTTTACTGTCCCTGATCCCCCTATTCCAGACCGAAAACTGAGCCCAGATAATGAGAGGAAGGGAGCACCCCCTTTACTGTCCCCGGATCCCCCTATTCCACACCAAAGACTGAGCCCAGATAATGGGAGGATGGGAGCACCCCATGTTCTGTTCCCGGATCCCCCTATTCCAGACTGAAGACTGGAACCAGCTAATGAAGGGAAGGGAGCACCTCCTGTCCTGTTCCTGGATCCCCCTATTCCAGACCGAAACTGAGCCCAGATAATGGGAGGAAGGGAGCACCCCCTGTCTTGTCCCCAGATCCCCCTATTCCAGACTGAAGACTGGAACCAGCTAATGAAGGGAAGGGAGCACCTCCTGTCCTGTTCCCGGATCCCCCTATTCCAGACCAAAACTGAGCCCAGATAATAGGAGAAGGGAGCAACCGCTGTCCTGTTCCCGGATCCCCCTATCTCAGACCGAAAACTGAGTCCAGATAATGAGAGGAAGGGAGCACCCCCTTTACTGTCCCTGATCCCCCTATTCCAGACCGAAAACTGAGCCCAGATAATGAGAGGAAGTGAGCACCCCCTTTACTGTCCCCGGATCCCCCTATTCCAGACCAAAGACTGAGCCAAGATAATGGGAGGATGGGAGCACCCCCTGTCCTGTTCCCCAATCCCCCTATTCCAGAGCGAAGACTGAGCCCAGATAATGGAAGGAAGGAAGCACCCCCTGTCCTGTCCCTGGATCCCCCTATTTCAGACTGAAGACTGAGCCTGGATAATGAGAGGAAGGGAGCACCCCCTGTCCTGTCCCTTGATCCCCCTATTCCAGACTGAAGACTGGAACCAGCTAATGAAGGGAAGGGAACACCCCCTGCCCTGTCCCCAGATCCCCCTATTCCAGACTGAAGACTGAGCCTAGATAATGGGAGAAGGGAGCACCCCCTGTCCTGTCCCCGGATCACCCTATTCCAGACCAAAAACTGAGCCCAGATAATGGGAGAAGGGAGCACCCCCTGTCCTGTCCCCGGATCCCTCTATTCCAGACTTAAGACTGGAACCAGCTAATGAAGGGAAGGGAGCACCCCCTGTCCTGTTCCCGGATCCCCCTATTCCAGACCGAAACTGAGCCCAGATAATGGGAGGAAGGGAGCACCCCATGTTCTGTTCCCGGATCCCCCTATTCCAGACTGAAGACTGGAACCAGCTAATGAAGGGAAGGGAGCACCCCCTGTCCTGTTCCCGGATCCCCCCATTCCAGACCGAAACTGAGCCCAAATAATGGGAGGAAGGGAGTACCCCCTGTCTTGTCCCCAGATCCCCCTATTCCAGACTGAAGACCGGAACCAGCTAATGAAGGGAAGGGAGCACCTCCTGTCCTGTTCCCAGATCCCCCTATTCCAGACCAAAACTGAGCCCAGATAATAGGAGAAGGGAGCACCCCCTGTCCTGTTCCCGGATCCCCCTATTCCAGACCGAAAACTGAGCCCAGATAATGAGAGGAAGGGAGCACCCCCTTTACTGTCCCTGATCCCCCTATTCCAGACCGAAAACTGAGCCCAGATAATGAGAGGAAGGGAGCTCCCCCTTTACTGTCCCCGGATCCCCCTATTCCAGACCAAAGACTGAGCCCAGATAATGGGAGGATGGGAGCACCCCATGTTCTGTTCCCGGATCCCCCTATTCCAGACTGAAGACTGGAACCAGCTAATGAAGGGAAGGGAGCACCCCCTGTCCTGTTCCCGAATCCCCCTATTCCAGACCGAAACTGAGCCCAGATAATGGGAGGAAGGGAGCACCCCCTGTCTTGTCCCCAGATCCCCCTATTCCAGACTGAAGACTGGAACCAGCTAATGAAGGGAAGGGAGCACCTCCTGTCCTGTTCCCGGATCCCCCTATTTAAGACCAAAACTGAGCCCAGATAATAGGAGAAGGGAGCAACCGCTGTCCTGTTCCCGGATCCCCCTATTCCAGACCGAAAACTGAGCCCAGATAATGAGAGGAAGGGAGCACCCCCTTTACTGTCCCTGATCCCCCTATTCCAGACCGAAAACTGAGCCCAGATAATGAGAGGAAGGGAGCACCCCCTTTACTGTCCCCGGATCCCCCTATTCCAGACCAAAGACTGAGCCAAGATAATGGGAGGATGGGAGCACCCCCTGTCCTGTCCCCGGATCCCTCTATTCCAGATCGAAGACTGAGCCCAGATAATGGGAGGCAGGGTGCACCCCCTTTACTGTCCCCGGATCCCCCTATTCCAGACTGAAAACTGAGCCCAGATAATGGGAGGAAGGGAGCACCCCCTGTCCTGTCCCCAGATCCCCCTATTCCAGACTGAAAACTGAGCCCAGATAATGGGAGGAAGGGAGCAAAAACTGGGCCCATCACACAGAGACTTCCCCTATTACTCAGCACTGGGTTCATATACTATCACATTCTCAGAGTTTGTGTAAAGGAAGGGAGGAAGAAAAGAGGGAGATAAGGGAGGGTGGGGGTGAAGGAAGAAAGGAGTGAAGGGAAGGAAAAAAAATGAAAAAAAAAAGGGAGGGAGGGGAGAAAGGAAGGAAGAAAAGGAAGGAAGGAAGGGAGGAGAGGGAAGGAAAGAAGGAAGGAAGGAGGGAAGGAAGGAGAGAAGGAAGGAATGAAGGAAGGAAGGAAGGAAGGGAAGAGAGGGAAGGAAGGAGAGAAGGAAGGAAGGAGAGAAGGAAGGAAGGAAGGAAGGAAGGAAGGAAGGAAGGAAGGAAGGAAGGAAGGAAGGAAGGAAGGAGAGAAGGAAGGAAGGAAAGAGAGGGAAGGGGAGAAGGAAGGAAGGGAAGAGAGGGAAGGAGAGAAGGAAGGAAGGGAAGAGAGGGAAGGAAGGAAGGAAGGGAAGAGAGGGAAGGAAAGAAGGAAGGAGAGAAGGAAGGAAGGAAAGAGAGGGAAGGAAAGAAGGAAGGAGAGAAGGAAGGAAGGAAAGAGAGGGAAGGAAAGAAAGAAGGAAGCGAAGAGAGGGAAGGAAGGAAGGAGAGAAGGAAGGAAGGGAAGAGAAGAGAGGGAAGGAAGGAGAGAAGGTAGGAAGGAAGGGAAGAGAGGGAAGGAAAGAAGGAAGGAAGGAGAGAAGGAAGGAAGGGAAGACAGGGAAGGAAAGAAGAAAGGAGAGAAGGAAGGAAGGGAAGAGAGGGAAGGAAAGAAGGAAGAAAGGAAGGAAGGAGAGAAGGAAGGAAGGGAAGGGAAGAGAGGAAAGGATGGAAAAGAGAAAAGGAAGAAAAGTAAAGAAGAGAAGGAAGGAAGGAAGGAAGGAAGGAAGGAAGGGAAGAGAGGGAAGGAAAGAAGGAAAGAAGGAAAGAGAGGGAAGGAAAGAAGGAAGGAGAGAAGGAAGGAAGGGAAGAGAGGGAAGGAAATAAGGAAGGAAGGAGAGAAGGAAGGAAGGGAAGAGAAGAGAGGGAAGGAAGGAAGTAAGGAAGGGAAGAGAGGGAAGGAAGGAAGGAGAGAAGTAAGGAAGGGAAGAGAGGGAAGGAAAGAAGGAAGGAGAGAAGGAAGGAGAGAAGGAAGGAAGGGAAGAGAGGGAAGGAAAGACGGAAGGAGAGAAGCAAGGAAGGGAAGAGAGGGAAGGAAAGAAGAAAGGAAGGAAGGAGAGAAGGAAGGAAGGGAAGGGAAGAGAGGAGAGGATGGAAAAGAGAAAAGGAAGAAAAGTAAAGAAGAGAAGGAAATGGAACAGAAAGGATGGAAGAGAGGAAAGAAAGAAAGAAAGAAAGGAAGGATGGAAGAAAGGGAAGAAAGGAAGGAAGGGAGGGGGGAGGGGGAGGGGAATTAGAAATGATTGACAGCTCTGCTCCACCCCTTTAAAGATGGTGTACCAGGGGAGGGCAGGTTTACAGCATACACTGTATAGAGGATGCAGTGTGATCTAGAGGCACTGTGAAAGCCCTGCTAAGTCTTTCTCCAAAGAATCCAAGGAGGCACTGTATTTATCAGATACAGACTGAAGTAGACCAAGTTGCCTTCAACACAGCGATCTTCATTTCTGGATGCCATTAGCAGCATTTAATAAGCAATACTGGCTTGTTCTGAAAGGGGAAATCTGATTGGATGCCCTGGATTGAGATTTCTTGTTGCCTCATTTAACAAACCGGAGACGGTGTCATGTCCAAACATCTGTGGGTAATCCCAGGGGGGAGGGGGGACACCTCCGGGTTCAGTGACACACAAGGTCATTGGAGGGTTAATCCTGGCTGGGCCCCCCTGGATGGACAGGAGACACCAGATCTGCTCTCTCCTGTCTTCTGCAGAATTCTCCTTCAGGGCTTCTCCTCCGATTTCAAAGGAAAAGCGGAGAATTCCCTCTGAGCTGAGTATGAGCTCACCGCCCCAGTCCCACATTGTTTATAACAAAATCCCGAGTTGGTTTGTTTTACTTTAAATGTAATCCCAATTGGTGAAATCTTCCATGAGTCATTGCGGCTTTCATTAAATAAATCCCCGGTGATCCTGCCATGACGGTGCTTGTCTAGGCACTTCCTGTTACAGGGTGACAACGCTCTAACCCCGTCTCCCAATTGTGCGCCTGTCTTGTCACCCCATCACACAGGCTTTTCCATAGGCTGTTAATGGCCCTTTCCACTGTTGTCACCATGAAACCCACCCTGAGCAATGCCATGCTGCCATCACTGGAGTGCATGTAGACAGGAAGTTAGGGTTCAAAAGGTTATTTTAGAAAAACTGAAATGATGTACGGTACTCTGGGCTTTAGCAAGCTAAATGTTTTCAGTTAAACTTTAAAGTAGAATTTAAGACAAAACATTTAAGACTGGGCCTAATGGAGGGAGGGTTACAACCCCTGGTAGGTTTTGTTTTTGCTATCTGTGTCCTCATTGGGAATATTTTCCTTTACTTCCTGTCCTATAGCTAAAAGAGGAAGTGGTGTAATATAATGTGTTATGTTTCAATATCCCTTCCTGCTGTGGCCATGAGACACAAAGTGAAGGGAAACCTCCCCAATGGTACACAGAAAGCAAAAAAAAACTGACAGGGGTTCTAACACTCCCTTACACCTACTGTGCCCATTATGAGGGGTCCCCACCATCCCTGTACTGAGTTCCCAGGTCTGTACACTTCTTGTGCCCATTATGAGGGGTTAATTTTGTTTATTGAAAAATCTTCCCAACAACAACTTATATACAATAAAACCATAATAAATAAAACATATTTACAAAATAATTGAATATGATAAAACAAAACAAGAACATAATAAATGGTGCAAAGCAAATTGCGCACAACACAATCCCTACGGGAGAGCCAGACTAAGGAACATCACCGTCACCATGCATGTAGCCTTTTATCAAAAATATATTTCATCTTGAAAATCTAGGGGAGTGAATCAAGAATACAAAGAAAAGCCGCACACCCCGAGATCAACAGGCAGCAGCTACAGAGTCCTGATATTCCTCCACACCCTTATCCAGGCCTCCTGCTGCCACCTGTCTTTCTCAAGACCCTGAATCTTCCCAACCTCACCCAGAATGTCCTGCATCACCACTTCGACAGGGAGGATTTTACTCTATAAGGATACCTGACACCGTGCACTCCACGTGAAATAATGGACTACTAGACTAACTAAAAAAAGTGTTTCCAAATCATAATCCCGACGAGTCTGGAAAGCCCCATGCACCCACTCTGCATAACTCATATGGGGGAGGAAGGGTATACTGAGAGCCCTCCCAACCCTCTTGTACACCTCTATATTAAAAGGGCATTGAAGTAGAAAGTGATCCATGGACTCCACCACTCCTCCACACTCCACTCTCGGGCAGCCCCGATCACCCATGCAAAGAAACTTCAAGTTGTCCTTCACATATAGTTTCCATGAAAGGCAAGCCAAGCCTGATCCCTAAACTTCATTGGGATTCATTCCAAATTAATCAATCACAAACCCACCCCCAAAACCAGGCTTGGGCAATCCCTCAAGGCCAGTGGCTCACAAAATGCAGAGCTCATGATCCGCTTCTCAAGAAGTTTCCTTGGAAGAGATCTGACATCTCCTGCCGTTACTTGCCACTGCCAAAGCATTTTCAAACACGGGGCAACATAAGCCGGGAGCTGTTCATGCTTTACCCTCAGGCTTTTCACTGGCCCACCATTTTCCCAGTCTCGCAGAAAGGGCCTAAACCAGGACTGGAAAATACCAACCCATCCAGGCGGTCTCTCTGCCAACATGTTACCAAGATTGTACTTCACAAACATCAGAGAGAAAAAGACTACAGGGTTGACCATCCCTAGACCACCCTCCCGCCTAGGAAGGTAAGTCACATTCCTTTTGACAAGGTTTGTTCTGTTCCCCCATAACAGCTGGAAGAAACAACTATAGACCCTGGTATAGAAAGAAACTGGCAAAACGCAAAGAAAACTGACATACAGAAAAATCGGAATCAGGTATGTCTTGATCAGATCAACCTTTTCCCTCAAGGAAAGCTGCCAACCTTTCCAGCTTGCCACCTTGGCATCGGCATTCTCCAGCCTGTTCACCCAATTTGCATGACCATAGTCACCTGGGCCGAAATTAATGCCTAGAACTCAAATTTTTTGTTGGGGCTCCGGGAAGTCATCCGGGAGAACAAAGCTCTCACCTTACATGCCCATCCAGAAAGCTTCACACTTGTCCTGGTTGACCTTTGAACCTGATGCCTCTGCATACTGCCCCATCACTGAGACCACCTCCTGCGCCTCCCCAGTCCCAGAGATAAAAACAAAAACATCATCAGCATAGGCCACAACCTTCAAAGGAGGCTCACCAGCGATGCCCAAAGGTACCCCACACAAAAGTCCACTCTCTAGCCTTCTAATGAAGGGGTCGATTGCAAAACATATAGCAGAGGACTCAATGGACACCCCTGACGCACACCCGAGCCGACCGCAAAGGGCTGCCCGACCCAACCATTAACCAGAGGAAAGCTTTCAGCCCCTTTGTACAAAATCTTGAGCCAATCAATGAAACCCCCCTCCAGGCCATATTTGTCAAGGAGGAGCCACAAGTACTCATGATTAACTCAATCAAAGGCCTTAGCCTGATCCAATGTCAGCAAAAATTTACCCCAACCAGCAGCCCTACAATGCTCCAAGGCCACCCGGACAGCTAACACCGCTGAGAAAGTGCTTCTACCTTGGACCGAACAGTGCTGGTGGTGGGATAACAAACTGCCTGCAACTGGTGATAATCGCCAGAAGAAAATCTTTGCCAGTATCTTTCTATCGACATTAAGAAGGCTAATGGGGCGCCAATTCCCAATCATCGAAGGATCTTTTCCCTTTGACAGAAGGATCACTGCAGATTGCCTCATGGAGGGAGGGAGAGAACCCTCATTCAAACAGCCATTAAAAACCTCCGCAAGGTAGGGAGCCAGGATCGTCTTAAAACTTAAAACTCGGCTGTCAAACCATCTGGCCCTGGCGTTTTCTTGATGGCTAGTTTATCAATAGCCTGGATTACCTCATCTGCAGTGATTTCATCTGTCAAATTCATCAAAGGAACATTACTTTCCAGTTCTGGTGTAGAGTCCAAAAAACCCAACATCCTTATCTGATCAAGGTTCCTTCCTCCCAGGAGATCAGCATAGTATGACCTGACAACCTCCAGGATCTCCTGACCTAGACTTCATCAGAGAGCCCGTACTGTCCCTCAGGCCATTGACCGTCTTAACTGCTACGCTCTGTTTACAGTTCTGGTAAGGGTCAGGCGAATGGTATTTCCCGTAATCCCTCTCCTGAACCAAAGAGGTGTGCCGGTCATATTGATGTCTCCTAAGGAGGAGCTTCACCTCAGAGATCGCCCCAGAATCTCCTCCATTCTAAACAAGGCGGTCAAGTTTCCTCCGCAAGCGCTGGTAGGTGATATACTTATCTTGCTGCTTCTTTCTTCCTATGGCTTTGAGAAGCCCAATAGTCCGCTGTTTAACAAGCTCCCACCATTCTGACTTGCTGTTGCAAAAGTCTAGGATCGTTACCTGTGCTTGAAAAAAATCCTCAAAGGATTGTCTTACTCTCTCGTCTTCCAGGAGGGCCGAATTCAATCTCCAGATACCCCTCCCCCTAGGTGGCATGTCTGGGGCATTCAGAGTCACAGATAGAATACAGTGATCAGAAAACTCCACTGCCCGACACGCAGGTGCCAAAAAAGCAGAGTCTCCCTTTAAAAAAATCCTATCTATCCTACTCTGATTACTACCTCGCTGAAAAGTGAACCCCGTGCTGTCTGGGCAGCGCTTAATGTGCGCATCTACCAGACCTGCTCCCCTAACTATTGCATTAAGACTAAGATTATGAGGGGTTCCCACCATCCCTGTGTTGAGTTCCCAGGTCTGTACACCTGCTGTGTCCATTATGAGGGGTTCCTGCCATCCCTGTGTTGAGTTCCCAGGTCTGTACACCTGCTGTGTCCATTATGAGGGGTTCCTGCCATCCCTGTGCTGAGTTCCCGGGTCTGTACACCTGCTGTGTCCATTATGAGGGGTTCCCACCATCCCTGTGTTGAGTTCCCAGGTCTGTACACCTGCTGTGTCCATTATGAGGGGTTCCCACCGTTCATGTGCTGAGTTCCCGGGTCTGCACACCTGCTGCTCCCATATAACTTTTTTCTATTTTTTGGGTCTGGCGGGCGTCGTGATTGACGATGGATCTACATCGAGGAACACTCTTATTTTAAATTTTTTTAATAAAGTTTTTGTCAAAAACTGTCTTGTGGTTATTACTTTTTGACACTTTTTTGGTGAATGGGTACGGGTACTATGTACCATTTACATAGGGGGAGGGGGCCTGGATCTGGATTCCTGCTTGTTAAAGGGGGCTTCCATATTCCAATAAGCCCCCCCCCCGCCCGCAGACCCCGACAACCACAGCCCAGGGTTGTCAGGAAGAGGTAATATAGACAAAAAACTCACCCAAGCCCTACCGCATGTTTATAAGATGATGAGCTGAATAATGATGCTCAGGCCATTGTGTCCCATACATCAAAATTGCATTGTTGCAATCTTGTCGGGAAGAGGTCCTTGTCTCCATCAACATGAGGACAAGGTGATTTGGGGTGGGGAGCGCAGGGCCCCCCCCTGCCCCAAAGCACCCCCCTCCCCCATGTTGAGGGAATGTGGCCTGACCTGCCGGGCTGCATGCTCGGATAAGGGTCTGGTTTGGATTTTGGGGGGAGATCCTATGCCATTTTTTTTTTTTAATCTTGGCATGGGGTTCCCTTTTAAAATCCATACCAGACCTGAAGGGCCTGGTATAGACTAGGGGGGCCACCCTACACGTTTTTTTTTTTCTTTTTTAATTTTTATTGCCGGGCAATTTCTGGCATTCTTCTCTTTCCATTCACCTGTCAGTTGGGAAGGTCTGTATCTCACATAGTAGAGCTGTATTGCCCACTAATTCCCTGTTCTGTATCTATGGAGGAGCAGCGTGGTCACCCTAGGACAGGAATGTGTGTTGGGGCAATAGGAGACCTCCTTCTCCTCTCCATAACATGGGGAGTGGGGGGGGGGTTCTGTAGTCTACAGTGAGAACCGGAAACAATGTAGCTGATAACAGTCGGCACAGGCAGAGAGTACAGGAGGTTATCTGCTCCCCAGATTTCTGGCAGGATCCACAGGCATTTTTTTGCACTTAGGCTCCCTTCACACCTATGCAAAAGGGATGCAGTTTTTTTTTTGTGCATTGCATGAATGTGTGCAATTTTGGCCATTTTCTGATTATTTTAGACTGGACTTAGATTGGATTCTGCCAAATGGAGTCGATTGGTCAGGGTGTAATATTATTGATCGACAACCCTGTGCTCATTGGCTGCTGGGCAGAACAGCGCTGTTTCTGGTGTATCGCCCTTTTTTCTTTCCTTGTTAGTACATAATTGACACGTCACAAGTGACATCTTATTCAGTTCTATTACCTGCAGAGGCATTGCATTGTGGTAGTTTGTGTCGCAACACGCACATTTTTTTTCAAAAAGTAGTGCTTTTGTTTTCAGCAATGCAGTTGCAATGCAACTTCAGCTCCGGAAAGTTTTACCCCCTACCCAATAACCCCCCCCCCCCCCCCTTTACCAGGTCAATTTTTTTTTTACGATACGGCACTGCGTTACTTTCACTGACAATTGCGCGGTCGTGCGACGTTGCACCCGAATAAAATTGATGTCTTTTTTTTTTTTCCCCCCACAAATAAAGCTTTCTTTTGGTGGTTATTCGATCACCTCTGCCTGATAATTAGCCCGAGAATTTTGAAAAAAAAAACTATTTTTTTACTTTCTGCTAAAACATATCCAATAAAAAAATAAAAAAATAAATAAATTTCTTCATCAGTTTAGGCCGATATGTATTCTGCTACATGTTTTTGGTAAAAAAAAAAAATTCCAATAATCGTATATTGATTGGTTTGCGCAAAAGTTATCGCGTCCACAAACTATGGGATATTTTTATGGAACTTTTATTTTTTTTACTAGTAATGGTGGTGATTAGCAACTCATAGCAGGATTGTGACATTGTGGTGGACAAATCGGACACTTGCTAACACTTTTGTCACTTTTTTTTTAGGAACCAGTGACACTAATACAGTGATCAGTGCTAAAAAAAAATATGCACTATCACTGTACTAATGACACTGGCTGGGAAGGGGTTAACATCAGGGGCGACCAAAGGGTTAAATGTGTGATAGGGGGTGCTTGCTAACTGTGTGGGGAAGGTGCTTTAACTGGGGAAAGACAGAGATCCGTGTTCCTGATTAGCAGAAATATAGGATCTCTGTCTTCCCTACTAACAGAATGGCGATCTGCCTTGTTTACATAGACAGACCGCCATTCTGTGTCTCTCGGGAACGATTGGCGGGTCCCGGCGGACATCGGGTTATGCATGCCGCAGACCCGGAGGAGCAAAATAACGTACAGGTACGTGTAAATGGTGCGAATGGAGCATCTCTTTCAATGGTGCAAATGATGCGTCCCTTTAAATGGTGCGAATAGAGTGTCTTTTTAAATGGTGCGAATTGATCGTCCCTTTAAATTATGTGAATGGATCGTCCCTTTAAATTATGTGAATGGAGAGTCACTTTAAATGTTGTGAATGGAGCGTCCCTTTAAATGGTGTAAATGGAGTGTCCCTTTAAATGGTGTAAATGGAGCGTCCCTTTAAATGGTGTAAATGGAGCGTCCCTTTAAATGGTGTAAATGGAGCGTCCCTTTAAATGGTGTAAATGGAGCGTCCCTTTAAATGGTGCGAATAGAGTGTCTTTTTAAATGGTGCGAATTGATCGTCCCTTTAAATTATGTGAATGGATCGTCCCTTTAAATTATGTGAATGGAGAGTCACTTTAAATGTTGTGAATGGAGCGTCCCTTTAAATGGTGTAAATGGAGTGTCCCTTTAAATGGTGTAAATGGAGCGTCCCTTTAAATGGTGTAAATGGAGCGTCCCTTTAAATGGTGTAAATGGAGCGTCCCTTTAAATGGTGTAAATGGAGCGTCCCTTTAAATGGTGTAAATGGAGCGTCCCTTTAAATAGTGTGAATGATGTGTCCCTTTAAACGGTGTGAATGGAGCGTCCCTTTACATGGTGTGAATGGCGCGTCCCTTTAAATTAGGTGAATGTAGTGTCCCTTTAAATAGTGTGAATGATGCGTCTCTTTAAATAGTGTGAATGATGCGTCTCTTTAAATGGTGTGAATGGATCGTCCCTTTAAATGGTGTGAATGGAGCATCCCTTTAAATTATGTGAATGGAGCGTCCCTTTAAATTATGTGAATGGAGCGTCCCTTTAAATTATGTGAATGGAGCGTCCCTTTAATAGGTGTGAATGGAACGTCCCTTTAAATGGTGTGAATGGAGCGTCCCTTTAAAAGGTGCGAGTGGAGCATCCCTTTAAATGGTGTGGATGGAGTATCCCTTTAAATTATGGGAATGGAGCGTCCCTTTAATAGGTGTGAATGGAGCGTCCCTTTAAATTATGTGAATGGAACGTCCCTTTAAATTATGTGAATGGAGCGTCCCTTTAAATTATGTGAATGGAACGTCCCTTTAAATTATGTGAATGGAGCGTCCCTTTAAATGTTGTGAATGGAGCGTCCCTTTCAATGTTGTGAATGGAGCGTCCCTTTAAGCACATTCCTGGGTAGCGATCGGCCTCCCTGAATTTCGATCTGTCTGGAGATGTCACAGAAATCTCAGATTTAGCGCAGACTCGCGCAGACTCGCTGTTTGCGTGGATTGGTAAACTGCTGCATGTCCCGGGGGTCTTGGTGACGGGTCCCCTTTAAGGTCACACATAGATCTGACCCCTTGCATAGATCCTAATAGCTGTGACAAAGACACATCTGGATGTGTAAGCCCTGGGGGCGGGGAGAGTCTTGTTACAGATTAAGGGGGGGAGGGGCCAGCCTACGTAGAGAAGGATGGGGGAGGGGCCCAGAGTCACCACAGCTGGAAATATATATATATAGAGAGGGGGAAGGCAGGCCGGGTGATGAGTGCAACAAAAGTCCTGGGATGGGGACAAGTTGGGAATATGGCCCGCAGACAGGAGTTCGGTGGTCTTGGATATGTACCCTTTTCCTGCTGGCGGCCCCTTTAACCGCCCCACAGCTGGCTGTTGGTGAGTAAAGGGGGTGACCCCCCCATTCCAGGGGTGAGGGTGGGGGTGGGGGGAACCTTCCACTCTTTCTGCTTTTCTAATGCAAAGACCTCCAGAGAAGGACAAACTGGTGAGAAGATTCTGGTTGGGGTCCTGTTGGGGAATGCTGGGAGTTGTAGTCCCTCGCCCAGCCAGAGGGCAGAAGTCTCAGCTGCTGGGGAAGATGATTGAACAGCTGCTGCAGATGTTTATAAAATGTGATACAAAGTTTCTTTCTTTTTTTTTAAATATTGTTTTATTCATTCAGAAAGTATAAAAAGTTTGCAAAACACAATATTGATTGCTGATAGGAGGATTGTGGTCGGCTTTGCATGTACAGCGCCCTCTGCCCTGGGGGGCCGGAGGAGGAAAGGGTTAATGGAGATCAATAATTGTATCAGGTAAATCCTTAGAATGTATGAGAAGAGAGGAGTGAGGGCTTGTCCCGTGTGCTGACAATCCGCAGGCTGCGGGTACACGGGGGGGCGCAGTGACTGATGGCTGGGATTTACAAGGTGCAAACCCAATCAGAAGAGAGAAGAGTATTATAATTCCATATACTGGGACCATGTGCATGCATAGACAGAACGGAGGGAGAGGGGCGGGCACAGGGCCCATCCACATTTGGGCGTTTTAATGCACACGCATTATGACATGCATTCATGTGCATTGCTTCAAGACAGCCCATTTATTCTGACCACAATGGATAAAAAAAAAATGTGCATGGTACTATTGTTTGTTTACAACACTGCTCTGCAACATGCGGTACATGCGGTACATGCGGTATATGCGGTACATGTGGTACATGCGGTATATGCGGTACATGTGGTACATGCGGTATATGCGGTACATGTGGTACATGCGGTACATGCACTGCGATGTGCCGGGCTGTGTGCTGGTCTCTACCAGACGGGGCATCGGGGAACCATTCACAATGAATGGCACTGCTGGAGTTCTGGAATGGTGCTGCTTTGACTTGTCTTTTGCATTTTAGCGCTTGAAATGAGAGGAGAAGGATAGA
Organism: Lithobates septentrionalis; assembly: GCA_037952835.1. Classification (NCBI taxonomy): domain Eukaryota; kingdom Metazoa; phylum Chordata; class Amphibia; order Anura; family Ranidae; genus Lithobates; species Lithobates septentrionalis. Next base: position 249,261 of record JBBDGP010003703.1, read on the forward strand.
GAGAGAGAGAGAGAGAGAGAGAGAGAAGAGAGAAATGAGAGGAGAAGGATAGAGAGAGAGAGAGAGAGAGAGAAGAGAGAAATGAGAGGAGAAGGATAGAGAGAGAGAGAGAGAGAGAGAGAAGAGAGAAATGAGAGGAGAAGGATAGAGAGAGAGAGAGAGAGAGAGAAGAGAGAAATGAGAGGAGAAGGATAGAGAGAGAGAGAGAGAAGAGAGAAATGAGAGGAGAAGGATAGAGAGAGAGAAAAGAGAAATGAGAGAAGGATAGAGAAAGAGAAGAGAAATTAGAGGAGAAGGATAGAGAGAGAGAAGAGAGAAATGAGAGGAGAAGGATAGAGAGAGAGAAGAGAGAAATGAGAGGAGAAGGATAGAGAGAGAGAGAGAGAGAGAGAGAGAGAGAGAGAGAGAGAGAAGAGAGAAATGAGAGGAGAAGGATAGAGAGAGAGAGAAGAGAAATTAGAGAAGGATAGAGAGAGAGAAAAGAGAAATGAGAGAAGGATAGAGAGAGAGAAGAGAAATTAGAGAAGGATAGAGAGAGAGAAAAGAGAAATGAGAGAAGGATAGAGAGAGAGAAGAGAAATGAGAGGAGAAGGATAGAGAGAGAGAAGAGAGAAATGAGAGAAGGATAGAGAGAGAGAAGAGAAATTAGAGAAGGATAGAGAGAGAGAAAAGAGAAATGAGAGAAGGATAGAGAGAGAGAAGAGAAATGAGAGGAGAAGGATAGAGAGAGAGAAGAGAGAAATGAGAGAAGGATAGAGAGAGAGAAGAGAAATGAGAGGAGAAGGATAGAGAGAGAGAGAAGAGAAATGAGAGGAGGATAGCGAGAGAGAATAGAAATGAGAGGAGAAGGATAGAGAGAGAGAAGAGAAATGAGAGGAGAAGGATAGAGAGAGAGAGAAGAGAAATGAGAGGAGGATAGCGAGAGAGAATAGAAATGAGAGGAGAAGGATAGAGAGAGAAAAGAGAGAGAAAAGAGAACTGAGAGAAGGATAGAGAGAGAAAAGAGAAATTAGGGAAGGATAGAGAGAGAGAAGAGAAATGAGAGAAGGATAGAGAGAGAGAGAAGAGAAATGAGAGGAGAAGGAAAGAGAGAAAAAGAGAAATGAGAGGAGAAGGATAGAGAGAGAGAGAAGAGAAATGAGAGGAGAAGGATAGAGAGAGAGAGAAGAGAAATGAGAGGAGAAGGATAGAGAGAGAGAAAAGAGAAATGAGAGAAGGATAGAGAGAGAGAGAAGAGCAATGAGAGAAGGATAGAGAGAGAGAAGAGAAATGAGAGGAGAAGGATAGAGAGAGAGAGAGAAGAGAAATGAGAGAAGGATAGAGAGAAAATGAGAGAAGAAGGATAAAGAGAGAGATGGTGAAGGAGGAAAAACATGACAGGGAGAAACAGAAAGACAGAGGAAAGAGATGGAGAGGAAAAAAAGAGAGAGATACAGAGTGAGAAAACAAAGAGAAGATAGATAAAGTATTAAAGTGCAGCTAAGATAGAGAAGATAGATAAAAGACAAAAATAGAGAGAGACACACAGAGAGAGAGATAAAGAGAGTGAATGAGAAATATGAGCGAGTGATGGAAAAAGAAATAGAGAGAGAAAAGATGAGAAAGGGTTGGACAGAGAAAAAGACAGAGAGACAGAACAAAAGCATAAAGAGAACAGAGACAGAGAGAAGAGAGAGAGAAGAAAGGGAAGAGAGAGAAAGAAGAAAGAGAGGACAGAGAGAGAGAGAAGAGAGAGAAAAAGAAGAAAGAGAGAGATGACAGAGATGAGAGAGAAGAGAGAGAAAGAAGAAAGACAGAGAAGTGAGAGAAAGAAGAAAGACAGAGAGAAGTGAGAGAAGAAAAATAGAGGAGTGAGATGAGAGAGAGAGAGGACACAGAAGAGAGGGTGAGAAAGAAAAAAGTGAGAGGACAGAGAGTAGAGATAGAAAGAAGAGATGAATAGGATAAATAGGAAGCAGAGATAGAGAGCAGATAGAGAAAAGATAGAGATAAGAGAGAGGTAGTGAGAAGACACTGAGAGAGATAAGAGAGAGATAAAGTGAAGAAGGGGAGAAGAGACACAGAGAGTTGTGAGAAGGCACAGAGAGATAGAGAGATGAGACAGAGAAGAGATAGCGATAAAGAGCAGAGAGATAATGAGAAGAAATAGATATCAAGAGAATAGAGAAGAGAGTGAGGTGAGAGGTAACAGAGAGGAGTCATGGAGAGGACTGGGAGCGCACAATCATGTGCTTTTATTGTGTATTTTTTACCCCTTTCTCTACATTCTGGACTTTTTGGGGCCTGTTAAAAAAATTGGTGAATTTGTGTTTTGAAATTAAATTAAGCGACCAAAACCCCCAAAAATAAATCTGCCAAGATCCTTGTAATAATAAGAAAGCTCCACATATCCTTCCCAAGTCATCAATAGTTCCTTAGTTATTGATCTTTTCTGTTAGCACATGTATAGCTGTTTGTCTGACCATTGTCTGGGTTTGGCGGTATTTGTGCTGTCCATTGGATGATTGTTGTAGGGTGGTCGGACTGATCACCTGGGGGGTCTGCGCCCCCATTTCTGTAGGAGGATTCTAGGTGCTGGCTATAATATTGGGGAGGTGTGCAGACCTAAAAACTGGAGGTAGATTTTGACCAATCGCTGGCAGAAACCATCGTATCTGTTTCCACCATGCAATCTCAGAATCTGATCAAGGTACGATCAGATTAATGCCTAAAGCATTTTATGGTGACCATACACTCTTTGATAAATGATTGTTGTATTTTCCAATCGATCTCTGATAATATAAATAATCGATCTGTATTTGACAACCCACTCAATCAATCCTCTCAATCAATATGACACACACAAAGAAGTAGAGTTGAAGAAGTGGAGTTCAATCAATAACTGGAAGATTAGAGTCAAAAAAACAGGGGTGATTGGCGCTGTTCCGCTAAAATCAAAAAGACTGGTGTAATATATCAAGTGAACTGTGAAACAAACCAAGCACAAATAACAATGTATAAGATAAAGACAAATTAAGTGAAAATAGCTGAAGTATGTGCAACACCTGCCATGAAAAAGTGCAGCGTGTATTCGTTCCTAGGTGAACCAAAATAGATCAAGGTCTGGGTGGAAATGAATTCCCAAACAAACTATCAGGAAATCCTTAAAATCATATACTAATCATAATAAACAACAGTAGTGCATGAACTAACAAACACCAATAGTGTATAAATAAATGAATTTGAAATCTATAATCACAAATGCACATAAAAAAATTAAAAATTCATCATAAATTTTGAGTCCACAAAATGTCCCACAAAATATAAGTAAAATGTAAAAAAGGGCCTGTAGTGCAAAATTCTTCATAAAGTGCAAATAGTGAGTCTTTTTAAATTTCTAGCAATGATCTTAGTGCCGTGAAATCCTCCTGTCATCCAAAACGCCCCCCAATGTGCCCTCACTCACCGAAGGAGGACACCCCTGCAGGGGTATCAGGCCTGTCAGCTGTATCCCGCAGCTATGGTCCTTGGTAAAGGCTCCTGTTCGGATCTCCACTCTCGGTGTCCGGGCTGGCTCCAATCAATCCCCGCAGGCACATCCATATAGAATAAAAATGAATCCCATCGCGTAATTCCGTAAAATATATATATAAAGGCTTTATTGAATATACTAAAATCAAACCAACAATGTCCCGCTGCCTGGTTCGCAGTCAGACTATGTGGGAGAAAACAGTGCGGTGTGGCGTGCGTTCCACCGCTCGTTCCACACCCGGAAGCAAAACAATAGGACAAGACGTATGCGTATCACTTGGCCACGCCTTACGCGTTTCGTCATCCAGACGTCATCTGAGGCGCGGCCATCTTGGTACTCCATACGTCTTATATATGCGATGGAGGCGCCGGGAGGCCAATCATGGTGGAAAACCCGCCCCTCAGCCATGATGGAATAAATCCAAAGTGCCATCTAGTGGGTGAGAAGAAGACTACCTGTGTTTAATTGTATACGGCGCCTCCATCATAAGCCAGAAAAAAAGAGAGAAGAAGGGGATGTTAAAAGCAAATAGGCATTTTTAAGGCACTGGTACATCGGTAAATTGACAAAAAACATTCAAAAAGGGTAATCTATACATCTGCAGAATGTATCTATTAGTAAAGATAAAAAATAGACATAAAAATAAAATAAAAATAAACTACATATATGAGTGGATAATTCAAACTAAACATTGCACGCATTAAGGGAAAAAGAAGAGAAGGGACCTAAGTCCCGAGGTGGAAATTCTATTACCCCGTAGAGATCAATACAACCAATGGTCTAAGAGTAAGGAATATATATTAATATAAAAATATAAAAATGTACAAAATGTACATATAATATATACATATACCGTACAAAATGGGCCCTTGGCCATACTTTCAATATATCCTCATAAGTATTGCCCTCTATGTATAAAAAGGGAACATCTAAAAAATAGATAAAAAATAAATAAAAATATGTTATAATTAAAAAATTTTTTTATATTAAAATTAAATTTAAAAAAGTGATGCAGAATCTAAATAATGAATATGTACAGAAAGGAAGGATGCCTAGGCTGGAAAATAATTGCCTTCAGTATGTTGCCTACAGATATATACCTTTAACTTCCTGGAGGGGACCTGCGGTTAGAAATTAGATAGGAAACAGTTCAGGTCTATTTCTACATTGAGTCCCCTAGGGACCAGGCAATCAAGGCGATGTATCCATCTGGTTTCATTCTGGGAAATTAATTTTTTCTTGTTGCCTCCCCTCCATTGTTCCTTAATAGTGTCAATGCCGTAGAATATCAAACCAGATGGATCCCTATGGTGATATTCATCAAAGTGCCTAGAAAGATTATGTTTAGGGAACCCCTTTTTGATATTATTAATATGTTCCCTAATGCGTACACGTAGGGGTCTTGTGGTCCGGCCCACATATTGTAGTCGGCACGGACACTCGATGATGTATGTAACATGGGTGGTATCACAGGTAACAAGCTCCCTGATATCATATTCCTTACCACTCCTTGATTTGAAAGAGGTCCTCTTCTTAGGTTGCCTCTTACTAACCCTACAGCCCAAGCACTTCTGGCACCTATAAAAACCTTTCATATCGGCAAACAATTTCACACTTCTGGGGGGATCAACAACATTGTGAACCAGATGGTTTCTGAGTGTTGGTGCTCTCCTATAAATAAATCGGGGTTTCTTAGTAAGAATTTTCCCTAAGGTCCTATCTGATCTTAAAATTGGCCAGTACTTCCTTATTATGTATTCCATGGACCTATATTGATTATTAAAACCTGTTACGAAAGCTATATCGTCTGGGGAATTTTTTCTGTTGCACTGTTCCTTTCCCAACAAGGAATCCCGATCGTATTTTTGTATCTCCTCTTTCAATTTAACTAAAGGGTCAATTCTATAACCTTTATCCACAAATTTCTTAATTAAGGCATCAGCTTGATCTCTAAAATCCTCAATGTTCCGGCAATTCCTCCTTATTCTCAAAAGTTGTCCCTTGGGTATGTTCTCTTTCCATTTCGGATGGTGACAACTGGAGGTGGGTATATACCCGTTGCGATCCGTTACCTTAAAAAACGTTTTGGTGGACAATTCATCACCCTGTTTGAAGATCTGCAAATCCAAATAATCTATCATATCATAATTGGATTTACCAGTAAATGAGATACCGTAATCATTCCGGTTGAGTTCATCTAAGAAATCCTGAAATGACTCTGAACTCCCCGCCCATACAATGATTACATCATCTATGTACCGACGGTAAAATTTGATTTCAGACCTGCTTCTACCATAAATGTGACGTTCCTCCAACATGTCCATGAATAAATTTGCCACGCTCGGTGCATACTTAGCACCCATGGCTACACCTTTTTTCTGAACATAAAATTCTTTCTGATACCAGAAATAATTACTCTCCATTGCCAGTTGAAGACCCTCCAATATAAATTGGATTTGTTGGTGTCTGAGACCTGATCTCTCATGTAGGGCTTTCTCAACCCCTTTTAATCCATCCTTCTGTGAAATACTGGTATAAAGGGAATTGACGTCTATCGTTGCCAATAGACAATGTTCAATCCCGGAAATCCCTTTCAGTTCATTAATAAGTTGGGTACTGTCCTTCAGATAGGATTTGCCCTTCACTACTAGCGGTTTTAAAAATTGATCGATGTATTCACCTAGTCTCGAAAATAGGGAGTCCACTCCACTAACAATTGGTCTGCCCGGTGGTTTATTCAACCTCTTATGTATTTTGGGCAAATAATACAGGACAGGAGTTTTCGAGGATTCCGGAACTAAATACTTCGTTTCCTTCTTATTCAAGATGCCTATTTCTCTACCTTTTTTCACAAATCTTCTCAGACTCTTCACATATTGTGGTTTGGGGTTACTTTTCAGTTTTTTATACGTATTCTCGACCCTCAGTAAGTTGTTCATCTCTTCCTCATAGTCCCCCTTTTTTAGTATTACTAACCCACCCCCCTTGTCAGCGGGTCGTATCACCACTTCCTTCCTTTTACCGAGTTCTTGAATTGTTTTCCATATATGCTTACTTTTCGTCTTTTTCTTTTCCATTTTTGCCAGGTCGTTTTCCACCATCCGTTTGAAGGCTCCAATACACTGGTCCCCTGGCACCTTGGGATTAAAGATGGAATTGTTCCTAAGCTTGGTATGGACAAAACCATCAGTTTCCGTTATAGGGATGGTTTCCTTACTCAGGGCGTAGTGTTTCTTGATCTTCAGTTTCCTAATAAATTTTTGTAGATCAATATACACTTCAAATTTGTCAATACCCTTCTCTGGTGCGTATTTCAGTCCTAAGTCTAAAATCTTTAGTTCATCTTCTGAAAAAACTGCATCACTTAGATTAAAAATACCCTGGCCTAGTACTCCCTTCTTCTTTTTCTGCTTCCCTCCTCGTTTTCCTCTGGTCTGTTTCTTTCGTTGCCTCTGTAGAGGTAATCCGGTTCCCTCTCTGTAATCCTGTTCCTCCCGCTCATGGAATTCATACGTGGATGTTGTGGGGACTGATATCCTGGATAACCGTACGCCCTCTGTGTTCTGTTCATACCCACTGGTGGGCCTCTTCTTGGTGAATGGTAAAAATCTCTCTGTGTCCCTCGCCAACCTGGTGGATGATATTGCACTCTGGCATTCCATCTCCCAGGGGGTCTGTCTCGGGGTCTTCCATGCTGAAAATCCCTTTCCTCCTGATGGTCCCTTCTGTTCCTGGACCCCCATTGGGGTATATGTTGTCTCAAAGGGGAAAATCTATTCTGTGTGGGTACATTGTACCTAGGAGTCCGTGGGGATCTCCCAGTATTTTGCACTTGGTATGGTTCCCTCCTGTTGTCAGCATGTCTCTGTAGGTGATTTGGGGTCCTGGGGCTACCTTCTCTTCTCGTTGAGGGCCCTTGTTCAAACCTGGTTTGCCTCAACGTAATGGGATCCGGAATGTCCCCCCCATTCGATTCATCATGGGAATCCTCATCCATGGAAATTTCACCCGGGTCTTCAGTCACTTCCCCAAGGTCCAGCTGCCATTTGTAGACTTTTTTATTGGTGTAGTCTAAAACATCTCTTTTAAACTTTTTTTGTTTTTTGGCCTGAATGTCTGCATCATATTTTTTAATTATTTCTTGCAACTCCCTCTCTTTGATCTTATAATCACTCTGGCTACTGTATGGCAATAATAGTGACTTTATCTCATTAATGGTATCCTCAATCCCCCTTAACTTAAACTGTCTCCTTCTGACAATTTTCCCCAGAAGTTCCTTCTCACACTTGGAGAAGAAGGAATACCATTCCTCCATTAGGGTGACATCATCCAAACTATCATTGGGGTTCAAATCCCACCTCAACCTTCTAGGTGTCATGTTCTCCCCAATATAAGTCTCCAGGGTAGCAATATCCCACCAGACCCTAAGTTGTTTTTCAAGAGAGTGTCTAAGCTGTCTAAACAGGCCATTCATATCCTGTGCATTATTAACCTGTTGTTGACTAAAAATTCCAGTAAGGTCTATATTGCGATTAGACATATACCCAAATATATCCATAGCAGCAGAACTTGCGTGTACACCTATAAGGTGACCAAAAGATATATAAAACCAATAGCTCCGCGCTTAGGTAATCAAGGAACTGCAGCCCCCCAGCACAGAATCGCATCAATGTGAAATTCCAAAAAGATTTTAGCTTTTTGATTTTAGCGGAACAGCGCCAATCACCCCTGTTTTTTTGACTCTAATCTTTTTGGAATTTCACATTGGTGCGATTCTGTGCTGGGGGGCTGCAGTTCCTTGATTACCTAAGCGCGGAGCTATTGGTTTTATATATCTTTTGGTCACCTTATAGGTGTACACGCAAGTTCTGCTGCTATGGATATATTTGGGTATATGTCTAATCGCAATATAGACCTTACTGGAATTTTTAGTCAACAACAGGTTAATAATGCACAGGATATGAATGGCCTGTTTAGACAGCTTAGACACTCTCTTGAAAAACAACTTAGGGTCTGGTGGGATATTGCTACCCTGGAGACTTATATTGGGGAGAACATGACACCTAGAAGGTTGAGGTGGGATTTGAACCCCAATGATAGTTTGGATGATGTCACCCTAATGGAGGAATGGTATTCCTTCTTCTCCAAGTGTGAGAAGGAACTTCTGGGGAAAATTGTCAGAAGGAGACAGTTTAAGTTAAGGGGGATTGAGGATACCATTAATGAGATAAAGTCACTATTATTGCCATACAGTAGCCAGAGTGATTATAAGATCAAAGAGAGGGAGTTGCAAGAAATAATTAAAAAATATGATGCAGACATTCAGGCCAAAAAACAAAAAAAGTTTAAAAGAGATGTTTTAGACTACACCAATAAAAAAGTCTACAAATGGCAGCTGGACCTTGGGGAAGTGACTGAAGACCCGGGTGAAATTTCCATGGATGAGGATTCCCATGATGAATCGAATGGGGGGGACATCCCGGATCCCATTACGTTGAGGCAAACCAGGTTTGAACAAGGGCCCTCAACGAGAAGAGAAGGTAGCCCCAGGACCCCAAATCACCTACAGAGACATGCTGACAACAGGAGGGAACCATACCAAGTGCAAAATACTGGGAGATCCCCACGGACTCCTAGGTACAATGTACCCACACAGAATAGATTTTCCCCTTTGAGACAACATATACCCCAATGGGGGTCCAGGAACAGAAGGGACCATCAGGAGGAAAGGGATTTTCAGCATGGAAGACCCCGAGACAGACCCCCTGGGAGATGGAATGCCAGAGTGCAATATCATCCACCAGGTTGGCGAGGGACACAGAGAGATTTTTACCATTCACCAAGAAGAGGCCCACCAGTGGGTATGAACAGAACACAGAGGGCGTACGGTTATCCAGGATATCAGTCCCCACAACATCCACGTATGAATTCCATGAGCGGGAGGAACAGGATTACAGAGAGGGAACCGGATTACCTCTACAGAGGCAACGAAAGAAACAGACCAGAGGAAAACGAGGAGGGAAGCAGAAAAAGAAGAAGGGAGTACTAGGCCAGGGTATTTTTAATCTAAGTGATGCAGTTTTTTCAGAAGATGAACTAAAGATTTTAGACTTAGGACTGAAATACGCACCAGAGAAGGGTATTGACAAATTTGAAGTGTATATTGATCTACAAAAATTTATTAGGAAACTGAAGATCAAGAAACACTACGCCCTGAGTAAGGAAACCATCCCTATAACGGAAACTGATGGTTTTGTCCATACCAAGCTTAGGAACAATTCCATCTTTAATCCCAAGGTGCCAGGGGACCAGTGTATTGGAGCCTTCAAACGGATGGTGGAAAACGACCTGGCAAAAATGGAAAAGAAAAAGACGAAAAGTAAGCATATATGGAAAACAATTCAAGAACTCGGTAAAAGGAAGGAAGTGGTGATACGACCCGCTGACAAGGGGGGTGGGTTAGTAATACTAAAAAAGGGGGACTATGAGGAAGAGATGAACAACTTACTGAGGGTCGAGAATACGTATAAAAAACTGAAAAGTAACCCCAAACCACAATATGTGAAGAGTCTGAGAAGATTTGTGAAAAAAGGTAGAGAAATAGGCATCTTGAATAAGAAGGAAACAAAGTATTTAGTTCCGGAATCCTCGAAAACTCCTGTCCTGTATTATTTGCCCAAAATACATAAGAGGTTGAATAAACCACCGGGCAGACCAATTGTTAGTGGAGTGGACTCCCTATTTTCGAGACTAGGTGAATACATCGATCAATTTTTAAAACCGCTAGTAGTGAAGGGCAAATCCTATCTGAAGGACAGTACCCAACTTATTAATGAACTGAAAGGGATTTCCGGGATTGAACATTGTCTATTGGCAACGATAGACGTCAATTCCCTTTATACCAGTATTTCACAGAAGGATGGATTAAAAGGGGTTGAGAAAGCCCTACATGAGAGATCAGGTCTCAGACACCAACAAATCCAATTTATATTGGAGGGTCTTCAACTGGCAATGGAGAGTAATTATTTCTGGTATCAGAAAGAATTTTATGTTCAGAAAAAAGGTGTAGCCATGGGTGCTAAGTATGCACCGAGCGTGGCAAATTTATTCATGGACATGTTGGAGGAACGTCACATTTATGGTAGAAGCAGGTCTGAAATCAAATTTTACCGTCGGTACATAGATGATGTAATCATTGTATGGGCGGGGAGTTCAGAGTCATTTCAGGATTTCTTAGATGAACTCAACCGGAATGATTACGGTATCTCATTTACTGGTAAATCCAATTATGATATGATAGATTATTTGGATTTGCAGATCTTCAAACAGGGTGATGAATTGTCCACCAAAACGTTTTTTAAGGTAACGGATCGCAACGGGTATATACCCACCTCCAGTTGTCACCATCCGAAATGGAAAGAGAACATACCCAAGGGACAACTTTTGAGAATAAGGAGGAATTGCCGGAACATTGAGGATTTTAGAGATCAAGCTGATGCCTTAATTAAGAAATTTGTGGATAAAGGTTATAGAATTGACCCTTTAGTTAAATTGAAAGAGGAGATACAAAAATACGATCGGGATTCCTTGTTGGGAAAGGAACAGTGCAACAGAAAAAATTCCCCAGACGATATAGCTTTCGTAACAGGTTTTAATAATCAATATAGGTCCATGGAATACATAATAAGGAAGTACTGGCCAATTTTAAGATCAGATAGGACCTTAGGGAAAATTCTTACTAAGAAACCCCGATTTATTTATAGGAGAGCACCAACACTCAGAAACCATCTGGTTCATAATGTTGTTGATCCCCCCAGAAGTGTGAAATTGTTTGCCGATATGAAAGGTTTTTATAGGTGCCAGAAGTGCTTGGGCTGTAGGGTTAGTAAGAGGCAACCTAAGAAGAGGACCTCTTTCAAATCAAGGAGTGGTAAGGAATATGATATCAGGGAGCTTGTTACCTGTGATACCACCCATGTTACATACATCATCGAGTGTCCGTGCCGACTACAATATGTGGGCCGGACCACAAGACCCCTACGTGTACGCATTAGGGAACATATTAATAATATCAAAAAGGGGTTCCCTAAACATAATCTTTCTAGGCACTTTGATGAATATCACCATAGGGATCCATCTGGTTTGATATTCTACGGCATTGACACTATTAAGGAACAATGGAGGGGAGGCAACAAGAAAAAATTAATTTCCCAGAATGAAACCAGATGGATACATCGCCTTGATTGCCTGGTCCCTAGGGGACTCAATGTAGAAATAGACCTGAACTGTTTCCTATCTAATTTCTAACCGCAGGTCCCCTCCAGGAAGTTAAAGGTATATATCTGTAGGCAACATACTGAAGGCAATTATTTTCCAGCCTAGGCATCCTTCCTTTCTGCACATATTCATTATTTAGATTCTGCATCACTTTTTTAAATTTAATTTTAATATAAAAAAATTTTTTAATTATAACATATTTTTATTTATTTTTTATCTATTTTTTAGATGTTCCCTTTTTATACATAGAGGGCAATACTTATGAGGATATATTGAAAGTATGGCCAAGGGCCCATTTTGTACGGTATATGTATATATTATATGTACATTTTGTACATTTTTATATTTTTATATTAATATATATTCCTTACTCTTAGACCATTGGTTGTATTGATCTCTACGGGGTAATAGAATTTCCAACATCGGGACTTAGGTCCCTTCTCTTCTTTTTCCCTTAATGCGTGCAATGTTTAGTTTGAATTATCCACTCATATATGTAGTTTATTTTTATTTTATTTTTATGTCTATTTTTTATCTTTACTAATAGATACATTCTGCAGATGTATAGATTACCCTTTTTGAATGTTTTTTGTCAATTTACCGATGTACCAGTGCCTTAAAAATGCCTATTTGCTTTTAACATCCCCTTCTTCTCTCTTTTTTTCTGGCTTATGATGGAGGCGCCGTATACAATTAAACACAGGTAGTCTTCTTCTCACCCACTAGATGGCACTTTGGATTTATTCCATCATGGCTGAGGGGCGGGTTTTCCACCATGATTGGCCTCCCGGCGCCTCCATCGCATATATAAGACGTATGGAGTACCAAGATGGCCGCGCCTCAGATGACGTCTGGATGACGAAACGCGTAAGGCGTGGCCAAGTGATACGCATACGTCTTGTCCTATTGTTTTGCTTCCGGGTGTGGAACGAGCGGTGGAACGCACGCCACACCGCACTGTTTTCTCCCACATAGTCTGACTGCGAACCAGGCAGCGGGACATTGTTGGTTTGATTTTAGTATATTCAATAAAGCCTTTATATATATATTTTACGGAATTACGCGATGGGATTCATTTTTATTCTATATGGATGTGCCTGCGGGGATTGATTGGAGCCAGCCCGGACACCGAGAGTGGAGATCCGAACAGGAGCCTTTACCAAGGACCATAGCTGCGGGATACAGCTGACAGGCCTGATACCCCTGCAGGGGTGTCCTCCTTCGGTGAGTGAGGGCACATTGGGGGGCGTTTTGGATGACAGGAGGATTTCACGGCACTAAGATCATTGCTAGAAATTTAAAAAGACTCACTATTTGCACTTTATGAAGAATTTTGCACTACAGGCCCTTTTTTACATTTTACTTATATTTTGTGGGACATTTTGTGGACTCAAAATTTATGATGAATTTTTAATTTTTTTATGTGCATTTGTGATTATAGATTTCAAATTCATTTATTTATACACTATTGGTGTTTGTTAGTTCATGCACTACTGTTGTTTATTATGATTAGTATATGATTTTAAGGATTTCCTGATAGTTTGTTTGGGAATTCATTTCCACCCAGACCTTGATCTATTTTGGTTCACCTAGGAACGAATACACGCTGCACTTTTTCATGGCAGGTGTTGCACATACTTCAGCTATTTTCACTTAATTTGTCTTTATCTTATACATTGTTATTTGTGCTTGGTTTGTTTCACAGTTCACTTGATATATTACACCAGTCTTTTTGATTTTAGCGGAACAGCGCCAATCACCCCTGTTTTTTTGACTCTAATCTTTTTGGAATTTCACATTGGTGCGATTCTGTGCTGGGGGGCTGCAGTTCCTTGATTACCTAAGCGCGGAGCTATTGGTTTTATATTAAATAACTGGAAGATACAATCACAGGTTTATGGTCGTATCTCTGCTTCCAATCTCATAATCTGAACCATCAAAATATGATTAGATTCACAACCAAATCATCTCAAGGTTGCCAATCAATGCAAAACGATTGATCATTTTCAGCCCTGACTGATCAACCTAGTTTGATGAAATCCAATCTCACCTAAGTCTAAACTGATCAGAAGGGAAGTTATGGCTATTTGATTGTTTGCTGATTCGATCATTTTGATTGAATTGCAAAGTGCATACAGTCACCAATAGTGCTGCCCATCAATGCAAAAGGATCGATCATTCTTTTCCCTGGCCGATCAACTCAGTTTGGTTGAATCCGATCTAAATCAGGTCTAAATCGATCGGAAAGGGAGGTCATGCCTATTTGAATGTTTGCTGATTTGATCGTTTTGATTGGGTAATAAAATCGACCACCATTGTGCATTTTGAACTATGATCTATCCATTCTAAATGTAAAGGATCTATAAAAATTGATCACTTAATCAATCTGAATTGCGGTTGGCTCCCCTGAAACACATATAGGTATATGTTTGATCGCTCGGAAGCAATCAACAAAATTGGATGACAGCTGATCGTCTTGGCATACATCTAGAACTATCTGAAAGCTCACTAAGCCTCGGTTCACATCGCTGTGACCCATGCGATTCATGCAGATTCATAAGTGGCAAAAAAGTTGCATCAAAGTAGTGCAAAAAGTCGCTGGGACTTGAGAAACATTGATTGACACGTCCGAAATAAATGTTTTCTCTTGTCATGCGACTTTATGTGTCCCAAGTCGCAGCAGTGTGAACCAAGGCTAAGCCGATCGAATCTTTGGTTCGCGTTTCTTCATTCTATTTTATCGTTTTAGTGTCATTGATGGGTCGGTTGTATGATTGTATGATGGTATTGGTATGTGAGCGGTCACCTTTACCTGATGATTACGCAAACATCTAAATAACAAATCAGTATTTGTAGGACGTTATATTTGATTGCAAGCTCTTTAGTTCAGCTCCTCAGCAGCATACGTTGTCTGGATCTTCCTGTGACGGTTGGGTGAAGAGATATGGAGTCACCATATAAAGTCAAAGCCTGGCAGCTGGCGGTGGGGAAGGGGTTAACGGTTTGGTTTACTTTCAAAGCGGAGACGTTGCCTCGTTTCCGTCGCTGGCGGTTGTGCGTGTAAAGAAGATACGTGAGATTCTCTGGATAGTCCAGACTGCTCTGCCATCACAACGTATCTGCTCCAGTCTGCTCTTATATTATTATTATTAATATACAGGATTTATATAGCACCAACAGCGAGCGTAGTGCTGTACAAAATGTACAAAATGTCAAATGCCTTGTGCATGGGAAGGACATACAGTGCCTTGAAAAAGTATTCACACCCCTTGAAATTTTCCACATTTTGTCATGTTACAACCAAAAAACGTAAATGTATTTTATTGGGATTTTATGTGATAGACCAACACACACCATCCCCACCCGTGAAACATGGTGGTGGCAGCATCATGTTGTGGGGATGCTTTTCTTCAGCAGGGACAGGGAAGCTGTCAGAGTTGATGGGAAGATGGATGGAGCCAAATACAGGGAAATCTTAGAAGAAAATCTGTTGGCGTCTGCAAAAGACTTGAGACTGGGGGGGAGGTTCACCTTCCAGCAGGACAACGACCCGAAACATACAGCCAGAGCTACAATGGAATGGTTTAGATCAAAGCATATTCATGTGTTAGAATGGCCCAGTCACAGTCCAGACCTAAATCACTTTGAGATTCTGTGGCAAGATTTGAAAATTGCTGTTCACAGACGCTCTCCATCCAATCTGACAGAGCTTGAGATATTCTGCAAAGAAGAATGGGCAAAAATGTCCCTCTCTAGATGTGCAAAGCTGGTAGAGACATCCCCAAAATGACTTGCAGCTGTAATTGCAGAGAAAGGAGGTTCTACAAAGTATTGACTCCGGGCGGCTGACACAGACACAGCCAGCGGCGATCACCCCGCGGGAGACACAGCAGCCAACGCAAATCACCTTACCTAGTGGAGGCATGAAGGAGGCAGAGAGAAGGAAGAGCCAGGCCGCTCCAGCGAGGACACAAACATTCTCTTTCCAGCCGACTGGAACCCAGAAGTGTGTCCTGAGACACGATTGGCCAGGGAGTCTTAAGACACCCTAGCCAATAGGGGCTTCCTGGTTGGCCGGGAGGAGAATGTGGCAGAATAGTGAATATTCATTCTCTAGTGTCACACAACTGGGTGGGATCAGGGTGCACTCTCAGAGCCCCGAGCCCACCCTATTCTGAAGCCTATTAGAGCCTCTGGATCAGGTGCTTCAAAAGACACGCCCCCTGCCTATCTCCACAATTGTAATTCATGTGTCCGGCGTCCTGAAAGGGACTGGGCACATGGATAGGGAGGGAGGGGGGGGCGCCCCCAATGCACGGGCCGCCACTGGTCTACACACATAGGACGGGCCTATCCAATAATCTGGTCCATAGAGATCTATAATAAAGTGCAGCTAAGGAGCGAGTCAAAGCAGAAATGTCTCCATGTGTGGTGAAGATCCAGCCTGGTGATTTCAAACCTTGCTTGGTGATATGGAGAAATGTCTGCCCTCCGGGCACAAAACACTTTAATAATTTGTCCTCAGTACACACAATGGCTAGAAATCCACTGTCTGTGTGTGCACCAAATTCCTTTGCAAACCCAGATATTACCTTGTAGCAGTGACATCACCACTGTGCAGAGAGCAAAGCTGTGGGAGGGACCTTGCTTGTTCCACCCACTACAGGAGGAGGGGGAAGAGGCTAAACCAGTCCCCTACACAAGGAGAGAGCGCAAAGCTGTGGGAGGGACCCTGCTTGTTCCACCCACTACAGGAGGAGGGGGAAGAGGCTAAACCAGTCCCCTACACAAGGAGAGAGCGCAAAGCTGTGGGATGGACCCTGCTTGCTCAACCCACTACAGAAGGGGGGAGACCAGACCAGTTTCCCTGCACAAGGAGAGAGACCAAAGCTGTGGGAGGGGCCTTGCTTGCTCCCCCCCACTACAGGAGGGGGCGGAGACTAGACTAGCCACTCTGCACAATGAGAGAGCAAAGCTGTGGGAGGGGCCCTGTTGGCTCCACCCACTACAGGAGGGAGCAGAGGCTAGACCATTCCTCCTGCACAAGGAGAGAGAGCAAAGCTGTGGGAGGGGCTCTGCTCGCTCCACCCACTGCAGGAGGAGGGGGCGGAGGCTAGTTCAGTCACCCTGCACAAGGAGAGAGAGCAAAGCTGTGGGAGGGGCTCTGCTCGCTCCACCCACTGCAGGAGGAGGGGGCGGAGGCTAGTTCAGTCACCCTGCACAAGGAGAGAGAGCAAAGCTGTGAGAAGGGCCTTGCTTGCTCCACCCACTACAGGAGGAGGGGGCGGAGGCTAGATCAGTCACCCTGCACAAGGAGAGAGAGCAAAGCTGTGGGAAGGGCCTTGCTTGCTCCACCCACTACAGGAGGGGTAGAGAATAGACCAGTCCCCCTGCACAGGGAGAAAGAGAAAAGCTGTGGGAGTGGCCCTGCTTGCCCCACCCACTACAGTATGTAGTGTAGACTAGACCAGTCCCCCTACACAAGGACAGAGAGCAAAGCTTTTGGAGGGGCCCTGCTTGCCCGACCCACCACAGGAGGGGCAGAGACTAGACCAGTCACTCTCCACAAGGAAAGAGCGAGAGCAAAGCTGTGGGAGTGGCCTTGCTTGCTCCACCCACTACAGGAGAGGGGTGGAGGCTAGACCATTCTCCCTGCACAAAGAGAGAGAGCAAAGCTGTGGGAGTGGCCTTGCTTGCTCCACCCACTACAGGAGGGGGCGGAGACAAGACCTGTCCCCCTGCACAAAGACAGAGAGCAGCAGTGAGCGGTCTTTTTATTAAAAAAAAAAACCACAAGATATCTTATGAATGGGCCAGCAACCGCCTCTGCACAAGACCTGGAAGACCACTGAGATCAATGATAGTGGTAACTACTACAATGATTCTCTACTTCCACCAGTATGGAATATGGATACTTCTATTGGTCCAAGCTGGAACAATGTAACAATACAATAAAAGCCAGACCTGGTATTCAGATGGAAACAATGTAACCAAGAAGTAAGTCATCTTTCTCAGATTGATTGTTTTGATGTTCTTCCCTAGGAGTCGTCTCTATATAAGAGCCAGCACTGTGATTGTCCTACAATGATTGTGCAGCACCCATCATTATGAGGATACATTCTTATGGATGCCCAAAGGTGGGCTTGGCAGATGTTTTCAATCACGGTGCCAAAATCGTACAGAAAAAGGAACAAAAGACATTGAGGTGCATATATTCAAAGTAGCCAAAATAGGCGTAATAGCACTGCCAGGACAAGGGGTGGGCAGGAGGTGCAGTTGCCCCGGGCGCACTGAAGAAAAGTGTTGAAAGAATGGATGCAGGGTGGTACACCCATTCTAAAGCATGTATTAACAGTGGGGGGGGGGGGGGGGGGGCTCACAATTCCAGATCCTTGCCCTGGGCACTGGACAACCCTGTATTGGTCCCAGCCTGCTCTACAACGCAGTCTTCTTACCTTCCAGGGAGGATTTATTACACAAGATGAAAAGATCATGAAGAAGATATGTCAGTATTGACCTCGGATGGCTCTATACACACAGTGCTGCCAGAGTGTGATATATCTCCACTATCATACATCTGCCTTATCCAGCTATTGTCCTTCCATGTCAGCTGTATACAAGCAGTTTTATATAATATAATCAATGGAGAGAGTTCTGACCTTCACAGGGAGGGGTAGGCCTAGGGACCAATCAAGTGGTCTGCATGCACATGTGCTAACAGGGAACTCACAGGCAGGAGGATAGAGCAGAGAAGTGACCTCAGAAGCCTGCCGCTGCTCCTTCATTGGCTGGACAAAGTTGGGCTGCTGCGGTGGTGGGTGGTCAGAGACACGGCTCTGCCAACTGGTGGGATGTCTGGATCACAAGACCGGCTGTACAGAATTACAAATAATTACCAGCCGGATCAATCTTTATTGTTTTAATGATCTTTCACTCCAAAAATGATTGTTTGAGAAAAATACATAAATAATAATAATATAAATGTTGGCGCTATATAAATCCTGTATAATTATAGTAATAATATAAATTTATATATATATATATATATATATATATATATATATATATATATATATATATACAGTGTCTTGAAAAAGTATTCATACCCCTTGACATTTTCCACATTTTGTCAGGTTACAACCAAAAACGTAAATGTATTTTATTGGGATTTTATGTGATAGACCAACACAAAGTGGCTCATAATTGTGAAGTGGAAGGAAAATGATTAATGGTTTTCAACACTTTTTACAAATAAATATGTGAAAAGTGTGGGGTACATTTGTATGGCGCCCCCCGGAGTCAATACTTTGTAGAACCTCCTTTCACTGCAATTACATCTGCAAGTCTTTTTGGGGGATGTCTCTACCAGCTTTGCACATCTAGAGAGGGACATTGTTGCCCATTCTTCTTTGCAAAATATCTCAAGCTCTGTCAGATTGGATGGAGAGCGTCTGTGAACAGCAATTTTCAAGTCTTGCCACAGATTCACAAATGAAATTAGGTCTGGACTGTGACTGGGCCATTCTAACACATGAATATGCTTTGATCCAAACCATTCCATTGTAGCTCTGGCTGTATGTTTAGGGTCATTGTCCTGCTGGAAGGTGAACCTCCCCCCAGTCTCAAGTCTTTTGCAGACTCTAACAGGTTTTCTTCTAAGATTGCCCTGTATTTGGCTCCATCCATCTTCCTATCAACTCTGACCAGCTTCCCTGTCTGTCAGAGAACCGTCACTAACGCTCGTTCCAGGGTGCCAGCCGGACGTACGATAAGAACGAGCGAGCCCCGGACTAGGCACGCACGTAATGCGATCGTACGAACGAGGGCACGTCAGCGCGTGCACGCTCGCACACTAACGAATCACGGCGCAAGGCGCCCTATTTAAACGATCAGCAGACTAGCATCAATGCTGGATTGTCTCAGCTCGTTCCTGAACCCTTGCTGTTGCCTTGTTTACTTGACCCTGATCTTGAACCTCTGCTTGCCTTGACTACCCCCTCGGATCACCCCTACATCTCTGCCTGCCTTGCTTCCTGTATTGAACCCGGCTTGGACTCTTGACTACGGCTCTGTCTCCTGATTCGGTACCCCGCTGCCAGTTTGTTGCCAACCTCCGCCAGTCCCTGACCACGTCTCTGCCTGCCGATTGTGTACCTCGTTGCCAGCACGTTGCCAACTCCTGCCTGCCTTGACCCTGCAAGTTCCTCTGCTGGACCTCTCTTGCATCCATCCAGGGATCAGCACCTCAGCTTCCTTCCGAAGACTTCTGGGTTCCTGATCCTGCCAGCAGGCACCTGCACCCTTCCGCCGCCCTAGCAACCCTGTCTCAACCTCCAGGGACGCTAGGACCGGGACCGTGCAAGAGGCCGCCCTCGTCATTTCAGACTCCGCTGTAAGGTACGTGACAGTACAATCCAGCCAGAAATGGAGTCTGAAAGGGGGGCCTCAGCTATGGACGCTCTGTGTCAACAGATCGCAAATCTCACTCAAGCAGTTCAGGGCCTGCAAGATGGCTACCAACGACTTGAACAGCGAGTGGAGTCTCTCTCTCCAAGTACCTCAGCACCTCGGACCACAGCACCTGCATCATCAACTCCAGTTTCTACACCCACAGTAGTGGTGCCACCCCCAGAACCACGAGTTCCTGCTCCGGAGAAATTTATGGGTGACCGCAGCAAATTCCGTGCTTTCAGGAATGCCTGCCATTTGTACTTCTTGCTTCAGCCCCGCACCTTTTCTTTGGAAAGTACCAAGGTGGGGTTCATCATTTCATTACTGCAGGGAGAACCTCAGACCTGGGCTCATCATTTACTGGAACAAGCCAGTCCCTTGCTGGGTACCATGGACTCTTTTTTGGATGAAATGGCCAAACTGTATGATGATCCCCAGCGTACTACCACCGCAGAGGCCAGCCTCCACACCCTCCAGCAGGGTCGTAGGCCCGTGGAGGACTATGTTACAGACTTTAAACGGTGGAGTACCGACACACATTGGAACGACGCCGCTCTCCGTTTTCAGTTCCGTTTAGGGCTTTCGGAGGCACTCAAGGATGAACTAGCTCGTGTGGGGATCCCTGATTCCCTCGAAGAACTAATTCAACTGTCCATTCAGATCGATCGCCGGCTGAGGGAGCGAAGATCTGAAAGGACCAGCCAGTATCGGCCCATGTGGATGCTACCCAGGGTACCCAGTCGCCTACCTACCTCCACACCCCCACTATCTGCTTCTACCACTGAACCTCCAGAACCAATGCAGTTGGGTTTGCTTCGTGCACCCTTGACTCCGGAAGAAAAACAACGCCGTCGTATGAATAATCTCTGTCTCTACTGCGGGGGAGCCGGTCATTACGCCAATATGTGTCCCAACAAGACCCGTAAGTGTGACTCACCTCTTCTTGATCGATATGCATTAACTCTAGCAAGAACGACTCACATTGCTGTTCCTGTCTCTCTACAGCTTCCAGAAGGGGTGCTTCAGATCCAGGCCATAATTGACTCCGGTGCCTGCAGTTGCTTCATTGACCGTGCCTTTGCCCTGCAACACAACATTCCGCTGCGATCGAAGCAACATAAACTATTCATCCGATTAGCTGATGGGTCCAATATCAAATCTGGGCCTATCATCCAAGAAACCCAACCTTTGCCTGCCAACATCTTACCCAATCACCAAGAACTGTTGTGCCTGGACGTTATATCCTCACCACTTTTTCCGATCATTTTAGGAATGCCATGGTTGCAAGCACACAACCCACAGATAGACTGGACAACCGGCCAGGTAGTCTTTCAGTCCTCCTACTGTCTCAAGAACTGTCTCCAGGTCCTCCACCACACAGCTCCAGTTATTGGGTGTCTCAAACCAGTATCCGAATCCCAAGACCTCGTCCCATCCGTGTACCATGATTTCTTGGATGTTTTCGACAAGCAGAAAGCTGATACTCTTCCCCCGCACCGGGCCTACGATTGCCCGATTGAACTTTTACCAGGGGCTGAAATCCCATTTGGGAGGATCTTTCCTCTGTCAGAGCCTGAACTCGCAGTCCTAAAAGACTATGTGAATGAGAACCTCAAGAAGGGGTTCATCCGTCACTCAACATCACCAGCCGGGGCAGGAATATTCTTTGTTGAAAAGAAAGACTATTCGCTCCGTCCATGTGTGGATTACAGAGAGCTAAACCGGATCACCGTTAAAAATCGCTACCCCTTGCCTCTGATTCCAGAATTGCTCCAGAGACTCCGCTCTGCAAGAATATTCACCAAGTTAGATTTACGAGGTGCTTACAATCTGATCAGAATCAGGGAAGGAGACGAGTGGAAAACGGCCTTCCGGACTCGTTTTGGCCACTTTGAATACCTCGTCATGCCCTTCGGATTATGCAATGCTCCAGCAACCTTCCAGCATTTTGTGAATAATATTTTCAGAGACTTTCTAGATCTATTCATGATCGTCTACCTAGACGATATCCTAGTTTTCTCAGCCTCCTTAGATCTTCACCGTGTCCATGTGAAACAAGTCCTTCTGAGGCTAAGACAAAATTGACTCTATGCCAAGGCCGAGAAATGCGAATTTGAACGGCAGACCATCCACTTCCTCGGACTGGTGATTTCTACAGGAGGTATGGCAATGGATCCTCAAAAAGTCACAGCTATAACGTCCTGGCCACCTCCCACTGATAAGAAAGGGGTACAACGGTTCGTCGGCTTCTCTAACTTCTACAGAAAATTCATTAAAAACTTCTCCGGTATCATCATGCCCATCACTCAGCTCACCAAGAAACAGAACCGTTTTCAATGGACAGAGGCAGCCCAAGCTGCTTTCGACAAGTTAAAGGGACTTTTTACCTCAGCTCCGTTATTAAAGCACCCTGACCCCGCTCTTCCATACATCCTGGAGGTGGACGCCTCAGAAAGCGCCGTAGGGGCCATCCTGTCCCAGCGCCAAGGACCCAAGGCTCTAATGCACCCTGTGGCCTTCTTCTCAAAGAAGTTGGGACCTTCAGAAAGGAACTATGATGTGGGGGACCGAGAACTATTGGCAATCAAATTGGCTTTAGAAGAGTGGCGGTACCTCTTGGAAGGAGCAACACACCCAATACTGATCTTCACGGATCACAAAAATTTGGAATACCTCAGGACCGCCAAACGCCTCAGGCCCAGACAAGCAAGGTGGGCTCTTTTCTTCTCACGCTTTAACTTCCACATAACCTACCGGCCCGGCTCCAAGAATGTGAAACCTGACGCGTTATCGCGTATGTTTACAGAAGTTGAAGTCCCACCTCAAACTGATACTATCCTGCAGGCTGGAAATTTTCTACTTATTCAAACCGACCTAATGTCACAGATCCGTCAAGCATCCAGGGAAGTCTCTCTGTCTCCAGATACAGACCTTCAGGAGAACGATGGGCTCTATTGGCGGGGTAATAAAATTTTCATACCACACAATTTACGTGCTACCATCCTACAGGTGTGTCATGACTACCCACTGGCCGGCCATTTTGGGGGATACAAAACCATGGATTTGATCCAGAGACATTTCTGGTGGCCTAATTTAGCAAAGGACTGCAGGAAATATGTTAGCTCATGTTCAATCTGTCTCAGGAACAAGAACAGCAAGAACAAAGCGTGGGGACTATTGAGACCTCTACCCATTCCTGAGAGACCCTGGGATAAAATCGCAATGGACTTTATCGTAGAGCTCCCTCCATCAGAGGGGTTCTCATCTATTTTTGTAGTGGTAGACCGCCTCTCCAGGATGTCACACTTCATCCCTATGAAAGGGACCCCATCAGCAACTGAAACTGCTGAAGTCTTCGTTAAAGAGGTTGTTAGACTGCATGGAATCCCTAGTGACATCGTCTCGGATCGAGGAGTACAGTTTACTTCAAAATTTTGGAAAGCACTGTGCGAAGCGCTGGGCATCAAACTCAACTTTTCTTCGGCTTATCATCCCCAGTCCAACGGACAGACTGAGCGTACCAACCAAACGCTGGAGCAATATCTGCGTTGCTTCACCTCCTTCTCCCAAGAAGATTGGGCCTCACTTCTGCCGCTGGCAGAATTTGCATTTAACAACTCTGCTCATACCGCCACCAACCAATCACCCTTCTTCTCCAACTACGGGTTTCATCCTTCCTTCTTGCCTACATTGATTCCGGACTCTCCTTTGCCTGCAGTTCAGGACAGATTAAATTTCTTTGCTATCAATAACCAAGTGTTAAAGGATACCATTGCCAAAGCACAAGAGGTTAATAAGAGGTTCTTTGACAGGAAGAGGAGAGGAGAACTAGATTTGAAGGTTGGTGATCGTGTGTGGCTGTCAACTTTGAATCTAAAACTTACCTGTCCATCCAGGAAATTGGGACCTAAATACCTAGGACCCTTTCCGGTCAAGAGAAAAATTAATCCAGTGGCTTATGAGCTCGAACTTCCCGATTCATTTAAAATTCACCCTGTGTTTCATACCTCTTTGTTGAAGCCTGATGTGGTCAATCCCTTTCCTGGTCGTGAAAGAGGGCCCCCAGAGGCCATAATGGTAGACGGGGAAGAAGAGTTTGAAATTGAGACCATTGTAGATTGCAGGAGAAGGCGGGGACAAAATCAATATTTAATTAAATGGAAGGGTTTTGGTCCAGAAGAAAACTCCTGGGAACCGGAAACGAACCTCCATGCCCCAAGACTCATACAAGCTTTTCATCGTGCTCATCCGGCAAGGAGGTCTCAGGTGGGCATCCGGAGGCTGCCCGTAAGGAGGGGGCAATGTCAGAGAACCGTCACTAACGCTCGTTCCAGGGTGCCAGCCGGACGTACGATAAGAACGAGCGAGCCCCGGACTAGGCACGCACGTAATGCGATCGTACGAACGAGGGCACGTCAGCGCGTGCACGCTCGCACACTAACGAATCACGGCGCAAGGCGCCCTATTTAAACGATCAGCAGACTAGCATCAATGCTGGATTGTCTCAGCTCGTTCCTGAACCCTTGCTGTTGCCTTGTTTACTTGACCCTGATCTTGAACCTCTGCTTGCCTTGACTACCCCCTCGGATCACCCCTACATCTCTGCCTGCCTTGCTTCCTGTATTGAACCCGGCTTGGACTCTTGACTACGGCTCTGTCTCCTGATTCGGTACCCCGCTGCCAGTTTGTTGCCAACCTCCGCCAGTCCCTGACCACGTCTCTGCCTGCCGATTGTGTACCTCGTTGCCAGCACGTTGCCAACTCCTGCCTGCCTTGACCCTGCAAGTTCCTCTGCTGGACCTCTCTTGCATCCATCCAGGGATCAGCACCTCAGCTTCCTTCCGAAGACTTCTGGGTTCCTGATCCTGCCAGCAGGCACCTGCACCCTTCCGCCGCCCTAGCAACCCTGTCTCAACCTCCAGGGACGCTAGGACCGGGACCGTGCAAGAGGCCGCCCTCGTCATTTCAGACTCCGCTGTAAGGTACGTGACACTGTCCCTGCTGAAGAAAAGCATCCCCACCACATGATGCTGCCACCACCATGTTTCACGGTGGGGATGGTGTGTTCAGGGTGATGTGCAGTGTTAGTTTTTCCTACACATAGCATTTTGCTTTTAGGCCTAAAAGTTAAATTTTGGTCTCATCTGACCAGAGCACCTTCTTCCACATGTTTGCTGTGTCCTCCACATGGCTTCTCACAAACTGCAAACGGGACTTCTTATGACTTTCTATCACCAATGACTTTCTTCTTGTCACTCTTCCATAAAGGTCAGATTTGTGGAGAGCACGACTAATAGTTGTCCTGTGGACAGATTCTCCCACCTGAGCTGTGGATCTCTGCAGCTCCTCCAGAGTTACCATGGGCCTCTTGGCTCTTCTCTGATGAATGTTTTCCTTGCCCGGTCTGTCATTTTAGGTGGACGGCCATGTCTTGGTAGGTTTGCAGTTGTCCCATACTCTTTCCATTTTCAGATGATGGATTGAACAGAGCTCCGTGAGATGTTGAAAGCTTGGGAGATTTTATTTAGAACATAACCCTGCTTTAAACTTCTCCACAACTTTATCCCTGACCTGTCTGGTGTGTTCTGTGGCCTTCATGATGCTGTTTGTTCACTAAGGTTCTCTAACAAACCTGAGGGCTTCACAGAACAGCTGTATGTATAGTGAAATTAAATGACACACAAGTTGTCTCTATTTACTAATTAGGTGACTTCTGAAGGTAATTGGTTCCACTAGATTTTAGTTAGGGGTATCAGAGTAAAGGGGGCTGAATACAAATGTACCCCACACTTTTCACATATTTATTTGTAAAAAAATATTGAAAACCATTTATCATTTTCCTTCCACTTCACAATTATGTGCCACTTTGTGTTGGTCTATCACATAAAGTGTATATATATTTATTTTTAACTAAATCAGTCAGTAGAATACACTGTAATTATTATTTTTCTTGAAATGAGATCTGGCAGTGCTGATTCAGATAGATGTCTGCTAGTCTGAGGCGGACAGAGACGTTATTTTCTGACTCATTTCAGATTCTCAGAATGAGATCTATTAGCAGTAAAGGGAGGAGAAGGGGGGGTTAAATTTTTATGCTGATTACAGATAAAGAGAGAGGCGGGGGAGAGGCGGGATGAGCGATGCCAAGTTCTGTCTGATTCACCACCATTAACTGTCACCTGTCCATTCCGGGTGTTTTCAGTCAGCCTGGGTATAGATTATCTCTCCTGGGTATAGATTATCTCTCCTGGGTATAGATTATCTCTCCTGGGTATAGATTATCTCTCCTGGGTATAGATTATCTCTCCTGGGTATAGACTATCTCTCCTAGGTATAGACCATCTCTCCTGGGAATAGATTATCTCTCCTGGGTATAGACTATCTCTCCTGGGTATAGACCATCTCTCCTGTGTATAGACTATCTCTCCTGGGTATAGACTATCTCTCCTGGGTATAGACTATCTCTCCTGGGTATAGACCATCTCTCCTGTGTATAGACTATCTCTCCTGGGTATAGACTATCTCTCCTGGGTATAGACTATCTCTCCTGGGTATAGACCATCTCTCCTGTGTATAGACTATCTCTCCTGGGTATAGACTATCTCTCCTGTGTATAGACTATCTCTCCTGGGTATAGACTATCTCTCCTGGGTATAGACCATCTCTCCTGGGTATAGACTATCTCTCCTGGGTATAGACCATCTCTCCTGGGTATAGACCATCTCTCCTGTGTATAGACTATCTCTCCTGGGTATAGACTATCTCTCCTGGGTATAGACCATCTCTCCTGGGTATAGACTATCTCTCCTGGGTATAGACCATCTCTCCTGGGTATAGACCATCTCTCCTGGGTATAGACTATCTCTCCTGGGTATAGACTATCTCTCCTGGGTATAGACCATCTCTCCTGGGTATAGACTATCTCTCCTGGGTATAGACTATCTCTCCTGGGTATAGACCATCTCTCCTGGGTATAGACTATCTCTCCTGGGTATAGACCATCTCTCCTGGGTATAGACCATCTCTCCTGGGTATAGACCATCTCTCCTGGGTATAGACTATCTCTCCTGGGTATAGACTATCTCTCCTGGGTATAGACCATCTCTCCTGGGTATAGACCATCTCTCCTGGGTATAGACTATCTCTCCTGGGTATAGACTATCTCTCCTGGGTATAGACCATCTCTCCTGTGTATAGACTATCTCTCCTGGGTATAGACCATCTCTCCTGGGTATAGACTATCTCTCCTGGGTATAGACCATCTCTCCTGGGTATAGACTATCTCTCCTGGGTATAGATTATCTCTCCTGGGTATAGACTATCTCTCCTGGGTATAGACTATCTCTCCTAGGTATAGACTATCTCTCCTGGGTATAGACTATCTCTCCTGGGTATAGATTATATCTCCTGGGTATAGACTATCTCTCCTAGGTATAGACTATCTCTCCTGGGTATAGACCATCTCTCCTGTGTATAGACTATCTCTCCTGGGTATAGACTATCTCTCCTGGGTATAGACTATCTCTCCTGGGTATAGACTATCTCTCCTGGGTATAGACTATCTCTCCTGGGTATAGACCATCTCTCCTGTGTATAGACTATCTCTCCTGGGTATAGACTATCTCTCCTGGGTATAGACTATCTCTCCTAGGTATAGACCATCTCTCCTGTGTATAGACTATCTCTCCTGGGTATAGACTATCTCTCCTGGGTATAGACCATCTCTCCTGTGTATAGACTATCTCTCCTGGGTATAGACTATCTCTCCTGGGTATAGACTATCTCTCCTGGGTATAGACCATCTCTCCTGTGTATAGACTATCTCTCCTGGGTATAGACTATCTCTCCTGGGTATAGACCATCTCTCCTGTGTATAGACTATCTCTCCTGGGTATAGACCATCTCTCCTGGGTATAGACTATCTCTCCTGGGTATAGACCATCTCTCCTGTGTATAGACCATCTCTCCTGTGTATAGACTATCTCTCCTGTGTATAGACTATCTCTCCTGGGTATAGACTATCTCTCCTGGGTATAGACTATCTCTCCTAGGTATAGACCATCTCTCCTGTGTATAGACTATCTCTCCTGGGTATAGACTATCTCTCCTGGGTATAGACTATCTCTCCTGTGTATAGACTATCTCTCCTGTGTATAGACTATCTCTCCTGTGTATAGACTATCTCTCCTGGGTATAGACTGAGAAGCTCACAGTGTGCAGTGAAATCAGAGGAAGCTATGTCAGTCCAGGAGATGAGTCTGTACAACTGTGCAAGACTGGAGGGCAGATTTAAGCAATCCCTACTCTTTCCAGAACCAAAACGCGTCAGTCTCTGTACTTTCTCAGTATAGATTCCTTTTAAAGTGAAGAAAAAAAACATGTAATGATAATGAACACAGAGCGGCGTTACCGCGTGTCCTTTTTATGCAGAGTTGAGTGTTAGTACCATGACCCCCATTACCATTTCCCCTTGTAGAGAACAGGAGGACAGCTGTGTCCGCAGAGCGTGTCGCCCTCATAGCGTCCATCATGTGACTCTCCTAAGGCCAGATTGTTGGTTTGGGAATAATGATCAGTGTCTCTGCCCCCTCCTCTGAGGTCAGCGGCTGTTTTGCGTGTAACAATGTTGTGTTTGTTATTGTGTGCTTTCGGTGAATTATTTACCGCGGGACAGACTGCGCTCTGTTCAGAAGAACCCGCGGCGGGGCTTTCTGAGGGAGCGTCAGTATTCCGGATCCAGAGCATCCCATTATCCGGGAGGGATGAGATATTCCCGGACATACAGGGACAGAGAAATGAGATTATCGCCAATTAGCGGCGATTACATCCTGCAACATACGCAGCCAGTCCTCGGGATTCACTGCTGGTGAACGTCATGTTCTGGGACCCATCCGGAGGAACGCCACTTATTTAATAAATGTTGTTGTTAAAGGGGCAGTCCACTTTTTTATTTTGATTAAAAAATAAATAAACATAAACGTAAGAATTAGTAATGAAGACTGTAACTGTTCCAATCTGATAGTACAGTGTAGGCTCGGTTCACACTGCTGCAATGCGACTTTGAGCTGCGACTTGATGCATCTTCAATGCGACTTTCATTTGGCTTTAATATTATGTGACTTCAGCTTTGGTTAAAACCCTCTGAAGTTGGATACTGTTGTGCAACTTTTGTGATTTTAACATTGCAGTCTATGGCCCTGAAGTCGCACCAAAGATGCAGGAAAGTAGTGCAGACAGTGCTGGGACAAGGCCATCTAGAGCCCAGGGCAAACATAGCAAAATTCCCCCCCCTCCCTAAAAAAATCAAGCACTAATCTGCATGCTAACCCCCTAAGCAAAAATTCCCCCTCCTTCCAGTACAAATCTGCCCCCCTGCTGAAAACACCCCTGCCAGCACAAATCTTTGCCCCATCACCCCTCCAAGCTCAAATCCTCCCCCTCTCCAAACTCACCGCCCCCCCCCCCCCCCAAAAAAAAATAACACCCTTCCTAGCAGAAATCCTCTACCCCTCAAATTGCCCCCCAAGTAGAAATCCTCTCCTCCCACTCCGAATGCCCCCTCCCAGCACAAATTCTCCCCCATCCCCCTTCTTAGCACAAATCCCACCCCCCCCAAAAAAATTCCCCCTCCTAGCACAAATCCCCACCCCCCAATTTCCCCTCTTAGCATAAATTAATACACCCCAATCATCACTACCAGCACCCCCCCCCCCCAAAAAAAATCACCCTTCCTAGCACAAATCCTCTACTCCCTCCCCGAATGCCCCCTCCCAGCACATTCCCCCGCCCCCAATCCCCCTTCTTAGCACAAATACCCCCCCAAATTTCCCCTCCTAGCATGAATAAATACACCCCAATCATCCCTACTATCACAACCCCCCCCCCCCCTAAAAAAAAATTCCCCTCCTAGCACAAATTCTCACCCCAATCCCCCTTATTAGTACAAATCCTGCCCACACCCCAATCATCACTACTAGCACCCCCCCCCCCCCGCAAAAAGAAAATCACCCTTCCTAGCACAAATCCTCTACCCCTCAAATTTCCCCCCAAGCAGAAATCCTCTCCTCCCACTCCGAATGCCCCCTCCCAGCAAAAATTCTCCCCCCAATCCCCCTTCTTAGCACAAACCCCCCCCCCCCCCAAAAAAAATAAAATCCCCTCCTAGCATGAATAAATACACCCCAATCATCCCTACTAGCACAACCCCCCCCCCCCCCATAAAAAAATTCCCCTCCTAGCACAAGTTCTCTCCCCAATCCCCCTTTTTAGCACAATCCCCCCCCCCCAAAAAAAAATCAGCCTTCCTAGCAGAAATCCTCTACCCCTCAAATTTCCTTCCAAGCAGAAATCCTCTCCTTCCACTCCGAATGCCCCTTCCCAGCACAAATTCTCCCCCCAATCCCCCTCCTTAGCTTAAATCCAATCCCCCACCCCCCCCCCCCCCCCAAATTTCCCCTCCTAGCATGAATAAATACACCCCAATCAACCCCTAATTTCCTAGAACAATTCTTATCCCCTGCCACCCTCCAAATCTCCCCTCTCAACATAACCACCCCCCCCCCCGTCCCCCCGTCCACCTCACATAAAACCACAGTGCCCAGGGCAGCCTCCCCTTCTGCCCACCCCTTGTCCCAGCCCTGAGTGCAGACTTCTAGTTCTAACAGCCAAATCATTGTTTGCCCGCTCGCCAAACCACGAATAGACAGAGTTTGAGTCAGACTCGTGTCCAATCCAAACCCCCCGGAGCTCTTATTTTTTTTCCCCCCTTTTTATTCCATGTAAGAAGTAAGGTTTTAATTTAGGATTTAAAAAAATACAAACGATAAATTTAGTATTGTGGTGTGTCCTTGCTGTAGAGATAAGGAGAATAGCCAATAGAGGGAGCTCTCAGCTATTTGGTGCAACTACTCAGTTTATGCTTTTTTTTTTTTTGTTTGTTTGAGATAGAATGTGGGAGGGTGGGAAACCCTGGTAGGTTTTTATTGCTCTGTGTCCCCATCGGGGAGATTCAGCCTCATTCTGTGTCCAGATCACCATTGTGGTCACCGGGGCTGAAAGTGATGGGAAAATCCAAAATCTTGGGTGGTCACCAGATCAAGAATAGAGGGAAAATCTTCCAATGGGGACACTTGTTGTGGTGACAACTGTCTAAGAGGGGACTTACCTGTCAGGCAGTAGAGGTAAGAAGTTTACCACCCCCTGGTCACCCAGCCGCAAGTCACCATATCCAATAGCCATTTTAGTACACAGTGCAGCATGGTGGAAATGATACCACAGATCACAGTCAGCGGGTACTGCCAAATGCACCCCATTCAAGAGAATAGGGACACCCCACATCCACGTGTAATGGAGGGAACGATAAGTATCGTCTGTTGAGGTATTACCACCCCCCCAATCGCCTAGCCACAAGTTAACAGTACACACTGGTGCAGCCATGCTGTGGCATGGCAAAAAATTGAACCACAGGTCACAGTCGGTGGGCACTATCTTTGCCTAATACGACCCATTCAACTGCTCTGCAACAACCTGTAAAGGGGGGTTCAACAGGCAGTTGCGCCACCGTTTAAGTACCACCCAGCCATCATGCCCATTGACCATACCAGCACACTGACTAGGTCATGCTGCAGCGTGGCAAAAATTGTACCACAGGTCACAGTCGATGGGCACTATCTTTGCCAAATGTGACTCAATCAACTGCCCTTCAATAACCTGTAATTGGGGAGGGGTTCAACAGGCGGTTGCCCCACGGTTTAATCTCCACCCAGCTGCAAGTTAACATGGGCTCTTGCCACGTTAGTCCACACGGACACGGACATGCTGCGGCGTGGCAAAAAATTGTACCACAGGTCAGAGTCGGTGGGCACTATCTTTGCCTAATGCGATCCATTCAACTGCTCTGCAATAACATGTAAAGGGGGGTTCAACGGTCAGTTGCGCCACAGTTTACCCACCACCCAGCCATCATGCCCATTGACCATACCAGTACACTGACTAGGTCAGTGTACTAGTGTAACAGCCTGGAGTTGTGCTACCAATTTAACCACTGCCCAGCTGCAAGTTAACATGGTCTCTAGCCATATTAGTACACACAGGCACGGTTGTGGTGCTGCAGCGTGGCAAAAGTTGTATGACAGGTCACAGACGGTGGGCACTATCTTTGCCAAACATAACCCATTCAACTGCCCTGCAACAGCCTGGAGTTGCGCTACCAATTTAACCACTGCCCAGCTGCAAGTTAACATGGTCTCTAGCCATATTAGTACACACAGGCACAGTTGTGGTGCTGCAGCGTGGCAAAAGTTGTATGACAGGTCACAGAGGGTGAGCACTATCTTTGCCAAACACAACAAATTCAACTGCCCTGCAATAGCCTGTAATGAGGGGCTTCAACAGGCAGTTGCGCTACTGTTTAACCACTGCCCAGCTGCAAATTAACATGGCCTCTAGCCATGTTAGTACACAGGCACGGTCATACTACGGTGTGGCAAAAGCTGTATCACAGGTCACAGACGGTGGGCACTATCATTGCCAAATGGGACCCCTTCAACGGCTCTGCAATAGCCTGTAATAGGGGTTTCAACAGGCAGTTGCACCACATTTTAATCACCGCCCAGCTGCAAGTTAACATGCCCATTGCCCATGTTAGTACATACTGACTCAGTCATGCTGCAGCGTGGCAAAAACTGTACCACAGGTCACAGTCGTGGGCACTAATTTTGCCAAACACAACCCATTCAACTGCCCTGCAACAGCCTGGAATTTGGAGGGGGGGTTCAACAGGCAGTTGCGCTACCATTTAAACACTGCCCAGCTGCGAGTTAACATGTCCTCTAGCCATACAGGCATGATTGGGGTGCTGCGGCACTGGCAAAAGTTGTATCACAGGTCACAGACGGTGGGCACTATCTTTGCCAAACACAACCCATTCAGCTGCCCTGCAACAGCCTGGAATTTGGGTTGGGGGTTCAACAGGCAGTTGCACTACCAATTTAACCACTGCCCAGCTGCGAGTTAACATGACCTCTAGCCTCATTAGTACACATAGGCAAGGTTGTGGTGCTGCGGCATGGCAAAAGTTGTACGACAGGTCACAGACGGTGGGCACTATCTTTGCCAAACACAACAAATTCAACTGCCCTGCAATAGCCTATAAAGGGGGGGGGTTTAACAGGCAGTTGCCCCATGGTTTAACCACTGCCCAGCTGCGAGTTACCATGCCCACTGGCCATGTTAGTGCACACAGGCATTTGGGGAAAAAAATGCCACAGGTCACATTGAGCGGGCCAAACGCAACCCAGTGAATAGGGCTGCTCCACAACCACCCTGCAATCACCTGGAATGCATGCAGTTGCGGCGTGGCGTTGCAAGGCTTTCAGGGTTTAGAAATGAATGTAAATGAGTCCTGAAACAAACATAAACTTTTCCTGAAATTTGGGGTATTTTTTTTTTTTCGCCCTCTGCACCCCATTAGGAAGATTTCTCTTTATGGCCCCTCTACTGCATTGCATGTTGTGTTGCGTGTTAACATGCGTGGAATTGAGGCAGTTCTGGTGTTTGCACTGAACATGGAAAGCCCCTTTTAATAGAAACTCTTGGGATGAACTTCTCCTCCTCTCCTCATTATTAATTATGGGATCATAGTCAGCTCATGAGAGAATGAGGAAAGGGTTAAAGTTCAGGCCAAGCTCCACCCTGTTCAATAGGCCTCCCGGCCTCACATATGAGACTCCTAACTGCCGATAAATGATTCCAACACTCGGAGTCATGGGAAAGGAGATGGATCCCATCCCCCCATCCCACCCCGCACTGCATCTGCCAACACCACAATTATATCATTAGTGGGGCCGTATTTGTATTGGGGTGACTCCAACCATTTACAGCTTGCCGGGTCACCAGGATGTCTGGGTGTAAAACGGTTCTCACTTGTGGGAGACTCAGATCCCGGGAAATAGAAGAAAAATCTGAGATACTGCCGGGAGATCATTGGAATATTTGGAAGGGTGTCATGATACATATTGTATTCTGTTATCAGACACTTTGGGACCTCTAAGTATCATTTGCCCCCTAGGTGGCGCTAAGTCTCATAGGAATTTCCTATAATAATTAGCTCCATCTAGTGGCCAAATGTGTTATTTTCTATTTTAAATCAATGAAAAACATTCTTCTGTTATCAGACACTTAGGGGCCTTCTAGGTGGTGCTATGTCTCATAGGAATTTGCTATAATAATTAGCCCCATCTAGTGGCCAAATACTGTATTTCCCATTTTAAATCAATAAAAAACATTCCTCTGTTATCAGCTACTTTGAGGACTCTAGGTGGCCCTAAGTATCATTTGTCCTTTAGGTGGCACTATGTCTCATTTGGCCTTTAGGTGGCGTGATGCTTCATTTGGCCTCTAGGAGGCGCTAAGTCTCCTTGGCCTCTAGGTGGCCCTATGTCTCATTTGGCCTCTAGGTGGCACTAAGTCTCATAGGAATTTCATATAATAATTAGCCCCACCTAGTGGCCAAATGCTGTATTTCCCATTTTACATCAATAAAAACATTGTTCTGTTATCAGATACTTAGGGGACTCTAGGTGGCGCTAAGTATCATTTGGCCTCTAGGTGGCGCTGTGCCTCATTTGGTCGCTAGATGGCGCTCTGTCTCATTTGGCCTCTAGGTGGCGCTATGTTTCATTTGGCCTCTGGGTGGCGCTCTGTCTCATTTGGCCTCTAGGTGGCGCTATGTCTCATTTGGCCTCTAGGTGGTGCTATGTCTCATAGGAATTTCCTATAATATAAATTAGCCCCATCTAGTGGCCAGTTGCTGTATTTCCATTTTAAATCAATAAAAAACAAATAGGGACCTCAAAGTATCATTCAGCCTCTAGGTGGTGCTAAGTCTCATTTGGCCTCTAGGTGGCTCTAAGTCTCATAGGAATTTCCTATAATAATTAGCTCCGTCTAGTGGCAAAATGTGTTTTTTTTTCCATTTAAATCAATGAAAAACATTCTTCTGTTATCAGACACTTAGGGGCCTTCTAGGTATGCTAAGTATCATTTGGCCTCTAGGTGGTGCTATGTCTCATAGGAATTTCCTATAATGATTAGCCCCATCTAGTGGCCAAATGCTGCATTTTCCATTTTAAATCAATAAAAAGCATTCTTCTGTTATCAGATACTTATGCCGCGTACACACGGTCGGACTTTTCGTCTACAAAAGTCCAACGGACGCTGACGGACTAAAGCTGGCTGGTAATCCGATCGTGTGTGGGCTTCTCCGGACTTTCAACATACTTTTTTAGCCTCAAATCCGACGTACTTTAGATTTGAAACATGCTTCAAATCTTTACTTCGTAACTACGACGGACCCCGAAATCCGCTCGTCTGTGTGCTAGTCTGACGGACAAAAAGCCACGCTAGGGCACCTATTGGCTACTGGCTATCAACTTCCTTATTTTAGTCCGGTGTACGTCATCACGTAATAATTCGACGGACTTTTGTGTGATCGTGTGTAGGCAAGTCTGTTCGTTAGAAAGTCCGCCGCAAGTCCGTCGAAAGTCCGCCGAAAGTCTGCCGGAAGTCTGTCGGACAGGCTGTCTGACTTTTGTAGACGAAAAGTCCGACCGTGTGTACGCGGCTTTAGAGGACTCTAGGTGGCGCTAGGTATCATTTGGCCTCTAGGTGTCACTATGCCTTATGTGGTCCCTGGTAATAAGGTGGATGGAGCCTTAGTAGCGACAGCTTCCCCTCTACCTCTGACCATGACAGGTCCTCCGGCAGGCAGAACCGCCACTTCTGGTTGGACTGCAAGCCGCAATCCCAATCCTGTGCTGCTCTCTTGCTTCTGGATAGGCCCTCAGACAGCCCAGCAGCCAGATGTCCCCAGGATAGGCCCAAACCCGGCCTAGCAGCCCGAGGCAATACAACACATGTCCACCCAGACAGCCGTCCAGGTGGCACAGAACCCCGATCACCTGACCTCACCCGAATATATAGGTTCTCTCAGCAGGTCAAGGGATCCAAGAAAACCCCCGGCCCATTGGCTGGGATACCCCATATACCCATAACCTGACCTTGCATTGCCCTTCTTGTATCTAGTACCACCAAGTACCTGACCACCTAGTGGTAGAAGAGAGAAGTGCAACAAGTCCAAACTTAGGGAGAAATCAATAGATCCCTATCAATCAACCAGGGTAGGTATTCCTGGCAAGTAAATTTGCAAGGAGCATTCTTGCCTAAACTCCCGGGTGCTACACTATATAAATGTATAATAATAATAGTGTGTGACTGTGGGGGGGGGGGGGGGGATTAGAGTGTAAGCTCCTCTGGTGCACAGGCTCAGAGTTCTCTGTATGGCATGGTGGTGAGAAGTTCCATGTTCTGGAGGGAAGGATGGAGTGCGTGATTTTGCTCAGATTTGTTATTAGTGGGGGTCGGTGTTTGTTATCTGGAAGACATGTGGGCTGCAGATGGACCCGGCAAGGGAAGGAGGGAATTCGGATATGGGAAATGTTTGAGCATTTCTGAGAACTCTTCCATGGGGTCTCGTCTTTCCAGCAGCCATTCCACATTGGTAGGGTCATGGTAGTAATGTAAAGGACAGACCATTGACCACGTGACCTCCCTGTGGGCCTACAAACTGACTCCTCCATTGTCTGTACTTGCCATGTTCAGTGCACACCTGTGACCAGATCCCATCTGCCCTGTGGTCACCCCGATGTTTTCCTCCCCTCTCCTTCCACATGGCATGGCATCTGCCACCGTCCCGACAAGCTGGACTATCACTTGATTGGTTAGCAGGGCAGGGAGGGTTACAGCAATCTGCAGACCAGTTACTCATTTCCGTGGCCAGAACAAGTAATGGAAATCACACAATCTCTGATGCTGGGGAACCCATGCAGAGGATTGACCTTTCTTTTGTGCTGGGCTTTTTGGCAGCCATTTTGGGAGAGCCTGTGTTAGATTGGACACAGAACTCTTCTAAGATTTGGGCCGCCATATTGGAGCTGAAGAGGCTGTATGAAGCTTTTGTTGTGACATTTGGAGGGTGCTGCAGTGTGGGGAGTATATACAGTAGGTAGGGTGCAGGGACAGCTTAGGGGCAGAGATGGAGTTTGGAGAAGAAAATGATGTCACTGGAAGCGTGATACGCGCTTTGCTGCTTTTTTTTTTTTTTTTTTTTTTTTTTTAGCACATTTCTGGGTGTGTTTATGTGTGCTTTTCCTGGAATGCAAAAGTATGAATGTGGTCTCAAAGATCTGAAGGAGGCACCTTTCCAGTTATTAATGTGATTTTCACATTGTGTATTCGCTGTTTCATATTTCCACCACTGCCGTTTATGCAAGGATTTATAGATTCTCTCTCATGCGGATTTTTATTAAACAGTATAAAACGTCATGCTTTACATACAGCGACTTGAAAAAGTATTCATATCCCTTGAAATTTTCCACATTTTCTCATGTTACAACAAAAAACGTGAATGTATTTTATTGGGATTTTGTGTGTGTGTGTGGGGGGGGGGGAGGGGGGGGGGGCATTTGTATGGCGCCCCCCGGAGTCAATACTTTGTAGAACCCCCTTTCACTGCAATTACAGCTGCAAGTCTTTTTGGGGATGTCTCTACCAGCTTTGCACATCTAGAGAGGGACATTTTTGCCCATTCTTCTTTGCAAAATATCTCAAGCTCTGTCAGATTGGATGGAGAGCGTCTGTGAACAGCAATTTTCAAGTCTTGCCACAGATTCTCAATTGGATTTAGGTCTGGACTTTGACTGGATCATTCTAACACATGAACTAAACCATTCCCTTGTAGCCCTGGTTGTATGTTTAGGGTCGTTGTCCTGCTGCAAGGTGAACCTCCACCCCAGTCTCAAGTCTTTTGCAGACTCTAACAGGTTTTCTTCTAAGATTTCCCTGTATTTGGCGCCATCCATCTTCCCATCAACTCTGACCAGCTTCCCTGTTCCTACTGAAGAAAAGCATCCCCACCACATGATGCTGCCACCACCATGTTTCACGGTGAGGATGGTGTGTTCAGGGTGATGTGCAGTGTTAGTTTTCCACCACACATAGTGTTTTGCTTTTAGGCCAAACAGTAAAATTTTGGCCTCATCTGACCAGAGCACCTTCTTCCACATGTTTGTTGTGTCCCCCACATGGCTTCTCACAAACTGCAAACAGGACTTCTTATGGTTTTCCTTCAATAATGTCTTTTTTCTTGCCACTCTTCCATAAAGGTCAGATTTGTGGAGAACACGACTAATAGTTGTCCTGTGGACAGATTCTCCCACCTGAGCTGTGGATCTCTGCAGCTCCTCCAGAGTTACCATGGACCTCTTGGCTCTTCTCTGATGAATGTTCTCCTTGCCCGGCCGGTCAGTTTAGGTGGACGGCCATGTCTTGGTAGGTTTGCAGTTGTTCCATACTCTTTCCATTTTCGGATGATGGATTGAACAGAGGTCCGTGAGATGTTCAAAGCTTGGGGTATTTTTTTTATAACCTAACCGTGCTTTAAACTTCTTCACAACTTTATCCCTGACCTGTCTGGTGTGTTCCTTGGCCTTCATGATGCTGTTTGGTCTCTAACAAACCTCTAAGTAGGGATGAGCTCGATGTTTGTGTCGAACGTAAGTTGGACTCGAACATCAGGTGTTCGCCCGCTCGCCGAACAGCAAATATTATGGGGCGTTCACAGGAAAATCGAGCGCCGCAGAATGATGATTGGCCAAAGCACGCACCTGTCCTGCATGCTTTGGCCAATCACAGCATGAAAGAGCCATAATTGGCCCGTTTACGTCACCAGGTGGCCCCGCCCTTGCGTATATAACAGCTGTCAAAGCGAACAAACAGCAGTCTCGGGGAAGCCTCCCATGGAGTCTGAGTTTTTCCGTTTTTTTTTTCCCCGGGACTGTCGGACACCGTGATTGGCGACTGATTTAGAGCGCAGGACACTTTTTTTTTTTATAATAAGGAATTGTCAAAAACTGTCTCCTGTCGTGTTTACTTTTTTGACACTTTTTTGGTGAATGGTTAGTGGTACAATGCACCCTATACCCATTCACATGGGGGGGGGGGGCGGGATCTGTTAAAGGGGGCTTCCAGATTCTGATAAGCCCCCCGCCTGCAGACCCCCACAAGCACCGGTATTGAACGACAATTTTGATTTTCGCTTGAAGGATCATTTGTGTTTCTACTCTTATATGGCCTGCCTAAATGCTGTGGAGAGCCAAGCTATATAATGACATGGCGCCTCTCTTTGTAGCATTCCTTCTAGGAGTCCGGGGTGGGGGGTGGAGCCTTGACATTCTAGGTTGGACGACACTGGACGACGTCATTCAACCCAAAGACAAGCAGCACCTCATCACTGAATTGGTCTGTCTGAGGAGGACAGTGCCGGAGATCAGGAGGGTATGGCGGCTTGCTTTTTTTTTAATTTGCTAGATAGGGTTATGGAGGTCCATTTATTGATTTTTTTTACCCAAAGTACATTTGGCCTTTCATTTCATAGTCCTGTGGAAACTTCTAATTTCGCTCATCCCTACTGGTCAGTCTAAAGCAGCCTTTCTCGACCTTTTCAACACAGAGGAACCCTTGAAATAACTTTCTGGTCTCAGGGAACCTCTTCCAGAAATGACTATATCTACAACTCATGATACATTAGTGTGATGGTCAGTGGGAAGAATGTTCCTAACACTTGAGGTCATTGGGAAGAATTACCTCCTTACAGATAGCTAAAAAGGTCAATGGTGTGAGCGGGAACTTATCTGAGAGGCAGAAATTGCTTATTGCTCAAGGAACCTCTAGCAACCTCTGGAGGAACCCTGGTTGAGAAACCCTGAAAGAATCTGAATATCTAATGATATAACACAAATATGGAATTAGGTGTAAAAACGAAAACAAGTAACACTGTGCAATAATAACTCTTTATTGCTTGCTGGGAATACGCCATACAACCTCCTAAGACTTATCCTCAGCTGTTCCTAACTCCATTTTATCACTCGGGGGGGGGGGCTCACCATTCCATGAAAAGGAGAAGAATTCATTGGGACTGGGTTTTTATCGGGAATGTGCGTGCAGTTACAAAAAAATCCTGAATGCAGCATTCTTTGATAGAACATTTCCAATATTCCACGGGACATGTGATGCCACATGCTCAGAACATGCGTTATAGTTCGGAATGACTTAGAGGGGATGTAGAAGAAGACAACTTAAGGCCGGGTTCACACTGTGTGCAGAGCGGCTCGCAGCAGGGGGTCCGGTGCGTCCCTGTTCTCTATTTCAGGTCCGAATGTCGGGAGACAACAGCCGGTTCAAAAAAAAAAAAAACATTCGGCCCGTGTGTATGTCGGTCTGTCTGACAGAAGCCGGACGTTTGGCCAGCTTCTGTCGGACGAGCATGGTGGAAAACCAGCAGCCGACCGACTCCTGATCAGTGCTCTCAGCCAATGGCAGAGAGTACTGATTGTAGAGGGGGGGGGGGGGACACACAACAGCTCAGCGGAGGAGATCGCTGCACTAACTTCGCATAGTTAGTACAGCGGCTCCGACTGGAGCTGACAGGTTTTTTTTTTCCCGTTCATCTCAGGAAAAAACTCCGTGAGTACCAGGCTTAAGGCCTGGTTCACACCCATGCAGGTTGCAGTCTGCATGTTCCAGGTGCATTTTTCGTTTTTCAATACATGTTTTTGATCCATTGAAGCCTATGGAACCGAAACCAGAAAAAAAAAGTCCCCAGCCCTTTCCATAAAATGCAGATGTGAAAACTACATCCATAGGAAACCATGTTAAATAGACTGTAGTGTGTTTCTGCAAAACTGAAAAATGCCTTGGGTGTCAACCTAGAGTAATGCCCCGTACACACGGTCGGACATTGATCGGACATTCAGACAACAAAATCCTAGGATTTTTTCCGACGGATGTTGGCTCAAACTTGTCTTGCATACACACGGTCACACAAAGTTGTCGGAAAATCCGATCGTTCTGAACGCGGTGACGTAAAACACGTACGTTGGGACTATAAACGGGGCAGTGGCCAATAGCTTTCGTCTCTTAATTTATTCTGAGCATGCGTGGCACTTTATGCGTCGGATTTGTGTACACACGATCAGAATTTCCGACAACAAAATTGTTGATTTTGTTGTCGGAAAATTTTATAGCAAGCTCTCAAACTTTGTGTGTCAGAAATTCCAATGGAAAATGTGTGATGGAGCCCACACATGGTAGGAATTTCCAACAAGGTCCTATCACACATTTTCCATCGGAAAATCCGACCGTGTGTACGGGGCATTAGTCTTACTTTTGGTGGAAGCGCACGCATTATAATGGATAGGTAGAGGGGCAGGTGAGCCTGGAGGGAGCCCACCCCTCCTTAAAGTGGTAGTAAACTCAGTACTACCACTTGTACCTACAGGTAATCCTATAATAAGGCCTATAATAAGGCCTACCTGTAGGTACTGTGAACATCTAAACTTGCACAGGTTTGGGAGATATTCAGAGTGCATGCAGCCGATGATATCATCGCATGCGTTCAGCTTACACTTGCGGACCGTCAGAGCTCATGCTGGAAACGGCAGCTCCCGCCCGCAGGAATGACGTCATCGTGGCTTCGGCCAATCACATAGCCGGAGCTCAGGAACCCAGAAGACAGACAGGGGGAACATGTCAGTCCTCTCAGCGGTGACTTTACAGCGGTGGAGGGCTTCGTTCCAAGGTGAGTATTTCACAATGTGCTAGTATGTGCGTGGGGTTACCATTAACAATCATAGTGGCCATAAAAGTACTAATCTGATTGAATGATTCTTCACAGAATCCGATAATATGATCAAACCTGTGAATTATTAGGAAGACCCATTCTGTGTCCTCCAACCATTTTAACAAAACAAATTAAATTCACCAAAATTATTCTGATGGCTCTAGCCTGAAAATGTAATTGTAGAAAATTTAGACAGATGGATATTATTGTGTATGGAGCATCGAATGATCTTTTGGATCTTAGGATTCTATTTTTTAGGATCAGTATATTGATCATATATGAGGTGGTTCTGGGTATGGCCACCATTGGACTTTCAGTCTGGCACTCTCATCTTATATTTGGAGAGATTGAGGTTTGCAGATATACTTTTATATAATGGAGCTCAGACAGGGAAGAGTTTGCAGCCAGTCGTCCTCGTGTAATGGGCTGAGCAGATGCGATCGGCATCCTCTGGTTGGATTATATTACCAGCCGAGGATGAACAATCCACCAGAGAGAACGGCTTCCTACTCGTCCTCTGTGAACTTCCAGCCTGTCTGGGGCCCCCTCCACACTTCTCCCACAATAAGAACCCTTCCATGTGCAGGGACAGGTGTACAATGGGTTTTCTGCTGACTTTGACCCTCATTGTCCAGCCACCAGGACATCCAAATTGAGGATGTGCTTCACTAAAATCTCATATAACCTTTAACATGTTATTGTCATTTCAAAAGTTGTTTTCTTTCTTTTAAAATCTGTAGCTTTCAATAAACGAATCCTTGGTGATCCTGCCATGAAGCTACTTGCTCAGGCACTTCCTGTTATACGGTGACAACTGTTTCCCGAAATGTACTCCAGCGTTGTCAGCCTGTCAGCATGCGCCCCCTAGTGGTGACTACAAGAGGCCATACTGATGCACATTGCACAGGCAAGGTCAGCCATTGTCTATCAGGACATTGTCTATCTACCAGAGGCTCTGGATGGACAGTTGGATAAATGGTTCTATATTTAGGATGTATCCATTCTATAAACCAGAGGCTCTGGATGGACAGTTGAATGAATGGTTCTATATTTAAGATGTATCCGGTCTATAAACCAGAGGCTCTGGATGGACAGTTGAATAAATGGTTCTATATTTAGGATGTATCCATTCTATAAACCAGAGGCTCTGGATGGACAGTTGGATAAACGGTTCTATATTTAGGATGTATCCCGTCTATAAACCAGAGGCTCTGGATGGACAGTTGGATAAATGGCTCTCTATTTAGGATGTATCTGGTCTATAAACCAGAGGGTCTAGATGGACAGTTGGATAAATGGTTCTATATTTAGGATGTATCTGGTCTATAAACCAGAGGCTCTGGATGGACAGTTGAATGAATGGTTCTATATTTAGGATGTATCTGGTCTATAAACCAGAGGCTCTGGATGGACAGTAGGATAATGGCTCTATATGTATGATGTATCTGGTCTATAAACCAGAGGCTTTTGAGGGACAGTTGGATAAATGGCTCTATATGTAGGCTCTATTTGTGCTAGAAAACTAGCCTAGACATAAGATAAGGATGAAGATAATGAAATAGGGGTCATAGTTGGCATTGCTGATTTGGCATTGTAGTAGGAGGACACGGGGGTCTACATACCCGAGTGGGTACAGGTGGTGGTATTGGTGGTAGAGTGTCTCCAACCAACCATAAAGCTACCACCAATCCCTAAACTCACTATAAATCTTTTTAGACTGGTGGAATATAAAAAAAAAAAGAGTGATTTGTAACTTCTCCAGG
This sequence comes from Lithobates septentrionalis, assembly GCA_037952835.1. Classification (NCBI taxonomy): domain Eukaryota; kingdom Metazoa; phylum Chordata; class Amphibia; order Anura; family Ranidae; genus Lithobates; species Lithobates septentrionalis. The sequence goes on from JBBDGP010003703.1 coordinate 292,999, forward strand.
AAAAATAAATGTATTAAACCATATTATATTTGTATATATCTGCTAGCAGTTCCTCTTTAGAGTTTAAATATTGCTTTGCCTATATTCAGTATTTCTTTATTAGAGCTGTTAAACCACACTATACCCTAAAAATAAAATTTCAATCAGGAAATATATATATATTTTTGTTTTACTGTTAGACCACATTGACTTTCCGGCCTTTTATCTTGTTTCTGGTAAGAAGCACTCCCCATGTTTATCTATGCCTCCATCCTGCAATCTGCGCTCTGTGCACAGGGATGTGACACTTTCATTATCAGAACGCAGACTATCACATCTGCCCTTATTAGGCCAGAACGACAAAACAAAACCTTCCAGTAACAAGTTTTAGACTTTGGCTCCTACAAACTTGCTCCAGATTCATGGCGGAATATAGAGCACGGGTACACCCCAAATAATGACATGGGGGCGACCCCAGTTACACGCTGGAGCTCTGTAGCATCAGAAGTAGATGAGTCAACAACTGTTACTGGGCCAACAGCCTTAGTGGAGTGAATATGTTTTAAATATTCTGTTTTCTTTTAAAAAAATAAATTATAATTTGAAATACACTATATTATCAAAAGTATTGGGACACCTGCCTTTACACACGAAAATGAACTTTAATGGCATCCCAGTCTTAGTCCGTAGGGTTCAATATTGAGTTGGCCCACCCTTTGCAGCTATAACAGCTTCAACTCTTCTGGGAAGACTGTCCACAAGGTTTAGGAGTGTGTCTATGGGAATGTTTGACCATTCTTCCAGAAGAGTATTTGTGAGGTCAGACACTGATGTTGGATGGGAAGGCCTGGCTTGGAGTCTCCACTCTAATTCATGCCAAAGGTGTTCTATCCAGTTGAGGTCAGAATTCTGTGCAGGCCAGTCAAGTTCCTCCACCCCCAAACTCACTCATCCATGTCTTTATGGACCTTGCTTTGTGCACTGGTCCAAATCATTTGGTGGAGGGGGGATTATGGTGTGGGGGTTGTTTTTCAGGGGTTGGTCTTGGCCTTTTAGTTCCAGTGAAGGGAACTCTTAAGGCGTCAGCATTTCATGCTCCCAACAGTTCCGGTTCCCACCTGACAGCCCACCAGTGCACAAAGCAAGGTCCATAAAGACACGGATGAGCGAGTTTGGGGTGGAGGAACTTGACTGGCCCGCACAGAGTCCTGTCCTCAACCCGATTGACCACCTTTGGGATGAGTTCGAATGGAGACTGCGAGCCAGGCCTTCTCGTCCAACATCAGTGCCTGACCTCACAAATGTGCTTCTGGAAGAATGGTCAAACATTCCTAAACCTTGTGGACAGCATTTCCAGAAGAGTTGAAGCTGTTATAGCTGCAAAGGGGGGGCCAACTCAATATTGAACCCTACGGACTAGGACTGGAATGCCATTAAGGTTCATGTGCATGTAAAGGTAGGCGTCTTAATACTTTTGGCAATATAGTGTATTGTGCACTTATATTTGCTATTTACCACTTGCAACCAACAGGTGGAAAGCTTAATGTGAGCTCTCTGTTTCTTTCTTAGAGCCGTCATTCTAAACCCAGACCTAAAAGAGAATATACTTTTCCCCTGAAGTGTATGTACAGGCAGTGTAGTAACATCTGTGACCAAGCCCCGGTGAGCGGGACGAAACATGTTAGGGGAGGCGTGGTTGAAGCGACGGTGGCCGAAGCCCATATTCATTTACATACCAATGCACTGGGTTGGTGGGCAGCACCCTTTCTTATCTTTGATAATACAGGCTGTGTAGGCTTTCCATTTTAAGAAAAAGCCCAGCTCTATGGTTTTTCATTTAGTTTCCTATTTCTTATATAGTGACATAATATAAATAATTAAAAAGAAATATAGAAACATCAGTTTATGGACTTTTTAGCTTGGAAATCCAATTGAATAAAGTATAGTTTGCCTTTAACATCAGTGAAGCTGGTAAGATTTCCTAGGAATTAGTGATATGCAATGCTGGCAGCTATGATATTGGAGGAGATGTGGGCCTCCTCCATGTTCTCCTGATGGGTCCCAGGCCAGGCGGTGGATGATTGACAGCTGGCAGAGGGATCCCAGCCACGGCCGGAATGCAGAACTGGTACAGACAATGCACTCTTGTTACTCAGCAGCTGTATCACAGAGGGAAATATAAAGCGTTTTACAGAACACGTTTCCTGATCTCCTCCCCCCCCCCCCCACTAGACATGCATGGAGATCCAGCCTCATTCCCACACTGCGGTCTATATGTATAATCCATATGTCACATCACGTGACCGGCCCTGCCAGAGATAATTCTATGTACACTCCCAGGCTATGCAATGACTGCGTGCCGAGCACATGGTGACCACATTGAATCTTTTCCTGTGTGATGTCGGGACCCAATACATCAACAGGAGGAAGACTGCCATGTAGTAGGGATAAGAAGGTGATCTCTATGAAGATTGCAACAATAATGTCAAAATGTATTCAAATTTCACCATTTGGACAGTTTTGGGGAAATCTGCTTGTAGAAAAAAAAATAAAAAAATCAAAGTGATGTTAATAAATACCGACAAAGTGATCAATGACTGTGGACATCCAAAGCCAATGCTAATCCTAGCGCTCACCTTAATGCTAACACCAACCCTTACACTAACCTCAAAGTTGACCCTAATGCTGACCCTAACGTTAAAAAACGTAACGCTTATTCTATTGCTGACCTCAGCGCTGACCCTAATATTAATCCTATTGCTAACCCCAATGCTGATCTTAACACTGACCCTAATGTTGACCCTTAAGCTGATGTAAATGCTTACATTAATGTTGGCCCTAATACTGATCCGAATGCTGGCCCTAATTCTGATCCCAATGCTGGTCCTAATTCTGATCCCAATGCTGGCCCTAATTCTGATCCCAATGCTGGTCCTAATTCTGATCCCAATGCTGGTCCTAATTCTGATCCCAATGCTGGTCCTAATTCTGATCCCAATGCTGGCCCTAATTCTGATCCCAATGCTGGCCCTAATTCTGATCCGAATGCTGGCCCTAATTCTGATCCCAATGCTGGTCCTAATTCTGATCCCAATGCTGGCCCTAATTCTGATCCCAATGCTGGTCCTAATTCTGAACCCAATGCTGGTCCTAATTCTGAACCCAATGCTGGCCCTAATTCTGATCTCAATGCTGGCCCTAATTCTGAACCCAATGCTGGCCCTAATTCTGAACCCAATGCTGGCCCTAATTCTGAACCCAATGCTGGTCCTAATTCTGATCCCAATGCTGGTCCTAATTCTGATCTCAATGCTGGTCCTAATTCTGATCCAAATGCTGGCCCTAATTCTGAACCCAATGCTGGCCCTAATTCTGAACCCAATGCTGGTCCTAATTCTGAACCCAATGCTGGTCCTAATTCTGAACCCAATGCTGGCCCTAATTCTGAACCCAATGCTGGTCCTAATTCTGAACCCAATGCTGGTCCTAATTCTGAACCCAATGCTGGTCCTAATTCTGATCCCAATGCTGGCCCTAATTCTGATCCCAATGCTGGTCCTAATTCTGAACCCAATGCTGGTCCTAATTCTGAACCCAATGCTGGCCCTAATTCTGATCCCAATGCTGGTCCTAATTCTGATCCCAATGCTGGCCCTAATTCTGATCCCAATGCTGGTCCTAATTCTGAACCCAATGCTGGTCCTAATTCTGAACCCAATGCTGGCCCTAATTCTGATCTCAATGCTGGCCCTAATTCTGATCCCAATGCTGGCCCTAATTCTGATCCCAATGCTGGCCCTAATTCTGATCTCAATGCTGGCCCTAATTCTGAACCCAATGCTGGCCCTAATTCTGAACCCAATGCTGGTCCTAATTCTGATCCCAATGCTGGTCCTAATTCTGATCTCAATGCTGGTCCTAATTCTGATCCAAATGCTGGCCCTAATTCTGAACCCAATGCTGGCCCTAATTCTGAACCCAATGCTGGTCCTAATTCTGAACCCAATGCTGGTCCTAATTCTGAACCCAATGCTGGTCCTAATTCTGATCCCAATGCTGGCCCTAATTCTGATCCCAATGCTGGTCCTAATTCTGAACCCAGTGCTGGTCCTAATTCTGATCCCAATGCTGGTCCTAATTCTGAACCCAATGCTGGTCCTAATTCTGAACCCAATGCTGGCCCTAATTCTGATCCCAATGCTGGTCCTAATTCTGATCCCAATGCTGGTCCTAATTCTGATCCCAATTCTGGCCCTAATGCTGATCCCAATGCTGGCCCTAATGCTGATCCCAATGCTGGTCCTAATATTGATCCCAATGGTAACACTAATGCCGACCCTTATGCTGATCCTAATGCTTATCCCAATGCTAGCCCTAATGATGATCCTAATGCTGACTCTTACACTGACCCTAATGTTGATCCTTTAGGAGGCGGTCCTGTGTAAGTTCACCTTACAGATATTTCTCTTTAAAAACCACCTTCATTTATCTTCCCCATTAACTCCAGTGAGTCTTTAACCAGTGATGTCACCAATGTCATTGACTTACATGGGTGGAAATCTCTGGCCATGTAAGCATATAAGCCAGGGATAGAAAAAAAAAGGAAGGGGGTTTACCCACTTTTTATACCAGACCTTTGAGGTCTGGAATGAATGGGACTGGACACAAGAAAAAAACAAAAACAAATGGTGTTAGGTCTCCTGAAATTCTAAGCCAGACCATTCAGGTCTGGTATGGATTTTAATGGTGGAAACCCAGTCAAAAATCAAGAAAAAAAAAGAAAAAAAAAAGAAAACAGCCCCTCCCCCCCAAATTCATACCACACTCCCACATGGGAATTGTGGTATCTGGAGGCTTTCAGATTTCGATAAGCTCCCCGCCTGCAGATTTCCACAATCGCCAGGCCAGGGTTATGGGAAGGAGACCCTTGTCCTCATCAACAGGGTACCCTCCCCTCCCATCAACAGGGTACCCTCCCCTCCCATCAACAGGGTACCCTCCCCTCCCATCAACAGGGTACCCTCCCCTCCCATCAACAGGGTACCCTCCCCTCCCATGTTATGGGCATGAGGTCTACTATGAATTCAAGGGGGTTAAACATGCTCACCCACTCTTCATTTTCTGGTCTGCTACACTGCATGCTTAAATGAGGGTCTGGTATGGATTTTCGGGGGACCTCATGCTTTTTGAGGCCCCCCCCCCCCCTAAAATCCATACCGGAGCCAAAGAAAAAAAGATGACTTTTTCTGATGATCTCCTCCTCATTGTATGGGTAAGTGAACCCTCTAGACACATCTGAACCTCCTCCTTCCCCAGCACAGCAGGCAGATATGGAGCAGCTGACAGCCCGTGGACAACACTTGGCAGCTGTGGAGATGACAGACGGCTGTGTTACTGTGGTTGTGGTTTTGTGTTATGCTGCAAGCTATGTCCTGTGATAACATGGGTGGCTGGCAGGTGTCCCTTGGTCATGAAGAGATCATGAATATATTTGTTTAGTGGAAGACCTAACAGTGGGGCTCAGAAATGTTATTTCTGTTGCAACAATTTAAAGTGGACCTAGCATCAGATTTTTTTTTCCATGTAAATTCCATGCATGAGTAGCACCCTCTTACCCCTAGGAGGTGGTTAGGAACCCCCGGGGCTAGAATCTCAAATCTTAGGGTGGAATTCTCCATTTTTTTTATGGGGTGGAAGAAATTGGGCACCGATCACTTTAGAGGTCTAAAGAAACTCTGGTAAACCTTCTAAAGTGATTGGCGCCCAATTGGTGGTCTTCAGTCTGAAGAGTACAGAGTCCCGGTTTCTTCTGTAATGACTGTGGATAGGACCTGGAGGTCCTTGTTGGGTGGAACTCAGGGAGAGAGGGGCTGGGGCACAGGAGACCCAAAAGCCACCCAACAAGGACCTCCAGGTCCTATCCACAGTCATTGCAGAAGACACCGGCACTCTGTACTCTTCAGACTGAAGACCACCTTCATACAGCAGACTTAACTTCTGGAGCAAGTAGTCTCATTGTCTACAGGCCGCAGCTCATGCCCAGCTCCCTAAGACACTCCTCTAGAGCAGTGCTCATCAACCCTGTGCTCAGGGCCCACTAACAGGCCAGGTTTTATGTATTACCTTGGGGGAGATGCAGACTAGAATACTGCAATCACTGATCAGCAAATGATATCACCTGTCATGTATTTCAGTTATCTTGCAAACCTGGCCTGTTAGTGGGCCCTGAGGACAGGGTTGGTGACCACTGCTCTACAGGACATAACGATTGATGATAAAAGGTCGATTTTTTTTTTTTAAATGTTACTTTTGCTATATGTTGTGACAAGTCGGGAAATTATTCATACAGACTTGTACAGTTAGTGACAGGTCCATTTTAACCACTTGCTGACCGCCGCATTTTTACTGCTAGAGGGCAACAGCTGTGCGCCGGATCACATATAGATACATGATCCTGCACTTCCACCTGCAGGGGGCGTACGCTGCCGGCGGGCCACTTCTCCTGTGATTATTCCCAGCAGAAGCCAATCTGCAGGTGTCAGGCATTGGATGTCTGGATGTCCGCCGGCACCTGACGATCTTTAAGCTGAGATTTACAACGGAAGGAACTCTGCCTATGTAAACAAGGCACAGTTCTGTTCTAAAACAGGGGGGAGGGATGGATTTTGTGTTCCAAAAAATCCATCCACTAAAATTCATCTCTTCCCTTAGTAAAAGCACCTCACACAGTATGGTAAGCATAAACACTGGCTAGGCACGCAGTTAACCCTTTGACCGATCGCTGTATAAATGTCACTGGTCCCAAAAAAGTGTCTGTCCGCCGCAATGTCACAGTCCCACTAAAAATCACTGATCACCGATCATTACTAGTAAAAAAAATAATTACTAATAAAAAATGCCATAAATCTATCCCCTATTTTGTAGACGCTATAGCTTTTGCGCAAACCAATCAATATACGCTTATTGCGATTTTTTTATTTATTTTTTTTTTACCAAAAATATGTAGAAGAATACATATTGCCCTAAACTGTTGAAGAAATTCGATTTTTTCCTTTTTTTTTATATTTATTATAGCAAAAAGTTAAAAATATTGTTTTGTTTTTTTTTTAATTCAAAATTGTCGGTCTTTTTTTTGTTTATAGCGCAAAAAATAAAAACCGCAGAGATGATCAAATACCACCAAAAGAAATTTCTATTTGTGGAGGAAAAATTAAGTCGACTTTGTCTGGGTACAGCGTCGCACGATTGCGCGATTGTCAATTAAACCGACGCAGCGCCGCAGCGCAAAAAAATGGCCTGGTCATGAAGGGGGCAAATCCTTCCAGGGCTGAAGTGGTTAAACAAAAAATGTTTTGTTTGTTTTTATTGTTTTTGGGGGGTTTTTTTGTCTGGAGTTCAGATTTAAAAAAAATTCTGTCCTCAAGTACCCCCAACAGGCCATGTTTGCAGGTTTTCCTTTATCTTGCACAGGTGCTTTAAATCAGAGTCAATGTCTTGGTATTTTGAAGGACAATAATCAAAAAGAATAACATATATATATATATGTGTGTGTATATATATATATATATATATATATATATATATATATATAAATACACAATTTAAGCAGCTGCTAAAACCGTGAGATTGCCAGGAGAGCAAACGATAGCGCCATCATGTAATAACCGATAAATCGTTCAATGGACATAAATGAATCCATTTTTTGTTTTTTGTTTTTTTAAAATATACCTAGTTCAAACAGTTTGGATGGGAAACATATTAACCTTTCAACTTATCATTTGTTTGGCAGAAAATTTCCAAACTTGTCCTTGTTTTTTTTTTTTGGGCTCAAGAATGTCCTAACCCATTACCGATTTGTGCAGTGGCGGCTGGTAGTTTTTTTTTGGGGGGGGGGGGGCGTCAAGCAGCAGCCATTCCCTCCCCCTGTTTGACGGTCGGTCCGGCACTTACTGCATTGTGGCGGGTGGCAGGCAGCGTGGTACAGCGGCTCGGCTCAGTGTCCTCTCCTCCATGGCGGCTTTCAGCTCCTCCCCGCCTCCTCCTAGGCGTCCAATAGGATCAGGTGAGAGAGAAGAAGAAAGAACTCACTTGGCCTTCTTCGGACCACCCCTGGTCAGTTTAGGCAGTGGGACACACACGGTCTTTGTGTACAACCTACTATTCGAAATTACTACTTTTTACACCAATATTGCCTACAGGAGCGCAGGAGAATATCTTTTCTGTCCAATAGGATCGCCTGTCCTTTCAGCCATTCGAGTGACCAGTGTCAAAACCTGTTCCTGATTGGCCGGGAGGAGCATCAGTGTTACAACAGCGAATATTCATGTTCTGAAAGGGGCTGGACGCATGGATAGGGGAGGCGGTGATGGATGGGGGGGGGGGGGGGGCAGCGCCCGTGCTCCCTTAATTGATGGGATTTGTGCCCAATAACTGGCCGAAAAACGAACGAACTGTCAAAATGACCGAATTTCGGCCGATTTTTCGTATGGATTGTGTATGGCCAGCATAAGTGCCGGTTCACACTGGGAGGCTTCAAAGTCACCCGACTCTGAAGCCACCGCGTGCAGCGCAACTTCAGCGCGGCTTGCAAACGACTTCTGTAATAGAAGTCAATGCAAGTCGCCCCCAAAAGGTACAGGAACCTTTTTCTAACGCTCCGATTAGAACGGTTCAATTGCGCTGCATGGAGAGTGACTTTTCAGGCGGCTAAGTCATCTGACAGAAACAAACAAAATATTTGGGGGGCACACCTTCTCATTAAAGCTGGTGCAACCATAAGACCATACAATAGAAGAAAAATATTACATGTTTTTTGCATGTGTGCGCTGTAATATTTTGCTTCTAAGTCATCTGACAGGTCGCCTCAGTTGGACAAATTAATACAATGTAACATAAATCACATCTACTGTAATCAATAACATCCCAATGTATCCAAATCTCCACAGATCGTCGTTCCCGAGAATTCATGTTCTCCTCTACAAATCTATACTTATCCTTTTATTATAAGTCTCCGTCATAATATCTTCCAGACAAGCCCACTCCCCCTTGAAAGTAAATCTCTTTTTTTGGCTCTTTTGAAATTCGGTGTCTTTGTATTCCCCTTATGTTCTCTAATTGTGTGCGATTTATACTGAAGCCAATTGACCTGTGATCGCTGTTTCCTAAATTGCCCCGTATTTCCACATCTGTGATCAGGTCTGTATTGTTGGTAATCAGTAGATCCAGTAACGCTTTTTTTCTAGTTGGTGCGTCTACCATCTGACCCATGAAATTGCCCTGCAAGACATTTAGGAACTGGCAAGCCTTAGACGAATGCGCGGTTCCCTCCGCCCAGTCTATGTCTGGACAATTAAAATCCCCCATTATGATGACACTTCCCATACTTGCTGCTAATCCGAATAGTGAAAGGAGATCTGTCTCCCCTTCCTCCCTCAGGTTAGGGGGCCTATAGCATACTCCCAGTATTATTTTCCCCTTAGCTTCATCCCTTTGGAGCTCTACCCATAAGAATTCCACCTCCTCCCTAGCCCCCTCAGTGATGTCATCTCTCACATTAACTTGTTCATTATTCTTGATATATAGACATACCCCTCCCCCTTTTTTACCCTCGCTATCCCTGCGATAAAGGGTATACCCTTGAATGGTTGCCAGCCAGGTCTCTGAAATTCCCACAAAATCTAAATCCTCCTCATATAACAGTATCTCTAGTTCACCCAACTTGTCCGCCAGGCTCTTTTCATCGGTGAACATGCCACGTAGTTTAGACCGGTCCCATATTATCCTTATACTGGGTGTTCCAAGATTGCAACTAGGACTTGTTACTATACTTACCCTGGGTTTATGTGCTTTGGTCAACCTACCACTAATGCCCCCAATACTAACCTCTGGACTATGTTCCGCACTATCTCTACCTCTGGACCCCCCCCCCCCATCGCCTAGTTTAAAAACCCCTCTAACTTTTTGGCCATCTTTACTCCCAGTACATCTAAACCCTCCTCATTTAGGTGCAGTCCGTCCCTTCTATAGTACCGGTTACCGACTGAGAAGTCGGCCCAGTCCTCCAGGAACCCAAACCCCTCCTTACTACACCAGCTCCTCAGCCACCTGTTTACTTCCCTAATCTCCCTCTGCCTTTCTGGTGTGGCTCGATGTACCGGTAGTATTCCTGAGAACACTACCTTGGAGGTCCTTTTCCTCAATTTAGCTCCCAAGTCCCTAAAATCGTTCTTTAGGACACTCCATCTGCCTCTGACTTTGTCATTGGTGCCAATGTGCACCATGACAGCCGGGTCTTCCCCAGCCCCTCCCAGTAATCTGCCTGTGATGTGCCAGACCCGAGCGCCTGGTAGACAGCATACAGTTCGGCGCTTCAGATCACAGATTGCCCTCTCTGTCCTTCTAAGAATTGAGTCCCCTACCACCAGAATCTGTCTTTCCTTTGCCTTCGCTTCCCCCCCACTCTCACTGGAGGAGTTCTTCCCCTGGCAACTAGGAGAGTCCCTCAGCTCCAGTAGTGCTGGTCCCTGACTGGTTTCACCAATGTCACTCAATGGAGCGCACTTATTGGGATGCTCCAGCCCAGGATCCGCCTTCCTGGCACTTCCCCCTCTACCCTTCCTGACTGTCATCTGAGGTGTGAAGGTGCAGGAATTGGGGTGATCTGAGGTGTGAAGGTGCAGGAATTGGGGTGATCTGAGGTGTGAAGGTGCAGGATTTGGGGTGATCTGAGGTGTGAAGGTGAAGGAATTGGGGTGATGTGGGGTGTGAAGGTGAAGGAATTGGGGTGATGTGGGGTGTGAAGGTGCAGGAATTGGGGTGATCTGAGGTGTGAAGGTGCAGGAATTGGGGTGATCTGAGGTGTGAAGGTGAAGGAATTGGGGTGATGTGGGGTGTGAAGGTGAAGGAATTGGGGTGATGTGAGGTGTGAAGGTGCAGGAATTGGGGTGATCTGAGGTGTGAAGGTGAAGGAATTGGGGTGATGTGGGGTGTGAAGGTACAGGAATTGGGATGATCTGAGGTGTGCAGGTGCAGGAATTGGGGTTATCTGAAGTGTGAAGGTGCAGGAATTGGGGTGATCTGAGGCGTGAAGGAATTGGGGTGATGTGGGGTGTGAAGGTGCAGGAATTGGGGAGATCTATGATTCGCTATTGTTTAGTGGCACTCGGCTTGGCCAATGCTGGTAAATTGACCCTGGCTATGGAAAGGAATCTGACCTCTGTGCTTACCCTCCCCTCTGTACAAAACTAATAAATAATATTACATAAAGTCACCTAACACTATATAGGCCACCGTGTGATAAACTTTATGGATTTTGCTGTTTATAATTTGTGACTTTTATTCTTAGACAAAAAATGTGTTGCATAATTATTGTTTGCATCCCCCATGGGTGCCATTACATTGGGAAGCATTGAATGGTATTGTTAGACCTGGCTGCTTTCTCTGGCACACAAGAAGTTAATCCCGTGTTATGAAGTTGTGGGATCTATGGAGTTCCTCTATGAAGTCATCATCTTCCTGACCCCACACATGACGGCTGCTTCCTGACCCCCCCCCCCTCCCCCACCTGCCATATATTCATCTTCTGCTTTCTGCTTCTGCTTCCTCCCGTCCCGTGTTGTGTGTGTACTGCTGAGGGAATGCCTGTGTGTCCTGTGTACAATGCCAAATGAGGACACGGGGCCCTTGCCTCACAAACTTCCTCTGAATCCTGTTAAGTGAGAGAACACGGGGCCCTTGCCTCACCAACTTCCTGTGGAGGGAGAACATGGGGCCCTTGCCTCACCAACTTTCTGTGAATCCTGTGGAGGGAGAACACAGGGCCCTTGCCTCACCAACTTCCTGTAAAGACTGTGGAGGGAGAACACAGGGGCCCTTGCCTCACCAACTTCCTGTAAAGACTGTGGAGGGAGAACACAGGGGCCCTTGCCTCACCAACTTCCTGGGAATCCGGTGGAAGGAGAACAGGAGAGGGCATTTGCCTCACCAACTTCCTGTGAATAATGTTGAGGAAGAACATGGGGGCCCTTGCCTCACCAACTTCATGTGAATACTGTTGAGGGAGAACATGGGGCCCTTACCCCACCAACTTCCTGTGAATCCTGTGGAGGGAGAACATGGGGCCCTTGCCTCACCAACTTCCTGTAAATACTGTGGAGGGAGAACATGGGGCCCTTGCCTCACCAACTTTCTGTGAATCCTGTGGAGGGAGAATACGGGGCCCTTGCCTCACCAACTTCCTGTAAAGACTGTGGAGGGAGAACACAGGGGCCCTTGCCTCACCAACTTCCTGGGAATCCGGTGGAAGGAGAACAGGAGGGGGCATTTGCCTCACCAACTTCCTGTGAATAATGTTGAGGAAGAACATGGGGGCCCTTGCCTCACCAACTTCATGTGAATACTGTTGAGGGAGAACATGGGGCCCTTACCCCACCAACTTCCTGTGAATCCTGTGTAGGGAGAACATGGGGCCCTTGCCTCACCAACTTCCTGTGAATACTGTGGAGAAAGAACACGGGGCCCTTGCCTCACCTACTTCCTGCGTGCTAATAAGTGACCTGAGGACATCTGTGTGACCACACCAATCACCCCATAATCTCCACATCTGTGTGTGGGGCTTAGTTAAGCAATAAACCCCAATGTGTTTATCTCTCCCATACCACAAAGTGAGCTCCATGTTACCAGCATTAAATATATCAGATAGGTATGCCTCACCCAACTTGCAAAGTTTCCTCCACTGGATAACATTTAGATAAGACCCCTACGAGTAGGAGTAGTACCATCATCCCAAGTAAATATACGAAGGCAAATGATGTAGAAATATACGGGACTTTCAGCAGTACCAAAATATAACATATGAAATAAATCTATAAAAAAAAAACAATATTTTATTTTGGAATCAATCACAAGTTCTCACTAAAAGAACCAATGTGATACAATGCGCACCAAAGTTCATATCCTCAAATAGGGTTGCCACCTTTTCTTCAAGCCGAATTTTAGCGGCACACAGCATTGTTTTTTTTTTGTAAGGGGGAACGCTGTGGACTGTGGTGTAAAATGGAACTCTGATGTAAGGGTGATCTGAGGTGTGAGGACGCAGGAGTTGGGGTGATCTGAGGTGTGAAGGTGGAGAAACTGGGGTAATGAGGAAAAGATGGTCCGCACTCCGGTGATTGCTCTTAAAAAGTGTAATATTTATTGACAAGCCACAGTGACCAAACGCAAATGAGAACAGTTGACGCGTTTCAGCCAATAAGGCCTTAGTCATAACCAAGGACGTGTGAGTAGGGGTGATCTAAGGTGTGAAGGTGGAGATACTGGGGTTATCTGAGTTGAAGGTGCAAAAATTGGGGTGATCTGAGGTGTGAAGGTGGAGATACTGGGGTGATCTGAGGTGTGAAGGTGGAGATACTGGGGTGATCTGAGTTGAAGGTGCAGGAGTTGGGGTGATCTGAGGTGTGAAGGTGGAGATACTGGGGTGATCTGAGTTGAAGGTGCAGGAGTTGGGGTGATCTGAGGTGTGAAGGTGGAGATACTGGGGTGATCTGAGTTGAAGGTGCAGGAGTTGGGGTGATCTGAGGTGTGAGGATACTAGAGTTGGGGTGATCTGAGGTGTGAAGGTGGAGTTACTGGGGTGATCTGAGTTGAAGGTGCAGGAATTGGGGGGATCTGAGGTGTGATGGTGCAGGAGTTGGGGTGATCTGAGGTGTGAGGACGCAGGAGTTGGGGTGATCTGAGGTGTGAAGGTGGAGAAACTGGGGTAATGAGGAAAAGATGGTCCGCACTCCGGTGATTGCTCTTAAAAAGTGTAATATTTATTGACAAGCCACAGTGACCAAACGCAAATGAGAACAGTTGACGCGTTTCAGCCAATAAGGCCTTAGTCATAACCAAGGACGTGTGAGTAGGGGTGATCTAAGGTGTGAAGGTGGAGATACTGGGGTTATCTGAGTTGAAGGTGCAAAAATTGGGGTGATCTGAGGTGTGAAGGTGGAGATACTGGGGTGATCTGAGGTGTGAAGGTGGAGATACTGGGGTGATCTGAGTTGAAGGTGCAGGAGTTGGGGTGATCTGAGGTGTGAAGGTGGAGATACTGGGGTGATCTGAGTTGAAGGTGCAGGAGTTGGGGTGATCTGAGGTGTGAGGATACTAGAGTTGGGGTGATCTGAGGTGTGAAGGTGGAGTTACTGGGGTGATCTGAGTTGAAGGTGCAGGAATTGGGGGGATCTGAGGTGTGATGGTGCAGGAGTTGGGGTGATCTGAGATGTGAAGGTGCAGGAGTTGGAGTGATCTGAGGTGTGAAGGTGCAGGAATTGGGGTGATCTGAGATGCGAAGGTGCAGGAGTTGGGGTGATCTGAGGTGTGAATGTGCAGGAGTTGGGGTGATCTGAGGTTTGAAGGTGCAGGAATTGGGGTGATCTGAGGTGTGAAGGTGCAGGAGTTGGGGTGATCTGAGGTGTGAAGGTGCAGGAGTTGGGGTGATCTGAGGTGTGAAGGTGCAGGAATTGGGGTGATTTGAGATGTGAAGGTGCAGGAGTTGGGGTGATCTGAGGTGTGAAGGTGCAGGAGTTGGGGTGATCTGAGGTGTGAAGGTGCAGGAATTGGGGTGATCTGAGGTGTGAAGGTGCAGGAGTTGGGGTGATCTGAGGTGTGAAGGTGCAGGAGTTGGGGTGATCTGAGGTTTGAAGGTGCAGGAATTGGGGTGATCTGAGGTGTGAAGGTGCAGGAGTTGGGGTGATCTGAGATGTGAAGGTGCAGGAGTTGGGGTGATCTGAGGTGTGAAGGTACAGGAGTTGGGGTGATCTGAGATGTGAAGGTGCAGGAGTTGGGGTGATCTGAGATGTGAAGGTGCAGGAGTTGGGGTGATCTGAGATGTGAAGGTGCAGGAGTTGGGGTGATCTGAGGTATGAAGGTGCAGGAATTGGGTTGATCCGAGGTGTGAAGGTGCAGGAGTTGGGGTGATCTGAGGTGTGAAGGTACAGGAGTTGGGGTGATCTGAGGTGTGAAGGTACAGGAGTTGGGGTGATCTGAGGTGTGAAGGTGCAGGAATTGGGGTGATCTGAGGTGTGAAGGTGCAGGAGTTGGGGTGATCTGAGGTGTGAAGGTGCAGGAGTTGGGGTGATCTGAGGTGTGAAGGTGCAGGAGTTGGGGTGATCTGAGGTTTGAAGGTGCAGGAATTGGGGTGATCTGAGGTGTGAAGGTGCAGGAGTTGGGGTGATCTGAGATGTGAAGGTGCAGGAGTTGGGGTGATCTGAGGTGTGAAGGTACAGGAGTTGGGGTGATCTGAGATGTGAAGGTGCAGGAGTTGGGGTGATCTGAGATGTGAAGGTGCAGGAGTTGGGGTGATCTGAGGTATGAAGGTGCAGGAATTGGGTTGATCCGAGGTGTGAAGGTGCAGGAGTTGGGGTGATCTGAGGTGTGAAGGTACAGGAGTTGGGGTGATCTGAGGTGTGAAGGTACAGGAGTTGGGGTGATCTGAGGTGTGAAGGTGCAGGAATTGGGGTGATCTGAGGTGTGAAGGTGCAGGAGTTGGGGTGATCTGAGGTGTGAAGGTGCAGGAGTTGGGGTGATCTGAGGTGTGAAGGTGCAGGAGTTGGGGTGATCTGAGGTTTGAAGGTGCAGGAATTGGGGTGATCTGAGGTGTGAAGGTGCAGGAGTTGGGGTGATCTGAGATGTGAAGGTGCAGGAGTTGGGGTGATCTGAGGTGTGAAGGTACAGGAGTTGGGGTGATCTGAGATGTGAAGGTGCAGGAGTTGGGGTGATCTGAGATGTGAAGGTGCAGGAGTTGGGGTGATCTGAGATGTGAAGGTGCAGGAGTTGGGGTGATCTGAGGTATGAAGGTGCAGGAATTGGGTTGATCCGAGGTGTGAAGGTGCAGGAGTTGGGGTGATCTGAGGTGTGAAGGTACAGGAGTTGGGGTGATCTGAGGTGTGAAGGTACAGGAGTTGGGGTGATCTGAGGTGTGAAGGTGCAGGAATTGGGGTGATCTGAGGTGTGAAGGTGCAGGAGTTGGGGTGATCTGAGGTGTGAAGGTGCAGGAGTTGGGGTGATCTGAGGTGTGAAGGTGCAGGAGTTGGGGTGATCTGAGGTTTGAAGGTGCAGGAATTGGGGTGATCTGAGGTGTGAAGGTGCAGGAGTTGGGGTGATCTGAGATGTGAAGGTGCAGGAGTTGGGGTGATCTGAGGTGTGAAGGTACAGGAGTTGGGGTGATCTGAGATGTGAAGGTGCAGGAGTTGGGGTGATCTGAGATGTGAAGGTGCAGGAGTTGGGGTGATCTGAGGTATGAAGGTGCAGGAATTGGGTTGATCCGAGGTGTGAAGGTGCAGGAGTTGGGGTGATCTGAGGTGTGAAGGTACAGGAGTTGGGGTGATCTGAGGTGTGAAGGTACAGGAGTTGGGGTGATCTGAGGTGTGAAGGTGCAGGAATTGGGGTGATCTGAGGTGTGAAGGTGCAGGAGTTGGGGTGATCTGAGGTGTGTAGGTGCAGGAGTTGGGGTGATCTGAGGTGTGAAGGTGCAGGAATTGGGTTGATCCGAGGTGTGAAGGTGCAGGAATTGGGTTGATCCGAGGTGTGAAGGTGCAGGACATTAACTTTTTTTTTTTTTGTGAATACCCCCCCCCCCCCACCTTTAAATTGGGCAGGCAAAATTTACTGAAAATGACAAAAAATTGACAAACTGCCAAGTGAACGATTTATCACTCCTTTCTAAAGAGGAGAAGAGATGTGAACAAGAGGCGCAAGAAAAAGCCCCAAAACAACGGTTTAGTCTTCGCTCTGATGTCTTGGCAAGTGGTTTGAATTTTTTATCATAACGGGAAGTCTGCTGTGCCAAAGCTCCTTCTAGCTGGAGGAATATTAATCCCCAGCGCCTTGTTGTAGTTCCAGATTGTAAACACACTGCGAGAGTCCGTCGTCGCGTCAGCCAATAGGGCTCATCGGATATGTCTGCGCTCCGCAGCTTAAAGGGACATCCGCTTCAAACCATTTCTCAGCTTAAAGGGCAACTCCCAGCAAGAGCTAACTATACAGATGCAATACCAGTTCTCTATTCTGCAGCTTGACCCCTTCACCTGACAGTATGGCACTCACCCTGTGCCTCGCTCTGACAGTATGGCACTCACCCTGTGCCTCGCTCCACAACCACCACATCCTCCTTTCATTTATTTCAGAGTTACTACTTGGTGACATTGCCCAATCAGTGCAGGGTGCCTCTCCTATACTAAAAGGATCCTACCTCGTATACCATGCAGGTCCACTGGGTGCTGCAGACTTTACTGGGTGCTGCAGACTTTAGCTGTGCAAATTAATCAATTGCTTACTTACAGTCAGAGGCGTAACTAGAACCTTCCGGGTCCCAGTGCAAGAAACTATGAAGGGCCCCCCTGACCTCTGGTCCTAGGGCCCTTTCCACTTATCCCGGGGCCCTTTATTACTTGTTACCCTTTCTCTTGTCCTGCAGCATGCCCCCTTCCTGCCATCTTGGGTAGGGTTGCCACCTCTTCTTCAAGCCAATTCCGAACACTTTAACGGTGCACAGTAAATCATTTTGTAGTATAAGCTATGTATATATATTTTTGAGTCCCCCCTTACATCAGAGGCCACAGAGTTTCCCTTTTACATCTGAATTGGCAGAGTTCCCCTTTACATCTGAATCTGCAGAGTTCCCCATTACATCTGAATTCACAGAGTTCTCTTTACATCGGAATCCACAGAGTTCCCCTTTACATCTGATTTGGCAGAGTTCCCCTTTACATCTGAATTGGCAGAGTTCCCCTTTACATCTGAATTGGCAGAGTTCCCCTTTATATCTGAATTGGCAGAGTTCCCCTTTACATCTGAATCGGCAGAGTTCCCCTTTACATCTGAATCCACAGAGTTCCCCTTTACATCTGAATCCACAGAGTTCCCCTTTACATATGAATCTGCACTGTTCCCCTTACATCTGAATCCACAGAGTTCTCTTTACATCGGAATCCACAGAGTTCCCGTTTACATCTGATTTGGCAGAGTTCTCCTTTACATCTGAATTGGCAGAGTTCCCCTTTACATCTGAATCGGCAGAGTTCCCCTTTACATCTGAATCGGCAGAGTTCCCCTTTACATCTGAATCGGCAGAGTTCCCCTTTACATCTGAATTGGCAGAGTTTCCCTTTACATCTGAATTGGCAGAGTTCCCCTTTACATCTGAATCGGCAGAGTTTCCCTTTACATCTGAATCTACAGAGTTCTCTTTACATCGGAATCCACAGAGTTCCCGTTTACATCTGATTTGGCAGAGTTCTCCTTTACATCTGAATTGGCAGAGTTCCCCTTTACATCTGAATCGGCAGAGTTCCCCTTTACATCTGATTTGGCAGAGTTCTCCTTTACATCTGAATTGGCAGAGTTCCCCTTTACATCTGAATCGGCAGAGTTCCCCTTTACATCTGAATCGGCAGAGTTCCCCTTTACATCTGAATTGGCAGAGTTTCCCTTTACATCTGAATTGGCAGAGTTCCCCTTTACATCTGAATCTGCAGCGTTCCCCTTACATCTGAATCTACAGAGTTCTCTTTACATCGGAATCTACAGAGTTCCCCTTTACATCTGATTTGACAGAGTTCCCCTTTACAGCTGAATTGGCAGAGTTCCCCTTTACATCTGAATCTGCAGCGTTCCCCTTACATCAGAAACCACAGAGTTTCCCTTTACATCTGAATCCACAGAGTTCTCTTTACATCGGAATCCACAGAGTTCCCCTTTACATCTGAATCCACAGAGTTCTCTTTACATCGGAATCCACAGAGTTCCCCTTTACATCTGAATCCACAGAGTTCTCTTTACATCAGAATCCACAGAGTTCCCCTTTACATCTGAATCTACAGAGTTCTCTTTACATCTGAATCCACAGAGTTCCCCATTTACATCTGAATCCACAGAGTTCCCCATTTACATCTGAATCCACAGAGTTCCCCATTTACATCTGAATCCACAGAGTTCCCCATTTACATCTGAATCCACAGAGTTCTCTTTACATCAGAATCCACAGAGTTCTCTTTACATCAGAATTCACAGAGTTCCTCATTTACATCTGAATCCACAGAGTTCCCCATTTACATCTGAATCCGCAGAGTTCCCCTTACATCTGAATCCGCAGAGTTCCCTTACACTGTAAGGGGGGACTCTGCAGACTCTTATGTAGAGGAGAACTCTGGGGATTCTAATGTAAGGAAGAACTCTCAGGATTCTGATGTAAGGAAGAACTTTGGGGACTCTGATTTAAGAAATAACGCTGGGAATACTGCAGGAACACTGGTCTAAGGGGTAACTCTGATATAAGAGGATCTCTGGTAACCAGAGCCCCCACTTACATCATAGTTCCCAGCTTTGCCCTTTAATTAGTGTTCCCAGAGCCCCCTTACATGAGAGTTCCCCTTTACACCAGAGTCCACAGCGTCCCCCCTTACATCAGAGCCCCCTTTAAATCAGGGTTCCCAGAGCCCCCTTACATCAGAGTCTGCAGAACTGGAGCTTTGTGGACTCTAATGTAAAGGGGAACTCTGATGTAAGGGGTGCTCCGGGAACCCTGATTTAAAGGGGGCTCTGATGTAAGGGGGAACGCTGTGGACTCTTGTGTAAAGGGGAACTCTGATTAGTTTCTCTGCACAGATTCACACAGAAAAGCCATATTTGGAGTCCAGTCAAGGTCCTCATTTTTATCTAAAGCCCTGAACGCATTGGATGTCTTTTAGCATAATACCAAAAAAAAGAATTTGGACACATCCCAGGAAGTAGTTTGCAGGATTTGCGGGGTCTCTGTCAGTTTACTGACCCAGCGCATGTGCAGACACACCATGGAATCTGCTACATCCCACAGACCTGGCAAATATGTCTACACAGGTGTCAGATCTCCGTTCAAGATGACGGCACCAGAGAAGAGCAAAGTAGGGAGAGCTTCCCCTATAAACAAGACAACATTGGACACCATGGACTAATAAGGGCCTTTTTTTACACTTCTCTACTAAAAAGTGTCTTTTTTTGCATTTTGGTACATTTTCTGGTTGCCTGAATCCAAGCATGGATGCACCTGGGAAATACGGACAATAACGCAACCGTGGGAGGTGATCCAAGAAGCTGTAAACTGGTCCAAGATGTAGGAAGCTGTATACTGGTCTATGTTGTAGTAGGAAGCTGTATACTTTTCCAGATTGCAGTAGGAAGCTGTACACTGGTCCAGGCTGTAGTAGGAAGCTGTATACTGGTCCAGGTTGTAGTAGGAAGCTGTACACTGGTCCAGGTTGTAGTAGGAAGCTGTATACTGGTCCAGGTTGTAGTAGGAAGCTGTATACTGGTCTATGTTGTAGTAGGAAGCTGTATACTGGTCCAGGTTGTAGTAGGAAGCTGTATACTGGTCCAGGTTGTAGTAGGAAGCTGTATACTGGTCCAGGTTGTAGTAGGAAGCTGTATACTGGTCCAGTATGTAGTAGGAAGCTGTATACTTTTCCAGATTGTAGTAGGAAGCTGTACACTGGTCCAGGTTGTAGTAGGAAGCTGTATACTGGTCCAGGTTGTAGTAGGAAGCTGTACACTGGTCCAGGTTGTAGTAGGAAGCTGTATACTGGTCCAGGTTGTAGTAGGAAGCTGTATACTGGTCCAGGTTGTATTAGGAAGCTGTATACTGGTCCAGTATGTAGTAGGAAGCTGTATACTTTTCCAGATTGTAGTAGGAAGCTGTACACTGGTCCAGGTTGTAGTAGGAAGCTGTATACTGGTCCAGGTTGTAGTAGGAAGCTGTACACTGGTCCAGGTTGTAGTAGGAAGCTGTATACTGGTCCAGGTTGTAGTAGGAAGCTGTATACTGGTCTATGTTGTAGTAGGAAGCTGTATACTGGTCCAGGTTGTAGTAGGAAGCTGTATACTGGTCCAGGTTGTAGTAGGAAGCTGTATACTGGTCCAGGTTGTAGTAGGAAGCTGTATACTGGTCCAGTATGTAGTAGGAAGCTGTATACTTTTCCAGATTGTAGTAGGAAGCTGTACACTGGTCCAGGTTGTAGTAGGAAGCTGTATACTGGTCCAGGTTGTAGTAGGAAGCTGTACACTGGTCCAGGTTGTAGTAGGAAGCTGTATACTGGTCCAGGTTGTAGTAGGAAGCTGTATACTGGTCCAGGTTGTATTAGGAAGCTGTATACTGGTCCAGGATGTAGTAGGAAGCTGTATACTGGTCCAAGTTGTAGTAGGAAGCTGTATACTTGTCCAGGTTGTAGTAGGAAGCTGTATACTGGTCCAGGTTGTAGTAGAAGGCTGTATATTGGTCCAGTATGTAGTAGGAAGCTGTATACTGGTCCAGGTTGTAGTAGGAAGCTGTATACCAGTCCAGGTTGTACTGTAGTAGGAAGCTGTATACTGGTCTATGTTGTAGTAGGAAGCTGTATACTGGTCTATGTTGTAGTAGGAAGCTGTATACTGGTCTATGTTGTAGTAGGAAGCTGTATACTTTTCCAGATTGTAGTAGGAAGCTGTACACTGGTCCAGGTTGTAGTAGGAAGCTGTATACTGGTCTATGTTGTAGTAGGAAGCTGTATACTGGTCCAGGTTGTAGTAGGAAGCTGTATACTGGTCCAGGTTGTAGTAGGAAGCTGTATACTGGTCCAGTATGTAGTAGGAAGCTGTATACTTTTCCAGATTGTAGTAGGAAGCTGTACACTGGTCCAGGTTGTAGTAGGAAGCTGTATACTGGTCCAGGTTGTAGTAGGAAGCTGTACACTGGTCCAGGTTGTAGTAGGAAGCTGTATACTGGTCCAGGTTGTAGTAGGAAGCTGTATACTGGTCCAGGTTGTATTAGGAAGCTGTATACTGGTCCAGGATGTAGTAGGAAGCTGTATACTTGTCCAGGTTGTAGTAGGAAGCTGTATACTGGTCCAGGTTGTAGTAGAAGGCTGTATATTGGTCCAGTATGTAGTAGGAAGCTGTATACTGGTCCAGGTTGTAGTAGGAAGCTGTATACCGGTCCAGGTTGTACTGTAGTAGGAAGCTGTATACTGGTCAAGGTTGTAGTAGGAAGCTGTATACTTGTCCAGGTTGTAGTAGGAAGCTGTATACTGGTCCAGAATGTAGTAGGAAGCTGTATACTTGTCCAGGTTGTAGTAGGAAGCTGTATACTGGTCCAGGTTGTAGTAGAAGGCTGTATATTGGTCCAGTATGTAGTAGGAAGCTGTATATTGGTCCAGGTTGTAGTAGGAAGCTGTATACTGGTCCAGGTTGTAGTAGGAAGCTGTATACTGGTCCAGGTTGTAGTAGGAAGCTGTATACTGGTCCAGATTGCAGTAGGAGGCTGTATACTGGTCCAGGTTGTAGTAGGAAGCTGTATACTGGTCTATGTTGTAGTAGGAAGCTGTATACCAGTCCAGGTTGTAGTAGGAAGCTGTATACTGGTCCAGGTTGTAGTGGGAGCTGTATACTGGTCCAGGTTGTAGTAGGAAGCTGTATACTGGTCCAGGTTGTAGTAGGAAGCTGTATACCGGTCCAGTTTGTAGTAGGAAGCTGTATACTGGTCCAAGATGTAGTAGGAAGCTGTATACTGGTCCAGGTTGTAGTAGGAAGCTGTATACTGGTCCAGGTTGTGGTAGGAAGCTGTATAATGGTCCAGGTTGTAGTAGGAAGCTGTATACTGGTCCAGGTTGTATTAGGAAGCTGTATACTGGTCCAGGATGTAGTAGGAAGCTGTATACTGGTCCAAGTTGTAGTAGGAAGCTGTATACTTGTCCAGGTTGTATTAGGAAGCTGTATACTGGTCCAGGATGTAGTAGGAAGCTGTATACTTGTCCAGGATGTAGTAGGAAGCTGTATACTTGTCCAGGTTGTAGTAGGAAGCTGTATACGGGTCCAGGTTGTAGTAGAAGGCTGTATATTGGTCCAGTATGTAGTAGGAAGCTGTATATTGGTCCAGGTTGTAGTAGGAAGCTGTATACTGGTCCAGGTTGTGGTAGGAAGCTGTATAATGGTCCAGGTTGTAGTAGGAAGCTGTATACTGGTCCAGGTTGTATTAGGAAGCTGTATACTGGTCCAGGAAGTAGTAGGAAGCTGTATACTGGTCCAAGTTGTAGTAGGAAGCTGTATACTTGTCCAGGTTGTATTAGGAAGCTGTATACTGGTCCAGGATGTATTAGGAAGCTGTATACTTGTCCAGGTTGTAGTAGGAAGCTGTATACTGGTCCAGGTTGTAGTAGAAGGCTGTATATTGGTCCAGTATGTAGTAGGAAGCTGTATACTGGTCCAGGTTGTAGTAGGAAGCTGTATACCGGTCCAGGTTGTACTGTAGTAGGAAGCTGTATACTGGTCAAGGTTGTAGTAGGAAGCTGTATACTTGTCCAGGTTGTAGTAGGAAGCTGTATACTGGTCCAGAATGTAGTAGGAAGCTGTATACTTGTCCAGGTTGTAGTAGGAAGCTGTATACTGGTCCAGGTTGTAGTAGAAGGCTGTATATTGGTCCAGTATGTAGTAGGAAGCTGTATACTGGTCCAGGTTGTAGTAGGAAGCTGTATACTGGTCCAGGTTGTAGTAGGAAGCTGTATACTGGTCTAGATTGCAGTAGGAGGCTGTATACTGGTCCAGGTTGTAGTAGGAAGCTGTATACTGGTCTATGTTGTAGTAGGAAGCTGTATACCAGTCCAGGTTGTAGTAGGAAGCTGTATACTGGTCCAGGTTGTAGTGGGAGCTGTATACTGGTCCAGGTTGTAGTAGGAAGCTGTATACTGGTCCAGGTTGTAGTAGGAAGCTGTATACCAGTCCAGTTTGTAGTAGGAAGCTGTATACTGGTCCAAGATGTAGTAGGAAGCTGTATACTGGTCCAGGTTGTAGTAGGAAGCTGTATACTGGTCCAGGTTGTAGTAGGAAGCTGTATACTGGTCCAGGTTGTATTAGGAAGCTGTATACTGGTCCAGGATGTAGTAGGAAGCTGTATACTTGTCCAGGTTGTAGTAGGAAGCTGTATACTGGTCCAGGTTGTAGTAGAAGGCTGTATATTGGTCCAGTATGTAGTAGGAAGCTGTATACTGGTCCAGGTTGTAGTAGGAAGCTGTATACCGGTCCAGGTTGTACTGTAGTAGGAAGCTGTATACTGGTGAAGGTTGTAGTAGGAAGCTGTATACTTGTCCAGGTTGTAGTAGGAAGCTGTATACTGGTCCAGAATGTAGTAGGAA
The DNA here is from genome assembly GCA_037952835.1 of Lithobates septentrionalis. Lineage (NCBI taxonomy): Eukaryota > Metazoa > Chordata > Amphibia > Anura > Ranidae > Lithobates > Lithobates septentrionalis. Next base: position 317,151 of record JBBDGP010003703.1, read on the forward strand.
GCTGTATACTTGTCCAGGTTGTAGTAGGAAGCTGTATACTGGTCCAGGTTGTAGTAGAAGGCTGTATATTGGTCCAGTATGTAGTAGGAAGCTGTATATTGGTCCAGGTTGTAGTAGGAAGCTGTATACTGGTCCAGGTTGTAGTAGAAAGCTGTATACTGGTCCAGGTTGTAGTAGGAAGCTGTATACTGGTCCAGATTGCAGTAGGAGGCTGTATACTGGTCCAGGTTGTAGTAGGAAGCTGTATACTGGTCTATGTTGTAGTAGGAAGCTGTATACCAGTCCAGGTTGTAGTAGGAAGCTGTATACTGGTCCAGGTTGTAGTGGGAGCTGTATACTGGTCCAGGTTGTAGTAGGAAGCTGTATACTGGTCCAGGTTGTAGTAGGAAGCTGTATACCGGTCCAGTTTGTAGTAGGAAGCTGTATACTGGTCCAAGATGTAGTAGGAAGCTGTATACTGGTCCATGTTGTAGTAGGAAGCTGTATACTGGTCCAGGTTGTGGTAGGAAGCTGTATAATGGTCCAGGTTGTAGTAGGAAGCTGTATACTGGTCCAGGTTGTATTAGGAAGCTGTATACTGGTCCAGCATGTAGTAGGAAGCTGTATACTGGTCCAAGTTGTAGTAGGAAGCTGTATACTTGTCCAGGTTGTATTAGGAAGCTGTATACTGGTCCAGGATGTAGTAGGAAGCTGTATACTTGTCCAGGTTGTAGTAGGAAGCTGTATACTGGTCCAGGTTGTAGTAGAAGGCTGTATATTGGTCCAGTATGTAGTAGGAAGCTGTATACTGGTCCAGGTTGTAGTAGGAAGCTGTATACTGGTCCAGGTTGTACTGTAGTAGGAAGCTGTATACTGGTCAAGGTTGTAGTAGGAAGCTGTATACTTGTCCAGGTTGTAGTAGGAAGCTGTATACTGGTCCAGAATGTAGTAGGAAGCTGTATACTTGTCCAGGTTGTAGTAGGAAGCTGTATACTGGTCCAGGTTGTAGTAGAAGGCTGTATATTGGTCCAGTATGTAGTAGGAAGCTGTATACTGGTCCAGGTTGTAGTAGGAAGCTGTATACTGGTCCAGGTTGTAGTAGGGAGCTGTATACTGGTCCAGATTGCAGTAGGAGGCTGTATACTGGTCCAGGTTGTAGTAGGAAGCTGTATACTGGTCTATGTTGTAGTAGGAAGCTGTATACCAGTCCAGGTTGTAGTAGGAAGCTGTATACTGGTCCAGGTTGTAGTGGGAGCTGTATACTGGTCCAGGTTGTAGTAGGAAGCTGTATACTGGTTCAGGTTGTAGTAGGAAGCTGTATACCGGTCCAGTTTGTAGTAGGAAGCTGTATACTGGTCCAAGATGTAGTAGGAAGCTGTATACTGGTCCAGGTTGTAGTAGGAAGCTGTATACTGGTCCAGGTTGTAGTAGGAAGCTGTATACTGGTCCAGGTTGTAGTAGGAAGCTATATAGTGGTCCAGGTTGCAGTAGGAAGCTGTATACTGGTCCAGGTTGTAGTAGGAAGCTGTATACTGGTCCGGTATGTAGTAGGAAGCTGTATATTGGTCCAGGTTGTAGTGGAAAGCTGTATACTGGTCCAGTATGTAGTAGGAAGCTGTATAGTGGTCCAGGTTGTAGTAGGAAGCTGTATACTGGTCCAAGATGTAGTAGGAAGCTGTATACTGGTCCAGGTTGTAGTAGGAAGCTGTATACTGGTGCAGGTTGTAGTAGGAAGCTGTATACTGGTCCCAGTTGTAGTAGGAAGCTGTATACTGGTCCAGGTTGTAGTAGGAAGCTGTATACTGGTCCAGGTTGTAGTAGGAAGCTATATAGTGGTCCAGGTTGCAGTAGGAAGCTGTATACTGGTCCAGGTTGTAGTAGGAAGCTGTATACTGGTCCGGTATGTAGTAGGAAGCTGTATATTGGTCCAGGTTGTAGTGGAAAGCTGTATACTGGTCCAGGTTGTAGTAGGAAGCTGTATACTGGTCCAGTATGTAGTAGGAAGCTGTATAGTGGTCCGGGTTGTAGTAGGAAGCTGTATACTGGTCCAGGTTGTAGTAGGAAGCTGTATACTGGTCCAGTATGTAGTAGGAAGCTGTATAGTGGTCCGGGTTGTAGTAGGAAGCTGTATACTGGTCCAGGTTGTAGTAGGTAGGTCTTCCAGGCTGTCCAGTGTGGTGTGTGCATCACAAGACTGACCAGACAGAGTTGCCTATCCTTTGGCAGATAAAACCTGTTTTCCTGTCCGGTGATATTTCTGCAGCTGTATTCCATCGTTCTCTCGGAATGGGGAACCCGCTGTGATTCCAGCCCAGAGATCCCCTCCCCAGGTGCTGAACAAGCTCCCTGGTTATGTCATCGCACAGCGAGCGCTGATTGATCTACACAAAGGTTGCGTCATAAAGCTTCCTTCCCAGATCTTGCTCTCATTAATTTAATTGCCCAACAAAGCGTGCCCGAAATACGAAGCAGCTGAGATTCCCACCGCCGCCTCCTGCAAGCTTTCTGGATTTAGGAAGTTTTCCATCAAAAAAACATGGGGATAGATTTACTAATGGCAAATAGACTCAACACTTTGCACTTATTTTCCTTAATAGATTTGGTGAAGCTTTACTTTGTAAAGAATGCCCAATCAGCTGCAAAAAAAAAAGAAAAGAAAAAAAAAGGGGTGATTTGGAGGGGGGAGGGATTTGTACTAGAAGGGTGGATTTCTGTTAGGAAGAGGGATTTGGGGGAAGGTGTATTTGTGCTAGTAGGGATGATTGGGGGGATTTGTGCTATGAGGGGAAATTTGAGGTTAGGGGATTTGAGGGGGATTTGTGCTGGGACAGGAGATTGGGGGCGGGGGGGGGGGGTATTTGTGCTAGGAGGGATGATTGGGGGATTTGTGCTAGGAGGGAAAATTTGAGGGTAGGGGATTATCAGGAACCATGAATCAGACCGAGACAGAAGTAAAGTTAATTCACACTTGTTTAATACTAATAATAAGGTAAACAGAGTAAGCCTAATCAAAACAAGCCAGAGTTAAGTAAACAGGTCGGGTAGTCAGCCAAGCAAATGTCAGAGAGCCAGAGATAAACGTAGTAGTACAGCAAGCAGGATCAGGAGCCAGAAGGAACGTCAGCCGAGCAAGTCTTCAACAGGAACGCAGGAGAAAGTTTCTGTGATGTTGACAAAAGCGAAGGCAGAGATCAAGTGAGCTGGACGGCTTTAAGTAGGCAGGACTGACGAGCAGAATCAACAACAGCTGAATAACTGTGGAGAGAGATGGGTGCTGGCAATTATGCGACAGCTGAGCGGCCCGCTCAGAGAAGGAAGTGCTGAGCCCAGCCCTGACAGGGATTTGTGCTAGAAGAGGAGATTTGGGTGGGGGGGGGGGGGGGGGTTGTGCTGGGAGAGGAGATGGGGGGTGGTATTTGTGCTAGTAGGGATGATTGGGGGATTTGTGCTATGAGGGGAAATGAATGTGTTGGGGATTTGTTCTAGGAGAGGAGATTTAGGGGATTTGTGCTGGGAGAGGAGATCTGGGAGGGTATCTGTGCTAGTAGGGATGATTGGGGGATTTGTGCTAGGATAGGAGATTGAGGGAGGATTTGTGCTGGGAGCTGGGAATTTGGAGAATGGAAACGATTTATGCTCTGAGGGGAAATATGAGGCTAGAAGATTTGTGCTAGGAGAGGAGATTTTGAGAGGGAGAGCATTTCAGCTAGGAGGGGGGATTTGTACTGGAAAAGAGGGAGTTTTTAGGGGGGGAGAATTTTGGCTTGAGTAAGCATGAGTAAGCACTTGGCATAAGTGCGAAATGCGTTAGCTGATTGCCTGTATATTTTTTTGCTATGGTGTCCTGTATTTGGTACGATCCTGATTTTACAATACATTTTTTGGATTATATCTTCCTAGTGTGCGGCTGTCCGGATTTTCTCATCTACTCTGAGTGGTATCTCAGCTTGAGCTAAAGAGCTCTGTAAACAAGAGGTTTTAAATAGATAGTGGCAGATACAGAAAATACCCCCCCCCCCACCCCACCTACACTGCAAGGGTCAACTGCTCTTTAAGGCTAGGGGTACAGGAATAAGGAGCAATACTTACCTTACTCCTTGCTCATGTAGGCTCCCTCCATCTGAGCTGCTGATCCTGCAAAGCCTTTTTAAGATGCTACAGACTGCACGCTTGCTTCCTTCATGTACAATGCAGGGTTACTAGCCCTGCATTGTATGTGATGATGTCGAGGGACCGTCCGAAGCTGAAGAGAGAAAAGGAGAGCCCTGGAATGGGGTGTAAGGTAAGTTTGATTTAATATTTCATATTTCATATTCACTGAAATTTTTTTTTACGATTTTATAATTTTTTTTTCATCATAATATATATATATATATATATATATATATATATATATATATAAATAAACCCACCACTCACTGCCACAAAGCCCTTCAAGTTTTCTTGAATGTAATTTAAAGCAGTATTTGAGAGAGCTACAGTATATATATATATATATATATATATATATATATATATATATATATATATATATATATATATATATATACAGTATATATAAATATATACTGTATATCAGCAGAAAGCTCAGGTAGGAGACAGGACTCTCAGCCTGACTTGTCTGTTCTGACAGGGAGAGAATACAAGTAAATCATAACACAACTGCACTATGACCACGCTCTCAGAGACGCCATTTTTTCCGGCATTGGCCAGAGTTGCCAGATGACCGGCAGGGTGTAAGTTTAACTCACGAGGTGGGGAACTTGCAGCAGGAAAATTATAATCTACTGACTGCCTTGTAGCCAGAAACAAAAACTGCATTTTATTGCTGGTTCTGAGCATTTACCAATCTTTGTTTCCATCTAAGGGGCGACACACGGGGAAGAAGTGACGGCTGCTTGGCTGCTTAATGGACGTGTCAGAAGGTCGGTGACCCTGAAGGATAAGGTAGGTGATATCTATAGATAGATAGATAGATAGATAGATAGATAGATAGATAGATAGATAGATAGATAGATAGATAGATAGATAGATAGATAGATAGATAGATAGATAGATAGATTTTACTCTCTATGCAAAGAAAACACTGCAACAGTACCACTGCAAACACAGTCATTTACAGTTAATCTTCAGCTATAACTGCTTGTTGATCTCTTGCAATCCAGTTGAGCAGGGCTTTCAGAGTTCTACTGGGTAGGACAGCAGCCTCATCACAATCATTTAGTGCTGTGCAACTTGTTGTCAACCCAAATGTTTGGATTTCATACATTGGTTCTCATTCATGTGTATATCAAGAGTATTTGTAGCATAAAATAATACATTAATATATAAAGCGGTTGTAAAGGTATATATATATATATATATATATTTTTTATTTTTATTTTTTTCTTAAACTAATAAACATGTCAAACTTACCTGCTCTGTTCAATGGTTTTGCACAGAGGGGCCCCCGGACCTCCTCTTCTGGGATTCCCCATTGGCACTCTGTGCTCATCCTTTTCTCTGAGTGCCTCCATAGCGAGGAGTATGATGGAGTGATCACCCCTTTTTGGGGGGGGGGGGGGGTTGATGGGAGCCCAATTGGGGTTCCTGGTGAGGGTCTTGAGCTTGGAGACCCCCGTGGACTTGTAGCTGTCATTTATTGACTTACTGCCGTTTATGGATTGCTGCCAATCATGGATTCTAAGGGACCTGCACTACCTCTTTGGATTATTTGTCCGAATGGACTGTTACCTTGTAAGGATTGCTCTGTAGACTCAGTTTCTGCCTAAGGTACGCACACTTTATGGGGCACTAGAAGAGCTTTGTATGAGATCTGTGTTGAGAATGTCTTTTGAGAACTGTACTGTTATCAGCTACTACCTTAGTAAATTATATTGTTTGCTTACTCTTGCATTGCCTGGTCTGAATTCTCTGAAAGGGATGCATGCACAGCGTATCAAAAGAACAGGGCTTGCCACAAAACATAAGGACTGAGCTAGAAGAAGATGCAATACATGGCACACAGAGTGCTATCCAGAGGAAGCTAGTGTTATAATAATAATACATTTTTTTAAAAAAAAATCTTAATTTTTTTAAATGCATAGTCCCCTATTTTTAAAGAAATAGTCCACCCGCTCCTATTTTATGTTCCACCCAATTTTAGGTTGTAACGTAAAACACAATTGCATTCTTTACCCCCAACCTCAAAGCAACCCTTCCCTCCTCTGCTTACATTGCACAGCCGTGTTATTCATTCATGGGGATCCAGTGGCGGCTGGAGGTATATTTTTTGGGGGCGGCGGCAACAATCCACCCGCCGCCACCCCCCCTGGTCGGTCGGTTCACAGGCACCCCCCCACCCCCGTCACCAGCCCCACACTTACCCCATCTAGGTCACGGGCAGCGCTTCCTCAGGGCGGCGGGCAACGGCTTCACTCTGCGTCTTCTCCTGTTGGTCCTTCACAGCAGCTTCCACTGTGTCTCCTCCCTCCTCCTCAGCAGCCAATAGGATCGTTTCTCCTCTCGGCCATTCGGGTGACGGGTCTCAGGACACGCTTCCTGATTGGCCAGGCGGAGAACCAGGAAGGCAATAGCGAACATCATTTTGCTATTGGCACACAACTGGGTGGGCTTGTAGTCGTCTCATTCACAGATCCCCACAATGGCGGCCCGTCCATATGGGGCGCTGCCCCCCTAATCCATGTTTCCGGCCCCCTAATCGTGATTAGAGCCAGAGGCTCTAATAGGCTTCAAAAAAAGAGTGGGCTCACCCTTTTTGGAAGCCTATTAGAGCCTCTGGCTCTAATCACGATTAGGGGGCCGGAAGCATGGATTGGGGGGGTGGCGCCTCGTATGGGCGGGCCGCCACTGTGGGGACCTTTGAATGAGATGACTACAAGTCCCATCTTCCACCATGGCACAGGGATTCACAGATCATGATGCGCACAGGGCAGTGACATCACTGCACTTGTAGTCCATTGTTTAATTCCTTTAGCCCTATAACAGAAGGTCCATACCATAGTACAAACCTGGGGATGGGGGTAAACCATCCAGGGATTATGCATTGAACCCATGATGGACTGATCTCTGCTGGCTTGAATGCAAATATTTAAAAAAAAGGAAAACTCTTTATGTTATTGAATTTATTGAATTTTTGAAAAAGGTGGGCGGTGCCTTTAAGGACACAGAAGAATGTGTAGAGAGGACCCGTATAACACATGGATGTTTATTTTACATGTTTGTGGCTGTTTTGTGTTTTTAGTTCTGGAGAATTCCGGCAGAATCTGAAATCCTTTCCCCTCCGGAGAGGCAGAGGAATGTTTATAAGAAGCTGGACACTCCCAGCATGTAATGAGACACAGACGGAATACGTGATATATACTCCAACTCCAGCGCCAACAGACTGACTAGAGTGTCAGTGGATGTTCTTCTCAATGGTGTCCAACTAAGAGCCCTCGAGGGCCAATATCCCCGCACTGTCCGGGTGGCAGAACACGCGGTGTCTTTCGCTGTCAGGAAAAGACATTCTGCACTGTTTTGGGCATAAACACGAATGTTAAGGTCACCCAAGTGTGCATGGTAAAGCGGAAGTCAAGTCAACATTGCATACTTGCCAACATCTTTGTCCCAGTCCTTGGGACACTGTCATCCCTGCCCATGGCTCGCACTTATCATGCCCTTCTTCCAGGCAGTCCAATCCAGATCACACACATAGGTTGGACTTGATGGACCTCACCTACTATGTAACTATGTAACTAAGTCCTGCCCAAATCATGCCTACTTTCCTGGCAGTCTTGTCTAGACCATGCCCACTTTCTGGGTGTCCCCCGCCCCATAATTATGCATGAACCACTCTTAGTAATACCCTTTTTTGAGTTACTGCACATGCTCAGTAACTCAAATAAGGTCAGTGCTGGGATCTCCGGATGCAGCCACTCTTCGGAACAGATCACCTAGATGTGGGACTGTCCTGGCAAATCTGGGACAGTTGGCATCCATGACATTGTAACATGTCTTCTTTTACAAGAATAATATACATACTCCTTGTTGATGTTATCCCTGTCTACCAAAGCAAATCCTTACTAGTGACCCCCTGAAATCTGCATGGCTTAAAACTGAGCTCTGCACCGCGTGTTCCTTACTACTGATCTCTGAACTTCGCATTATTTACCAATTCCTCCACATTGCGTTTTGCATACTACTGACTCCTGCACTCCATGTTACATACATTTGATGAGTTTGATGTGGAGGAACTGGAGGGGCCTCCACATCAAACCCTGACCTCAACCCTACTGAAAACCTTTGGGATGAGTGTGAAATTCAATTGTGAGGCAGGTCTTCATATCCAACGTCAGTACCTGACCTCAACCATACTGAACACCTTTTGGGATGAGTTGGAATTCTGATTGTGGGGCAGGTCCTCATATCCAACATCAGTACCTGACCTCAACCGTACTGAACACCTTTTGGGATGAGTTGGAAATCCGATTGTGAGGCAGGTCCTCATATCCAACATCAGTACCTGACCTCAACCACACTGAACACCTTTTGAGATGAGTTGGAAATCTGATTGTGAGGCAGATCTTCTCAGCCAACATCAGTACCTGACCTTAACCCCACTGAACACTTATGGGATGCGTTGGAAATCGAATTGTAAGGCAGGTCTTCTCATCCAAAATCAGTACCTGACCTCAACCCAAATGAACACCTTTTGGAATGAGTTGTAAATCTGATTGTGAGGCAGGTCTTCTTATCCAACGTCAGTACCTGCCCTCAACCTTACTGAACACCTTTGAGATGAGTTGGAAATACAATTTTGAGGCAGGACTTCTCATCCAACATCAGTACCTGATCTCAACCCTACCGAACATCCTTTGGGATGAGTTGGAAATCTGATTGTGGGGCAGATCTTCTCATCCAACGTCAGTACATGACCTCAACCCTACTGAACATCTTTTGGGATGAGTTGGAAATCTGATTGTAATGCAGGTCTTCTCATCCAACGTCAGTACCTGACCTCAATCCTACCGAATACCTTTGGAATGAGTTGCAAAATCTGATTGTGAGGCAGGTCTTCTCATCCAAAGTCAGAACCTGACCTCAACCCTACTGAACACCTTTGGAATAAGCTGGAAATCTGATTGTGAGGCAGGTCTTCTCATCCATCATCAGTACCTGACCTCAACCCTACTAAACACCTTTGGAATAATTTGGAAATCTGGTTGTAAGCAGGTCTTTTCATCCATCGTCAGTACCTGACTTCAACCCTACTGAACACCTTTAGGATGAGTTGGAAATCCAATTGTGAGGCGGGTCTTCTCATCCAACGTCAGTACCTGACCTCACAAATGTTCTTTTGGCTGAATGGGCACAAATTCCCACAGGCAACCTCCAAAATCTTGTGGAAAGCCTTTCCAAAGCAGTGGAGACTGTTGTAGCTGCAAAGGGTGGTCCTCTCCATATTAATAGCCATGGCTTTGAAATGGGATGTCCAACAAGCTCATATAGGTGTGATGGTCAGGTGTTCACCAACATTTGGCCACATAGTGTTTCTACGCCTGAGGCCGGCTCCCTCTTTTGAAGATCTCATAATTTAATGCTGTGCACATTCCAGATGGTGGAGAGAAAGTCACGATGGCTCTCACAGATAATAACATGTTTATTTATCCTGCAGGTCTGATCGCAGCTTGTTCATGTGGTTACGCCCAGCTCCATGCAGCGCTCCTGTGTATGTTGGCGCTCTCTCATTAAGAATAACACAAAGTGAGGGGAGAGGGCCCATATCCCGGGGGGGTTCAGGTCCCATCCCTGGCAGCACCTCTCGTGTCAGATGTGCTGGAAAAAGCACTGAGGGTGAGGACTGTTATTAGAAGATGGAGATCTGGCAGAAAGGACCATTCTACTATCAGCTCTCCTCCCCGCCTGCTGTTATTACGTTAGTTCCATAGACTATAACCCTTTCATGCCGCTGACCACAGCCCATTACTCCCAAATGTTTCCAGCTTCTGAAACCAGAACCACACAGCCCTTTACACATTGTGTTACTTAGTCACACTCAGAGAGGGGAACAGCAAAATGCAATCACCACGCAGCTCCAATAAGCCAGACGCATTATTCACATATGTAGGGTATAATCATGACTGCCTCTGGTGATTGTAAACTACTAATAACAAGTTTTTCACATAATTTATCCCACTTTCTAATAATTTGAATATTCAAATATTAATACTTTTTTACAGTAACAGTGAAGTTGGTATCCTGTTTCCTGAAAAACAGCCCGATTCCCCAGAACTAATCTGATTCATTCTGAATTCCCCGAAGGGGAAGAAGAACTATTGTTTTCCTTTTTTTTATACTTTAAAGGGTCCGTCCCTTTAAAGTAAGTTGTAAGTAATTTGTGTAGTTGCATGTAGTAGACATTGACCTCACCAATTTGGAGCACTCTGATACCATTAGCAATTAATCACTATATGGAACACAACATCGCATCCTATTGCCAATATCCTTGCAATCTCAGTAGCATGATAGCATGCCCCCCTCCATGAACTCAGCCATAGAAGCCCTCATCATGATCATAGCAAAGGGTTGGAGCCAAGAAGATCTGTGTCAGACATTTGTGAACACAGCCGAGAACTGCACAAGGGCACCTGGAATTATATGGTTACAGTGCATCCAGAAAGTCTTCACAGCGCTTCACTTTTTCCACATTTTGTTATAGCCTTATTCCAAAATCAAATAAATTCATTATTTTGCTCAAAATTCTAAAAACAATCCCCCATGATGACAACGTGAAAGAAGTTCGTTTGAAATATTTGCAAATTTATTAAAAATAAAAAATGAAAAAATCCCATGTACATAAGTATTCACAGCCTTTGCCATGACACTCAACATTGAGCTCAGGTGCCTCCTGTCTCCACTGATCATCCTTGAGATGTTTCTACAACTTGATTGGAGTCCATCTGTGGTAAATTCAGTTGATTGGACATGATTTGGAAAGGCACACACACCTGTCTATATAAGGTCCCACAGGTAACAGTGCATGTCAGAGCACAAACCAAGCCATGAAGTCCAAGGAACTGTCTGTAGACCTCCGAGACAGGATTGTATGGAGGAACAGTTCTGGGGAAGGGTACAGAAAAATTTGTGCATCATTGAAGGTCCCAATGAGCACAGTGGCCTTCATCATCCGTAAATGGAAGAAGTTTGGAACCACCAGGACTCTTCCTAGAGCGGGCCACCTGGTCAAACTGAGCGATAAGAGGAGAAGAGTCTTAGTCAGGGAGGTGACCAAGAACCCGATGGTCACTCTGACAGAGCTCCAGCATTTCTCTGTGGAGAGAGGAGAACCTTCCAGAAGAACAACCATCTCTGCAGCAATCCACCAATCAGGCCTGTATTATAGAGTGGCCACTCCTCAGTAAAAGGCACATGACAGCCTGCCTGGAGTTTGCCAAAAGGCACCTGAAGGACTCTCAGACCATGAGGAACAAAATTCTCTGGTCTGATGAAACAAAGATTAAACTCTTTGGCCTGAATGGCAAGTGTCATGTCTGGAGGAAACCAGGCACTGGTCATCACCTGACCAATACCATCCCTACAGTGAAGCATGGTGGTGGCAGCATCATTATGTGGGGATGTTTTTCAGTGGCAGGAACTGGGAGACTAATCAGGATCAAGGGAAAGATGAATGCAGCAATGTACAGATACATCCTTGATGAAAACCTGCTCCAGAACGCTTTGGACCTCAGACTGGGGCGAAGGTTCATCTTCCAACAGGACAACGACCTAAACACACAGCCAAGATAACAAAGGAGAGGCTTCTCTGTGAATGTCCTTGAGTGGCTCAGCCAGAGGCCAGACTTGAACCTGATTGAACATCTCTAGGGAGATCTGAAAATGGCTGTGCACCGACCCTCCCCATCCAACCTGATGGAGCTTGAGAGGTCCTGCAAAGAATAATGGGTGAAACTGCCCGAAAATAGGCGTGCCAAGCTTGTAGCCTCATACTCAAAAAGACTTGAGGCTGTAATTGGTGCCAAATGTGCTTCAACAAAGTATTGAGCAAAGGCTGTGAAGAATTATGTACATGGGATTTTTTTTGTTATGAGGAAAATAATGAATTTAATCCATTTGGGGATATGGCTGTAACATAACAAAATGTGGAAAAAGTTAAGCGCTGTGAATACTTTCCGGATGCACTGTATGTCATCTCTGAGACAGTTTATCAGTAGATGGTGGCTTAGGATGATGGCTGAATAAAGATGGCTCCATACATTTTCAGAGGAAGTACTATCAACTATATAAGATGTAGGCAGGTGTAGTCTATAGTCTCCACTGCAGGTGGCGCTCAACTACAACGGCAATGCAGGTGGGGAAGAAAGTGGAGAGGAATTGTGTTCCTCTATGATTTCCTTGGCCACAGGGAGGTAGCTATCTGGATACAGGCACCCAATGTGACTCTGGTGGCCATCTTGGGTCAGGAAGAGTCTATTTGGGACTCTGGCTCCCGGGTTTGGAGCGCTTTAATGCGAGTGGCCAGCGTAGGGAAAGGAACCCCATCTGTCAGAAACAGTATTAGAGATAGGGAAAGGTTCAAGAGGGGTATAGACACAGTGCAGAGACTACATCTACCTTCCAGGAAGCCTTTTCTTTTGGGTATGGACCGGTCGGGCTGCATTCTGCCCCCCCGTGGCAGACGCTGTCGACATCTTCCATTCTGCATCTCATGGGTTCACTGATGTTTTAGTTGTAAGTGGCTCCTGCCGGATGAGCTTCCCGCTGGGCCTGTTGTACTTGCTGAACTTTTCTACAATACACTGTTACGGGTGAACTCAACTCTGTCTGTTTTTTATGCACTTAACCCACAAAGAGGTGATAAAAACCTGGAAGTGTTACATTGACACGCTACTGAGCATGCATGCACTTAACATGGAACCATATATCTGCTGCTAGACTTCTTTAAATAAACAAAGTTGTAATTGAAGTTTAATGACTGTTCTGATGAAGCTTGGCTGTTTTTAGACTGATAGCTTTTCCCATAGTGAGTAGGGTACAAAATATTTTAATTTTAGCAGTAATTATTTCCTGCCCAGACTCGGCTATCTTATCTCAATATCTGTCCTGTAATCATCTGGCTCCATGGAGGGGGCGACGTCTGCGGCTCACTTGCTGATCCATATAACAAAAGTAATGTGCCACCTTCTCCAGACTGCCATGTGTGTACATGGTCCTTTGTGGTGGTGCCACCTTCTCCATTATATACTGCCATGTGTGTACATGGTCCTCTGTGGTGGTGCCACCATCTCTAGTACATACTGCTATGAGTGTACAGGGTCCTCTGTGGTGGTACCACCAACTCTGGTACATACTGCCATGTGTGTACAGGGTCCTCTGTGGTGATGCCAAAGCTCCAGTACATACTGCCATGTGTGTACAGGGTCCTCTGTGGTGATGCCAAAGCTCCAGTACATACTGCCATGTGTGTACAGGGTCATCTGTGGTGGTGCCACCATCTATAGTACATACTGCCATGTGTGTACAGGGCCCCCTGTGGTGGTGCCACCATCTCTAATACATACTGCTATGTGTGTACAGGGTCCTCTGCGGTGGTGCCACCATCTCTGGTACATACTGCCATGTGTGTACAGGGTCCCCTGTGGTGGTGCCACCATCTCTAGTACATACTGCTATGTGTGTACAGTTTCCTCTGTGGTGGTGCCACCATCTCCAGTATATATCACCATGTGCATACAGGGTCAACCGTGGTGGTGCCACCTTCTCCAGTAAATACTGCCATGTGTGCACAGGGTCCACTACGGTGGTGCGACCTTCTCTGGTACATCCTGCCAAGTGCATTTAGAGTCCTCTGCAGTGGTGCCACCTTCTCCAGTACATACTGCTTTGTGTGTACAGGGTCATCCACAGTGGTGCCACCTTCTCCTGTACATACTGCCATGTGTGTGCAGGGTCATCATGGTGGTGCCACCTTCTCCTGTACATACTGCCATGTGTACACAGGATCTATCACGGTGTTGCCACCTTTTCCAGTACGTACTGCCATGTGTGCACAGGGTCCACCACGGTGGTGCTACCTTTTCCAGTACTGTTCAAGTGCTGAGGTACCTGGCTTTGATCCCTAGCTTTGAAGAATCAATGTCTGGTTCTTCACTGGGAAGAGACTAACTCAACATTTTTTTTGGATATGATCATTTTCTGTTTTCTCTTCAGTGAATCGGAGGTCTTTCCATATCCCAGAAATGGCATATAGATGAGAGGCCAATGTATCTACTGTACATTTTTGCTAAGAATATTTATATACTGTACTTGTATTTTGTACTATATACCATTGTTTTTGCATTTATTTTCCACTTTTTGTCATAGTACCCTACAAGGGCCAAACATTTCAGTCAAGGCTAAGGGTGCCCCGGGTCTTTTAGAACTCTAGCAACACCTGGACTAGACCCATCACTGCCTAACCCATTTCTGTAGTCTATGAGACTTTTTGTCATGCCACCCTTCTGCAAGCTCTCACTAGACAAAACCCATCGCTGTAGTCAATGGCCACCACTACTGAAAGGTGTCCTTCTTTGCCTTGTCATGAAATTGCCTGGCCCTTCTCCAAGCTCACAATAGATAGACCAATCCCTGAGAGAGCCATCTTTGTGGTCTATCACCCCAACTGCTGAAAGGTGTCTCCTTCTGACGAAAAAGTGGATGCCATGCCAGCTAACCATTCTCCAAGATCCCAATAGATATTGTTATCACTGATACAATAATCCAAAAAAACGGTGTTGGCATAAAGCTGTAACCTCTTCCACTTTTTATGTGCAATATTAGTCATCCTCAGCCGTCATTGTTATCTCCGTTATTGCGGCTTCAGATTGTGCCTTCCTCTGGTATCGGAACAGGGCTGTGCTGAAAGGATGGCCAAATCAAATTTTCCAGCTCAGTCAGCAAACAGTAGAAATACTTTGCTCTCTTCTACGGCCAAAAGCCACCCATCGCTTTCATAATGATGATGTTTTTTATGGATTATATCACCCTAGCTGTGTCAAATCTGAATTCCCACCTGCGTTCTGGCGACCTGCATTTCCTGCGGTTTCTCATAAAAGGACCACCTCCCTTCCTGCTGCCATGTGTGTGGCAGCACATGGATTTTTCCATGGAAGCAGGGGTGATGTCAAGTTGATTGTATCAATTGTCTGTAGAACCTTACCTCCTCCTGCTTTTGGGAGATAGAAAGCAGCGTCTTGAGATCCGGATGATCTGATTTCTAAGCTATTATGGCTGCTGAGCTAACATCCGTTCCCATAATCTCCTGGAGGCACAACCATATAGATAGTTTTGATCTTCCAGAGGCCAATCAACTCATAGACCTCATTCAGACACATTGAGCCATGGTTTTTGAAGAGCGGTTTGGGTAAGCTTATAATGCACCAATAGGGATCAAGTATGTTTACTTTTTTTTTGTATCTTCGTGATTCTGTAGGATGCAGTACCTAAGCAGAAGTGATCTCTAAGGCCCCTTTCACATGGGCAGTTTTTCAGACGGACCATTTATTGCCCCCTTATGGAGCGGCGGATGCCAAGGGGTGGAATGACACTCGGTGGATGACACCCGCCAACATCCGCTCCTATCCCCTAGAAACAGACGGATAGGAGATCCGTTTCCCATCCATCTGGCAGATCAGATCGGATGACAGTTGATTGTAAATGGACAGGCGGCCCATTAACATCCAACCACCCTTAGTGGAAAGCGGATTGTGCCCGTGTGCGCTCTGCATCATATATGCATCATAATGCCCCATCGTTTGATTCAGTGGGAGTAATTGCGCCCCATCACTGGTGTCAGTGGGAGAAATTGTGCGCTGATGGTATTGGGCCCCGTTGTTGGTGTCTTTGGGAGAAATGGTGCCCCATCGTTGGTGTCATTGGGAGGGATTGTGCTCCATCATTGGTGTCATTGGGAGGAATCGTGCCCCATCATTATTGCCATCGTGCCCCATTGTTGGTGACATTGGGAGAAATTGTGCCCCTTCATTGGTGTCATTGGGAGGAATAGCGCCCCATCATTTGTGTCATTGGGAGGAATAGTGCCCCATTATTGGTGTCAGTGGGAGGAATTGTGCCTCATCGTTGGTGTCATTGGGAGCAATTGTGACCCATCATTGGTGTCAGTGGGGGGGGGGGGATTATGCCCCATTGTTGGTATCAGTGGATGAAATAGTGCTCCAAGGGTTGGGTAAAAGCAAGCAAAGGGACACATCTTGCCCCCAGGCCTCAGGTTGGACTTTGGGGACCACTGATCTAATCCAACAGGTATGTATTTGGATGGCAGGAGGACATTGTGGCACCCCTACATAAACTGAACCCAGATCTACAGGACAATCATGCTAACCTTGTTGGTATCAGTGGATGAAATAGTGCTCCAAGTAAGCAAGCAAAGGGACACATCTGGCCCCAGGCCTCAGTAAAAGCAAGCAAAGGGACACATCTGGCCCCAGGCCTCAGTAAAAGCAAGCAAAGGGACACATCTGGCCCCAGGCCTCAGTAAAAGCAAGCAGTAAAAGCAAGCAAAGGGACACATCTGGCCCCAGGCCTCAGTTTGGACTTTGGAGACCACTCATCTAATCCAACAGGTATGTATTTGGATGGCAGGAGGACATTGTGGCACCCCTACATAAACTGAACCCAGGTCCCCAGAGCTACAGGACAATCGTGCTAACCTCACTGTCCTTCCATAATCCCAGCTGAATCTCATAAAGTGTGATAGACATCTCTGCATCCTTTGTTTCTTCTGTATATACATTGTGCTGCCCATCCCTTGGGAGATGTTTGTTTTGTTTTCCAGCTAATCATGGGAACGTGGGGACTTTGAAGGGACATTATGTGGAAAAGTCTCACTCTCCTTATTAGGAGAACATGGGAAATTCATCATCCGGCTCCAGTAATAGCTTACAATTGCTCCAAAAGATTGCTGTGAAATGACTAAAACCGCTGGAAAAAGCCCAACATTACTACAGGCCGATTCATAGCATGCTTCAAGAAAGACTTAACTCTTCGCAGCACCAAATACGGCGTTCTTGGAGGTCACAGCCAGCAAAGGGGGAAATTTTCTGGAAAATGGACCGGGATGTCGCCAAAATCAAATAACAAGATTCTATTCCCAGACTCATGGGTGGCGGATCATAAATAACACTTCATGAGGTCACCATACATATGTCTACGCTCCTACAGTTTACATTTGTGATTGGTCAGATAATTAAAGTTAATGTAAACCCAACCGCTAGAATCTCATATAAGCTTTACCATGTTCATGTCATTTCAAAAGTCATTTTCAATAGATTTAAACCTCCGCTTTCATTAAAATAATCCTGGGAGATCCTGCCATAAGCGGTCCATTATCAGACCCCTCCTGTTTTAGGGTGATAACGCTATTCTATTTCTAAACAAAAAAGGATCCTCCGATAAAAGTGCCAAAAAATAATTAAAAAAAAACCTAACCTGACAGCAGCACTCACCAATAACCACACACAGGATAATATATAACCATAAAAAGAAAGGATTGTGTTTCGCTCCTCCCTACGGGTTTCGTCCAAATGGACGTCGTCACAGGGTTCACCATTCTATTTCTGTTTCCCAATTATCTACCCATGTTGTTATCCTGTCATGCAAGCTTCTATTAGACTATCCAAACTTTTTTCATTCACAGCACCCTTGGAACTTATGCAAACTCTTGAGGCACCTAGTCTAAAATGGGGTCATCTTTCACATCCACAGTGCCCCCCCCCCCCATTTCACATCAGAGTCCTCAGTCCCCCTTTTTTCACATCAGAGTCCCTAATCCCCTCCCCTCACCATCACATTAGTGTCCTCAGTCCCCTTCTTTCACATCAGAGTCTTCAGTCCCCTCCCCCCACCATCACGTTAGAGTCTTCAGTCCCCTCCTTTCACATCAAAATCCTCCAATCACTGGCTGGGGGTGGGAAGGTGACCAGGATGTGTTGCCTATAACTGCAGTAGAGAAAGGTCACCAGATTAGATGTGCTGTGTGGCAGAGCTCTGTAATTGTCAGGACTGGATGAACAGAAATACAAGTCCTTTTGGCAAGACGCGAAATTGGACTTCATATAGGGTTTATTGCTATTTTGGCTTCTATGAGGTGTCAGGCTTTGGGGTTAATCTTATATTTAGTATTAGAGGGTTAGGAATGCAGAGTGGGACAATTCTGAAGATTATATCAGTGGAGCGCCTCTCAGTTTTCAGGAGATAGCCAGATGATGCAAGCAGTAGAGGACCCCCCCCCCCCTCTTAGCTGAGCCCCCTTCTAACACGGTGCCCAAGGCAGGTGCCTCTTCTGCTTCTTCTTGGCCCTGTAACCATGTTGGTTTTCTAATGCCAAAATGTAATGTTTACTATTCATACGATTGGCTGAGGCTTCAAAGCACCCAACTGGACACCATATAATTCTCAGGTACAATGATTGGTTCTCTTTAGGGTGAATATAGCTACCTGAGTTTATAATAGGGGCTGACTACCCATATTTTTACCAGCTAAGTATAACGTGGAGGAAATCACAGACTCCTGGACTCGTAAATGGCGATTATTAAACCTTTGCTGGAGCGACAGGAAGTCAGGGTGATAATTAGGACGCCGCAGAAACAAGTCTGTTTTTAGCTGGTCAAACACAAGATAATTCCTGCCTTCCGTCTGGTGTATCATTAAGACCTCCGGGCTGGTAATTGCTACTTTCCTGTTTTATGGTCTCCAGGCCAAGCAGTGGGAATCTGTATTTCTAAATAACGATGATCAGAAGATACTGAGGATTCTGAGTGGAAGCTTAAGGCAGAACTCCACCCAATATTTTTTTTTTTTTAGCTTTGGGTGCATTGAGTGAAAGGCCCGGTCCCCACCTAGCTTTTTATAGTCATGTCTATAACATCCCAACCTTGACTACCAGGAACTTTCCTGTAAGCTTAACTTCCATCTTCCTCCCTCTAGAGGGCGGGTGCCACCGATTTATGGCTTGTGTACCCAGGCAGTGCATTATCCACCCCTTTCTCAACTCTCTGTAATGTGGTGATACAGGAACACATCTGCTGGTTATCCTGGAAAAAATGCTGCTGAGTATCCTGGAACACATCTGCTGTTTATTCTAAAACATATCTGTTGGTGATCCTGAAACACACCTGCTGTTGATCCTGGAACACTCCTGCTTGTTAGCCTGAAAAACAACTGCTGGTGTTTCTGGAACACATCTGTGGTTTATTCTAGAACATAGCTGTTAATGGTCCTTGAACACACCTGATGGTGATCCTGAACACACACCTGTAGGTTATTCTGGAACCCACCTGCTGGTGATCCTAGAACACACTTATGGAAAATTCAAATGGTGATCCTAGAACGCAGCTACTGGTGATCTCGGGAAAAATCTACTTTTGATTCTGGAACACACCTACTTGCAATTCTGGTACACACTTGTATTTTTATTTTTATTGTTCTTGGAACATACCTGCTGCAGAATCTGGAACACACCTGTTTGTTATTTGAGGACACACCTACTGGTGATCCTGGAACACATCTGTGGTTTATTCTAGAGCACACCTGCTGGTGATCCTGGAACACATCTGTGGTTTATTCTAGAGCACACCTGCTGGTGATCCTGGAACACATCTGTGGTTTATTCTAGAGCACACCTGCTGGTGATCCTGTGGTTTATTCTAAAACACATTTGCTGGTGATCCTGGAAGACATCTGCTAGTTATTCTGGAACACACCTGCCAGTAATCCTGGAACATGGGGATCCTGAACACACCTGTAATGCCGTGTACACACGGGCGGACAGAGTTGCGACGGACTTGCGAACGACCAGACTTGCGCACACACGAACGGACTAAGGTCCGTTCAAAAATCCGGTCGTTTGAACGTGATTACGTACGACCGGACTAGAATAAGGATGTTCATAGCCAGTAGCCAATAGCTGCCCTTGTGTCCTTTTTTGTCCGTCGGACTAGCATACAGACCAACGGATTTTTCGACCGGACTCGAGTCCGTCGGAAAGATTTGAAACATGTTCTAAATCTAAAGTCCGTCTGATTTTCAACAGAAAAAGTCCGCTGGAGGTCCGATGAAGCCCAAACACGGTCGGATTGTCTGACGGATTCGTTCTGTCGGACCAGTCCAATCGAAAAGTCCGCCCGTGTGTACACGGCATTAGTTATTCTGGATCCCACCCACTGGTGATTATAGAACACACCTGTAGGATATTCTGGAAAATACAACTGGTGATTCTAGAACACAGCTACTGGAGATCCAGGAACACATATACTTTTTATTCTGGAACGCACCTACTTGTGATACTGAAAAACATCATGTTTTTTTTTTTTTCCTGGAACATACCTACTGCTGAATCTGGAAGACACCTGTTTGTTTTTTAAGAAAAAATCTGCTGGTGATCCTGAAACACAACTGTAGGTTATTTTAAAACACACCTGCTGGTGATCCTGGAACATGTCTGTTGGTGATGCAGTAACACACCTGTTGGTGATTGTGGAACAAACCTGTTGATTATTTGGGAACACACCAGCTATTGATCTTGGAAATGATCAGTTGCTGAATCTGGAACACACCTGCTGGTTATTCAAGAACACACCTGCTTTTGACCCTGGAACACACCTGTAGATTATTATGAAACATACCCACTGGTGATCCTGGAAAACACCTATTAATAATCCTGAAACATACCAGCTGGTGATCTTGGAACGTATCTGCTGCTGCATCTGGAACACACCTGCTAGTGATGCTAGAACACCCTCTTTGCTGCTTCTGATACACCATAAAAATAACTAATTACCACCAAATCACATACATGTACGTGATTGGCTTCAAGTGGTCATATTTGGGTTATGGCTACAGCTGTAGGCCATAACCCCAGTATTTGATGCGGACCCCAGGATTTGATGCTGACCCCAGGATTTGATGCTGACTCCGGGATTTGATGCGGACTCCAGGATTTGATGCTGACTCCAGGATTTGATGCTGACTCCAGGATTTGATGCTGACTCCAGGATTTGATGCTGACCCCAGGATTTGATGCTGACCCCAGGATTTGATGCTGACCCCAGGATTTGATGCTGACTCCAGGATTTGATGCTGACCCCAGGATTTGATGCTGACCCCAGGATTTGATGCTGACTCCAGGATTTGATGCTGACTCCGGGATTTGATGCGGACTCCGGGATTTGATGCGGACTCCAGGCTTTGATGCTGACTCCAGGATTTGATGCAGACTCCAGAATTTGATGCTGACTCCAGGATTTGATGCTGACTCCAGGATTTGATGCAGACTCCAGGATTTGATGCAGACTCCAGGATTTGATGCTGACTCCAGGATTTGATGCTGACTCCAGGATTTGATGCTGACTCCAGGATTTGATGCTGACCCCAGGATTTGATGCTGACTCCAGGATTTGATACTGACCCAAGGATTTGATGCTGACTCCAGGCTTTGATGCTGACCTCAGGATTTGATGCAGACTCCAGGATTTGATGCAGACTCCAGGATTTGATGCTGACTCCAGGATTTGATGCTGACCCCAGGATTTGATGCTGACTCCAGGATTTGATGCTGACCCAAGGATTTGATGCTGACTCCAGGATTTGATGCTGACCCCAGGATTTGATGCTGACCCCAGGATTTGATGCTGACTCCAAGATTTGATGCGGACTCCAAGATTTGATGCGGACTCCAGGATTTGATGCTGACCCCAGGCTTTGATGCTGACCCCAGGATTTAATGCTGACCCCAGGATTTAATGCTGACCCCAGGATTTGATGCTGACCCCAGGCTTTGATGCTGACTTCAGGCTTTGATGCTGACTCCAGGATTTGATGCTGACTCCAGGATTTGATGCTGACTCCAGGATTTGATGCTGACTCCAGGATTTGATGCGGACTCCAGGATTTGATGCTGACCCCAGGATTTGATGCAGACTCCCGGATTTGATGCTGACTCCAGGATTTGATGCAGACTCCAGAATTTGATGCTGACTCCAGGATTTGATGCTGACCCCAGGATTTGATGCAGACTCCAGGATTTGATGCAGACTCCAGGATTTGATGCTGATTCCAGGATTTGATGCTGACTCCAAGATTTGATGCTGACCCCAGGATTTGATGCTGACTCCAGGATTTGATACTGACCCAAGGATTTGATGCTGACTCCAGGCTTTGATGCTGACCTCAGGATTTGATGCAGACTCCAGGATTTGATGCAGACTCCAGGATTTGATGCTGACTCCAGGATTTGATGCTGACCCCAGGATTTGATGCTGACTCCAGGATTTGATGCTGACCCAAGGATTTGATGCTGACTCCAGGATTTGATGCTGACCCCAGGATTTGATGCTGACCCCAGGATTTGATGCGGACTCCAAGATTTGATGCGGACTCCAAGATTTGATGCGGACTCCAGGATTTGATGCTGACCCCAGGCTTTGATGCTGACCCCAGGATTTAATGCTGACCCCAGGATTTAATGCTGACCCCAGGATTTGATGCTGACCCCAGGCTTTGATGCTGACTTCAGGCTTTGATGCTGACTCCAGGATTTGATGCTGACCCCAGGATTTAATGCTGACCCCAGGATTTGATGCTGACCCCAGGCTTTGATGCTGACTTCAGGCTTTGATGCTGACTCCAGGATTTGATGCTGACTCCAGGATTTGATGCTGACTCCAGGATTTGATGCTGACTCCAGGATTTGATGCTGACTCCAGGATTTGATGCTGACCCCAGGATTTGATGCAGACTCCCGGATTTGATGCTGACCCCAGGATTTGATGCTGACCCCAGGATTTGATGCTGACTGGCCACCCTGCCATGTTCTTGTGGCCTAAATGTGTTTTTTTTTTTAAGCAAGCAGTGTAAGAATATACATTTGACCCAGTATATGGTACACCACTTCTCAGTTTCTATCATGACTCATAGTGAAAATGTATTTACAGGAAGTCACTTTATTTTGCACACTTGCGGTTCTCAAAAAGAAAAATAGAACATCAAAAACAGATTCTTCAAAAACATTTTGGGGAAGTATATTCAGGCAGTTTTTGATATGGTGGATATAAAACTCAATCACAAAACTGAAATATATTATAACTTCCTCATCTGTAGATGTGCGGCTGCATTTGTTTACTTCTTTAGGCTTTTTTCCTTTATTTTTAAATGGTAAAATAAGACAGTCTGTGTCCAGGTCCGATTATTCTAATGTAACAGTCCCATTCACAGAACCCCCCTTAAAAAAAAAAAAAAAAAATGATGAAAGCAGAAGCCCTGGAGAATAAAATGATGGCTGTTGCATTTTTTTTTATATATCGCGCAGTATTTGATCAAAGATTTTTTCTAAATGTATATTTTCAAGAAAAAATGCACCAAAATTAATTTTCTTTCAAACAAGCACAATATTATACCCGATGTTTCAGTTATTATCCACTTGCTCTCCAGAAGATTTGCCCCCTTAAAATTTATGTCCCTTTTTTTCCCACAAATAGAGCTTTTTTTTTGTGGTATTTGATCACCTCTGCGGGTTTTATTTTTTGCACTTAAAGGAAAAAAAGAGCGACAATTTTGAAAAAAAAGCAATTTTTACTTTCTGCTATAAAACATATGTAATAAAAATGTAATTTTTTTAAATCAATTTAGGCCAATATGTATTCTGCTACAAAAAAAAATTGCAATAAACGTATATTGATTGGTTTGCACAAAAGTTATCACAGCTACAAATAAGGGGATAGATTTATGGCATGTTAATTATTTTATTTTTTACTAGTAATGATTTTTAGCGGGGCTACGACATTGCGGCGGACAGATTGGACACCTAACTGGCATTTTTGACACTTTTTTTGGAAACCAGTGACATTATTACAGTAATCAGTGCTAAAAATTTGCACGGTTATTGTACTAATGACACTGGCAGGGAAGGGGTTAACATCAGGGGTGATCAAGGGGTTAACTGTGTTCCCTGGGATGTGTTTACTAACTGTACGGGGGATGGGCTGCCTGGGAAAACACACAGATCCATCTTCCTGCATAGCATAAATACAAGATCTCAGTGTCCTCCCCTATCAGAATGGAGATCTGCCTTGTTTACTTTCGGCAGATCCCCGTTCTGTCTCTGTGGGGAACAATCGTGGGCGGCCGGGGGACATTGAGTCCGCCAGACCCGCTGATTGTTTCCCCCTACTGGCCAGAACTTCGTGAACAAATCAACGTACCAGTACGGCGATTCGCGCAGCCGAGCAAGCTTGCCGCAGTGTAACTGCGGCGTAGGGTTGCCACCTGTCCGGGATTCACCCGGACAGTCCGGGTTTTGCATCATGTGTCCGGGTTTCAGTCTACCTGGATCTGGGTCTGGGTTTCTTTCCACCTGAAACCCGGGCACATTGTTAAGACAGGAATGTGGCTTGGAACAGGGCTTGACAGGAGGGTGAGGGGGCACTATGTTCGCAGCATTACTATCCTCTATCTAACTGCGGCATAGGGTTGCCACCTGTCCGGGATTCACCTGGACAGTCCGGGTTTTGCATCATGTGTCCGGGTTTCAGTCCACCTGGGCCTGGATCCAGGTTTTAGTCCACCTGAAACCCGGACACATTGTTCAGATGGGAATGTGGCTCGGAACAAGGTTTGACAGGAGGGTGAGGGGGCACTATGTTCGCCGCATTACTATTCTCTATCTAACTGCGCTGTAGGGTTGCCATCTGTCTGGGATTCACCTGGACAGTCCAGGTTTTGCATCATATGTCTGGATTTCAGTCCACCTGGGCCCGGGTCCGGTTTTCAGTCCACCTGAAACCCGGACACATTGTTCAGACGGGAATGTGGCTTGGAACAGGGCTTGACAGGAGGGTGAGGGGGCACTATGTTCGCCGCATTACTATTCTCTATCTAACTGCGCTGTAGGGTTGCCATCTGTCTGGAATTTACCCAGACAGTCCGGGTTTTGCGTCATGTGTCTGGGTTTCAGTCCACCTGAAACCCAGACACATTGTTCAGACGGGAATGTGGCTCGGAACAGGGCTTGACAGGAGGGTGAGGGGGCACTATGTTCGCTGCATTACTATTCTCTATCTAACTGCGCTGTAGGGTTGCCATCTGTCTGGGATTCACCCAGACAGTCCGGGTTTTGCGTCATGTGTCCGGGTTTCAGTCCACCTGAAACCCAGACACATTGTTCAGACGGGAATGTGGCTCGGAACAGGGCTTGACAAGAGAGTGAGGGGGCACTATGTTCGCCACATTACTATTCTCTATCTAACTGCGCTGTAGGGTTGCCATCTGTCTGGGATTCACCCGGACAGTCCGGGTTTTGCGTCATGTGTCCGGGTTTCAGTCCACCTGAAATCCGGACACATTGTTCAGACGGGACTGTGGCTTGGAACAGGGCTTGACAGGAGGGTGAGGGGGCACTATGTTCGCAGAATTACTATTCTCTTTGGAGCGCCCAAAGGTGTCCCAGGTCTGTTACTATCCAATAGTGCAGGAATCTTCAAACTACGGCTCTCCAGGTGTTGCGGAATTACACATCCCATGAGACATTGTAAAACTTCACAGACATGACCAGGCATGATGGGAATTGTAGCTCCTAAACAACTGGAGGGCCGTAGTTTGAAGACCCTGTTATAGTGTATACTAAAAAAAAAAAAAAAAAATTACTGTGTGCCTCTAAAGTGTTCGGGTTTGGCTTAAAGAAAAAGTGGCAACCTTACTGCGGCGGCTGTTCGGCAAGTGGTTAAATAGGCAGATCGCAGTTCTGCCTCTGTAGTGAACAATTGTTGGGTGGCGGCGGACATCGAGTCCGTTGTACCTGCCACTGGTCTCCTGCTGTGTATGATACGCAGTGGGAGCAGGCCGCCAGCAGCGGCGTGCGTGCACGGCACCCAGCCCCCGAAGTGTCAGATCACGTACTAGGTAGGTACGTGATCTGGGGTGATCTGGCGTGATCTGGCGCAGAGAGGCTGCCCTGCCGCAGTATATCTACGGCGGGCGGGCGTGAACTGGTTAAAAAAAGATGGTGCTGCCGTCAAATAAGTAGATACCAAACATGACAACTCGATATAAACAAAGTGCAATGTGTTTTGCTGCACTTTGTTTATATTGAATTTCAACTGGTGGCTGTGAGAAGAGAACACATGTCTGTGCTGTCGGCGATCAATCAAAGTTTTTGTTTGCGTGATTCATAATAGGTGTGGTGGTGTTGGGGGCATGGACACATTTTTTTAGTTTACCAAACATGATAAACCTAAAACTCTGCATGAAATTGCAAAACACGTCGGTGCTCTAAATTGTCTATCGGCAACATGATAAAAGCCATTACAAGTTATCAGTGCGGGGCGGCACAGTGGTGTAGTGGATAGCACTTTCACCTAGCAGCAAAAAAGGTCATTGGTTCGAATGCCGACCACCACACCATCTGCCTGGAGTTTGCATGTTCTCTCTGTGCCTGCATGGGTTTCCTCTGGGTACTCCGGTTTCCTCCCACACTCTAAAGGCATGCTGTTAGGTTAATCGGATCCTGTCTAAAATTCATAGGTTGTAAGCTCCTTGAGGGTAGGGACAGATGTGAATTACAATGTATATGTAAAGCGCTGCGTAAATTGATGGCTCTATGTAAGAACCTAAAATAAGTAAATCATGCATTATGGACCTAGAATTATCACTCTCACTCCAACATTTGCAGAGATACCTCACATGTGTTTAGACACACATGCTCACCCTATGCCGCATGTCTTTCAAACCAGCTAATCAAGCACAGATTGTACTTGATTAGCTGCATCCTAGGCTCAAATAGCGAAGGAATGACAGCTGTGACCCCAGTAGTAACAAGGGGGGCAAAATAGGGAATGCGTGTTTCCTGATCTTACTGTGAGAGCTTTTTCCTGCAGCCCTGAAGGAATGAGAGAACCCGGGAACCACAGTGGGCGCCCAGGCATGGAAGGGGAGTTCAGAGCCTGTAAAAGTGATTAATTTTATCTGCAAACCCTTTGTAAACAATGCCAAGCTAACAGCTGCAGACGTTTATAAACGTAGCTTGGCAGACAAGAAATTAAAAGCATGAAAATAATTCCCTTGTTTAAAAATTTTACAAATATTTCCATTTGTAATCATGTACAAAACATAAATATTAGAGACCCATTTACACTATTATGCTTCATCAACCACAACACTATACCATAGTTGCCAACAGTCTGGATTTGCCCGGGACATTCAAGGAATTCAGACCCATGTCCCGGTCTGAGCATGTCCGGGCCGAGTCAAGGAAAAAAGGTTTTGTCCCGGCCAGGGACGGACTGGGCCGGGCTGTCTTATCCCCATAAAAAAAGTTACACCGATCCACCGTCACCCTGTGTCATCCTAGGTCTTTCCTTATTTTCTTCTCTCTTTCTTTTCTTTCTCTCTTACTTTCTTTCTTTCTTTCCTTCTGTCTTTTTTCTCTCTCTCTCCATCCCCTTTTATTTCTTTCTCTCTCCCTCCATCTTTCTTTTCTTTTCTTTTCTTTTCTTTTCCTTTCTTTCTTTCTTTCTTTCTTTCTTTCTTTCTTTCTTTCTTTCTTTCTTTCTTTCTTTCCCCATCCCTCTTTCTTCCTTTCTTTTTTTTCTTTCTCCATCCCTCTTTCTTCCTTTCTTTCTTTTTTTTTCGTTGCTTCTCTTTCTTCCTTTCTTTCTTTTTTTTTTCTTTGCTTCTCTTTCTTTCTCTCTCCCTCCATCCCTCTTTCCTTCTCCCCCCCCCCTCCATCCCTCTTTCCTTCTCTTTCCCTCCCTCCATTCCTTTCTTTCTTCTTTCTTTCTTTCTTTCTTTCTTTCTTTCTTTCTTTCTTTCTTTCTTTCTTTCTCTTTCCCTCCCTCCACCCCTCTTTCTTTCTTTCTTTCTCTTTCCCTCCCTCCACCCCTCTTTCTTTCTTTCTTTCTCTTTCCCTCACTCCATCCATCTTTCTTTCCTTCTCTTTCCCTCACTCCATCCCTCTTTCTTTCCTTCTCTTTCCCTCACTCCATCCCTCTTTCTTTCCTTCTCTTTCCCTCACTCCATCCCTCTTTCTTTCCTTCTCTTTCCCTCACTCCATCCCTCTTTCTTTCCTTCTTTCTTTTTTTCTTTGCTTCTCTTTCTTTCTCTCTCCCTCCATCCCTCTCTCCTTCTTTCTCTCTCTCTCCCTCCATCTCTCTTTATTTCTCTCTCCTTCTAACCCTCTTTATTTCTCTCTCCCTCCATCCCTCTTTCTTTCCTTCTCTATCCCTCCATCCATCCCTCTTTCCTTCTCTTTCCCTCCCTCCATCCCTCTTTCCTTCTCTTTCCCTCCCTCCATCCCTCTTTCCTTCTCTTTCCCTCCATCCATCCCTCTTTCCTTCTCTTTCCCTCCCTCCATCCCTCTTTCCTTCTCTTTCCCTCCATCCATCCCTCTTTCCTTCTCTTTCCCTCCATCCATCCCTCTTTCCTTCTCTTTCCCTCCATCCATCCCTCTTTCCTTCTCTTTCCCTCCATCCCTCCATCCCTCTTTCCTTCTCTTTCCCTCCCTCCATCCCTCTTTCCTTCTTTTTTTCTTTCTCCCTTCACAATCTTTACTATGTAAGTCCTCTCAGACTCTATCTACCTGCACCCTTTTAAGCCACGTCCAATATTTAGCATAATTGCAACCATGCCCATTTTTCACCACGGCGCGCTTCGTGCCCCGCATTTTTCACTCCAGTTAGACCACGCCTACAAATGAATGCCCCACCCCTCATTTAAAATAATACTCCGCCTACATACAAAAAGCATCCCTAAAAAATGTTTTGAGAATGTTGGCAGCTATGCTATATGCATTACTACTGTGAGTTGTTGTTTATATTGAATGTCGTCCCAATTAATGCCTGATGTCTTCAAGACGTCGGCTTCATTATAGCGATATGAGCGTGACCCTCCCCCGGGAACCCCCTGTGGCACCCAGACGCCGCATGAAGCCGAGAACCCTTACAGATACGGCACGTTTCCCATGGCATATCTCAGACCATCTCGGGTTCTTGGCTGTGTGGAAGTCTCGTATTACAGGTGGTGGTGGTGGTGAGGGGCCTTGATATTGTCACACAACCCAGAAAGACTGGATAATCTCTGCCATCTGGTGGCCAGAATAGTACAGAAAACAAGACGCTCTCTGAATAGCGAGGGGGAGAGAGAGAGAGAGAAGCGTTTATTTTTACCGCGGGATTGTGGGAAGGCACTGTTATTCCTGCATTTCATTCACACTTCAATGTATAAATAGTCACAGATCTCCAAAAATAGGAACAAGGGAAGGCAGATGGCCTCAGGGGGAAACTGCGGCGTAACACTTTGGAAAATTGGTGGCCAGGCCCTTGTATGGCCGCGGTCTGGTCAGTGGTCGCACCCCTCATTCATTGTATAGACGAGGTCTGGTCAGTGGTCGCACCCCTCATTCATTGTACAGACGAGGTCTGGTCAGTGGTCGCACCCCTTGTTCATTGTATAGACGAGGTCTGGTCAGTGGTGGCACCCCTCAGTCATTGTACAGACGAGGTCTGGTCAGTGGTCGCACCCCTTGTTCATTGTATAGACGAGGTCTGGTCAGTGGTCGCACCCCTCATTCATTGTATAGACGAGGTCTGGTCAGTGGTCGCACCCCTTGTTCATTGTATAGACGAGGTCTGGTCAGTGGTGGCACCCCTCAGTCATTGTACAGACGAGGTCTGGTCAGTGGTGGCACCCCTCATTCATTGTACAGATAAGGTCTGGTCAGTGGTCGCACCCCTCATTCATTGTATAGACAAGGTCTGGTCAGTGGTCGCACCCCTCATTCATTGTATAGACGAGGTCTGGTCAGTGGTGGCACCCCTCACTCATTGTACAGACAAGGTCTGGTCAGTGGTGGCACCCCTCACTCATTGTACAGACGAGGTCTGGTCAGTGGTCGCACCCCTCATTCATTGTACAGACAAGGTCTGGTCAGTGGTCGCACCCCTCATTCATTGTATAGACAAGGTCTGGTCAGTGGTCGCACCCCTCATTCATTGTATAGACGAGGTCTGGTCAGTGGTGGCATCCCTCACTCATTGTACAGACGAGGTCTGGTCAGTGGTGGCACCCCTCATTCATTGTACAGACAAGGTCTGGTCAGTGGTCGCACCCCTCATTCATTGTATAGACAAGGTCTGGTCAGTGGTCGCACCCCTCATTCATTGTATAGACGAGGTCTGGTCAGTGGTGGCATCCCTCACTTATTGTACAGACAAGGTCTGGTCAGTGGTGGCACCCCTCAGTCATTGTACAGGCGAGGTCTGGTCAGTGGTCGCACCCCTCAGTCATTGTACAGACAAGGTCTGGTCAGTGGTCGCACCCCTCATTCATTGTACAGACGAGGTCTGGTCAGTGGTGGCACCCCTCAGTCATTGTACAGACGAGGTCTGGTCAGTGGTGGCACCCCTCAGTCATTGTACAGACGAGGTCTGGTCAGTGGTCGCATCCCTCACTCATTGTACAGACAAGGTCTGGTCAGTGGTCGCACCCCTCAGTCATTGTACAGACGAGGTCTGGTCAGTGGTCGCACCCCTCAGTCATTGTACAGACGAGGTCTGGTCAGTGGTCGCACCCCTCAGTCATTGTACAGACGAGGTCTGGTCAGTGGTCGCATCCCTCAGTCATTGTACAGACGAGGTCTGGTCAGTGTTCGCACCCCTCGTTCATTGTATAGACGAGGTCTGGTCAGTGGTGGCACCCCTCACTCATTGTACAGACAAGGTCTGGTCAGTGGTCACATCCCTCACTCATTGTACAGACGAGGTCTGGTCAGTGATGGCACCCCTCAGTCATTGTACAGACAAGGTCTGGTCAGTGGTGGCACCCCTCATTCCTTGTATAGAAAAGGTCTGGTCAGTGGTCACATCCCTCACTCATTGTACAGACAAGGTCTGATCAGTGGTGGCACCCCTCAGTCATTGTACAGACGAGGTCTGGTCAGTGTTCGCACCCCTCGTTCATTGTATAGACGAGGTCTGGTCAGTGGTGGCACCCCTCACTCATTGTACAGACAAGGTCTGGTCAGTGGTCACATCCCTCACTCATTGTACAGACGAGGTCTGGTCAGTGATGGCACCCCTCAGTCATTGTACAGACAAGGTCTGGTCAGTGGTGGCACCCCTCATTCCTTGTATAGAAAAGGTCTGGTCAGTGGTCACATCCCTCACTCATTGTACAGACGAGGTCTGGTCAGTGGTGGCACCCCTCAGTCATTGTACAGACGAGGTCTGGTCAGTGGTGGCACCCCTCAGTCATTGTACAGACGAGGTCTGGTCAGTGGTCGCACCCCTCAGTCATTGTACAGACGAGGTCTGGTCAGTGGTCGCACCCCTCAGTCATTGTACAGACGAGGTCTGGTCAGTGGTGGCACCCCTCAGTCATTGTACAGACAAGGTCTGGTCAGTGGTTGCACCCCTCAGTCATTGTACAGACGAGGTCTGGTCAGTGGTGGCACCCCTCAGTCATTGTACAGACAAGGTCTGGTCAGTGGTCGCATCCCTCACTCATTGTACAGACGAGGTATGGTCAGTGGTGGCACCCCTCAGTCATTGTACAGACGAGGTCTGGTCAGTGGTCGCACCCCTCAGTCATTGTACAGACAAGGTCTGGTCAGTGGTCGCACCCCTCATTCATTGTACAGACGAGGTCTGGTCAGTGGTGGCATCCCTCACTCATTGTACAGACAAGGTCTGATCAGTGGTGGCACCCCTCAGTCATTGTACAGACGAGGTCTGGTCAGTGTTCGCACCCCTCGTTCATTGTATAGACGAGGTCTGGTCAGTGGTGGCACCCCTCACTCATTGTACAGACAAGGTCTGGTCAGTGGTCACATCCCTCACTCATTGTACAGACGAGGTCTGGTCAGTGATGGCACCCCTCAGTCATTGTACAGACAAGGTCTGGTCAGTGGTGGCACCCCTCATTCCTTGTATAGACAAGGTCTGGTCAGTGGTCACATCCCTCACTCATTGTACAGACGAGGTCTGGTCAGTGATGGCACCCCCCAGTCATTGTACAGACAAGGTCTGGTCAGTGATGGCATCCCTCAGTCATTGTACAGACGAGGTCTGGTCAGTGGTGGCACCCCTCAGTCATTGTACAGACGAGGTCTGGTCAGTGGTGGCACCCCTCAGTCATTGTACAGACGAGGTCTGGTCAGTGGTCGCACCCCTCAGTCATTGTACAGACGAGGTCTGGTCAGTGGTCGCACCCCTCAGTCATTGTACAGACGAGGTCTGGTCAGTGGTGGCACCCCTCAGTCATTGTACAGACAAGGTCTGGTCAGTGGTTGCACCCCTCAGTCATTGTACAGACGAGGTCTGGTCAGTGGTCGCATCCCTCACTCATTGTACAGACGAGGTATGGTCAGTGGTGGCACCCCTCAGTCATTGTACAGACGAGGTCTGGCCAGTGGTGGCACCCCTCAGTCATTGTACAGACGAGGTCTGGTCAGTGGTCGCACCCCTCAGTCATTGTACAGACGAGGTCTGGTCAGTGGTGGCACCCCTCAGTCATTGTACAGACAAGGTCTGGTCAGTGGTTGCACCCATCATTCATTGTATAGACGAGGTCTGGTCAGTGGTCGCATCCCTCAGTCATTGTACAGACAAGGTCTGGTCAGTGTTCGCATCCCTCACTCATTGTACAGACGAGGTCTGGTCAGTGATGGCACCCCTCAGTCATTGTACAGACGAGGTCTGGTCAGTGGTGGCACCCCTCAGTCATTGTACAGACGAGGTCTGGTCAGTGGTCACACCCCTCAGTCATTGTACAGACGAGGTCTGGTCAGTGGTCGCATCCCTCACTCATTGTACAGACGAGGTCTGGTCAGTGGTGGCACCCCTCAGTCATTGTACAGACGAGGTCTGGTCAGTGGTGGCACCCCTCAGTCATTGTACAGACGAGGTCTGGTCAGTGGTCGCATCCCTCACTCATTGTACAGACAAGGTCTGGTCAGTGGTCGCACCCCTCAGTCATTGTACAGACGAGGTCTGGTCAGTGGTCGCACCCCTCAGTCATTGTACAGACGAGGTCTGGTCAGTGGTCGCACCCCTCAGTCATTGTACAGACGAGGTCTGGTCAGTGGTGGCACCCCTCAGTCATTGTACAGACAAGGTCTGGTCAGTGATGGCATCCCTCAGTCATTGTACAGACGAGGTCTGGTCAGTGGTGGCACCCCTCAGTCATTGTACAGACAAGGTCTGGTCAGTGTTCGCATCCCTCACTCATTGTACAGACGAGGTCTGGTCAGTGATGGCATCCCTCAGTCATTGTACAGACAAGGTCTGGTCAGTGATGGCATCCCTCAGTCATTGTACAGACGAGGTCTGGTCAGTGGTGGCACCCCTCAGTCATTGTACAGACGAGGTCTGGTCAGTGGTCGCATCCCTCACTCATTGTACAGACGAGGTCTGGTCAGTGGTGGCATCCCTCACTCATTGTACAGACGAGGTCTGGTCAGTGGTGGCACCCCTCAGTCATTGTACAGACAAGGTCTGGTCAGTGATGGCATCCCTCAGTCATTGTACAGACGAGGTCTGGTCAGTGGTGGCACCCCTCAGTCATTGTACAGACAAGGTCTGGTCAGTGTTCGCATCCCTCACTCATTGTACAGACGAGGTCTGGTCAGTGATGGCACCCCTCAGTCATTGTACAGACAAGGTCTGGTCAGTGATGGCATCCCTCAGTCATTGTACAGACAAGGTCTGGTCAGTGATGGCATCCCTCAGTCATTGTACAGACAAGGTCTGGTCAGTGATGGCATCCCTCAGTCATTGTACAGACGAGGTCTGGTCAGTGGTCGCATCCCTCACTCATTGTACAGACGAGGTCTGGTCAGTGGTCGCATCCCTCACTCATTGTACAGACGAGGTCTGGTCAGTGGTGGCACCCCTCAGTCATTGTACAGACGAGGTCTGGTCAGTGGTCGCACCCCTCAGTCATTGTACAGACGAGGTCTGGTCAGTGGTCGCACCCCTCAGTCATTGTACAGACGAGGTCTGGTCAGTGGTCGCACCCCTCAGTCATTGTACAGACGAGGTCTGGTCAGTGGTGGCACCCCTCAGTCATTGTACAGACAAGGTCTGGTCAGTGGTTGCACCCCTCAGTCATTGTACAGACGAGGTCTGGTCAGTGGTCGCATCCCTCACTCATTGTACAGACGAGGTCTGGTCAGTGGTGGCACCCCTCAGTCATTGTACAGACGAGGTCTGGTCAGTGGTGGCATCCCTCACTCATTGTACAGGCGAGGTCTGGTCAGTGGTCGCACCCCTCAGTCATTGTACAGACAAGGTCTGGTCAGTGGTCGCATCCCTCAGTCGTTGTACAGACAAGGTCTGGTCAGTGGTGGCATCCCTCACTCATTGTACAGACGAGGTCTGGTCAGTGGTGGCATCCCTCAGTCATTGTACAGACGAGGTCTGGTCAGTGGTGGCACCCCTCATTCATTGTATAGACGAGGTCTGGTCAGTGGTCGCACCCCTTGTTCATTGTATAGACGAGGTCTGGTCAGTGATGGCATCCCTCACTCATTGTACAGACGAGGTCTGGTCAGTGGTGGCACCCCTCAGTCATTGTACAGACGAGGTCTGGTCAGTGGTCACATCCCTCACTCATTGTACAGACGAGGTCTGGTCAGTGGTGGCACCCCTCAGTCATTGTACAGACGAGGTCTGGTCAGTGGTCGCACCCCTCAGTCATTGTACAGACGAGGTCTGGTCAGTGGTGGCACCCCTCAGTCATTGTACAGACAAGGTCTGGTCAGTGATGGCATCCCTCAGTCATTGTACAGACGAGGTCTGGTCAGTGGTGGCACCCCTCAGTCATTGTACAGACGAGGTCTGGTCAGTGGTCGCATCCCTCACTCATTGTACAGACGAGGTCTGGTCAGTGGTGGCACCCCTCAGTCATTGTACAGACGAGGTCTGGTCAGTGGTCGCATCCCTCACTCATTGTACAGACAAGGTCTGGTCAGTGGTCGCACCCCTCAGTCATTGTACAGACGAGGTCTGGTCAGTGGTCGCACCCCTCAGTCATTGTACAGACGAGGTCTGGTCAGTGGTCGCACCCCTCAGTCATTGTACAGACGAGTTCTGGTCAGTGGTGGCACCCCTCAGTCATTGTACAGACAAGGTCTGGTCAGTGGTTGCAGCCCTCAGTCATTGTACAGACGAGGTCTGGTCAGTGGTCGCATCCCTCACTCATTGTACAGACGAGGTCTGGTCAGTGGTGGCACCCCTCAGTCATTGTACAGACGAGGTCTGGTCAGTGGTCGCATCCCTCACTCATTGTACAGACAAGGTCTGGTCAGTGGTCGCACCCCTCACTCATTGTACAGACAAGGTCTGGTCAGTGGTGGCACCCCTCATTCATTGTACAGACAAGGTCTGGTCAGTGGTCTCACCCCTCATTCATTGTATAGACGAGGTCTGGTCAGTGGTCGCACCCCTTGTTCATTGTATAGACGAGGTCTGGTCAGTGATGGCATCCCTCACTCATTGTACAGACGAGGTCTGGTCAGTGGTCGCACCCCTCAGTCATTGTACAGACAAGGTCTGGTCAGTGGTCGCACCCCTCATTCATTGTACAGACGAGGTCTGGTCAGTGGTGGCACCCCTCAGTCATTGTACAGACAAGGTCTGGTCAGTGGTCGCATCCCTCACTCATTGTACAGACAAGGTCTGGTCAGTGTTCGCACCCCTCGTTCATTGTATAGACGAGGTCTGGTCAGTGGTGGCACCCCTCAGTCATTGTACAGACAAGGTCTGGTCAGTGGTTGCACCCCTCAGTCATTGTACAGACGAGGTCTGGTCAGTGGTGGCACCCCTCAGTCATTGTACAGACAAGGTCTGGTCAGTGGTTGCACCCCTCAGTCATTGTACAGACGAGGTCTGGTCAGTGGTGGCACCCCTCAGTCATTGTACAGACGAGGTCTGGTCAGTGTTCGCACCCCTCGTTCATTGTATAGACGAGGTCTGGTCAGTGGTGGCACCCCTCAGTCATTGTACAGACAAGGTCTGGTCAGTGGTTGCACCCCTCAGTCATTGTACAGACGAGGTCTGGTCAGTGGTGGCACCCCTCAGTCATTGTACAGACAAGGTCTGGTCAGTGGTTGCACCCCTCAGTCATTGTACAGACGAGGTCTGGTCAGTGGTCGCATCCCTCACTCATTGTACAGACGAGGTCTGGTCAGTGGTGGCACCCCTCAGTCATTGTACAGACGAGGTCTGGTCAGTGGTGGCATCCCTCACTCATTGTACAGACGAGGTCTGGTCAGTGGTCGCACCCCTCAGTCATTGTACAGACGAGGTCTGGTCAGTGGTCGCACCCCTCAGTCATTGTACAGACAAGGTCTGGTCAGTGGTTGCACCCATCATTCATTGTATAGACAAGGTCTGGTCAGTGGTGGCACCCCTCAGTCATTGTACAGACGAGGTCTGGTCAGTGTTCGCATCCCTCACTCATTGTACAGACGAGGTCTGGTCAGTGATGGCACCCCTCAGTCATTGTACAGACAAGGTCTGGTCAGTGATGGCATCCCTCAGTCATTGTACAGACGAGGTCTGGTCAGTGGTGGCACCCCTCAGTCATTGTACAGACGAGGTCTGGTCAGTGGTCACATCCCTCACTCATTGTACAGACGAGGTCTGGTCAGTGGTGGCACCCCTCAGTCATTGTACAGACGAGGTCTGGTCAGTGGTGGCACCCCTCAGTCATTGTACAGACGAGGTCTGGTCAGTGGTCGCATCCCTCACTCATTGTACAGACAAGGTCTGGTCAGTGGTCGCACCCCTCAGTCATTGTACAGACGAGGTCTGGTCAGTGGTCGCACCCCTCAGTCATTGTACAGACGAGGTCTGGTCAGTGGTCGCACCCCTCAGTCATTGTACAGACGAGGTCTGGTCAGTGGTGGCACCCCTCAGTCATTGTACAGACAAGGTCTGGTCAGTGATGGCATCCCTCAGTCATTGTACAGACGAGGTCTGGTCAGTGGTGGCACCCCTCAGTCATTGTACAGACGAGGTCTGGTCAGTGGTCGCATCCCTCACTCATTGTACAGACGAGGTCTGGTCAGTGGTGGCACCCCTCAGTCATTGTACAGACGAGGTCTGGTCAGTGGTGGCACCCCTCAGTCATTGTACAGACGAGGTCTGGTCAGTGGTCGCATCCCTCACTCATTGTACAGACAAGGTCTGGTCAGTGGTCGCACCCCTCAGTCATTGTACAGACGAGGTCTGGTCAGTGGTCGCACCCCTCAGTCATTGTACAGACGAGGTCTGGTCAGTGGTCGCACCCCTCAGTCATTGTACAGACGAGGTCTGGTCAGTGGTGGCACCCCTCAGTCATTGTACAGACGAGGTCTGGTCAGTGGTCGCATCCCTCACTCATTGTACAGACGAGGTCTGGTCAGTGGTGGCACCCCTCAGTCATTGTACAGACGAGGTCTGGTCAGTGGTGGCATCCCTCACTCATTGTACAGGCGAGGTCTGGTCAGTGGTCGCACCCCTCAGTCATTGTACAGACGAGGTCTGGTCAGTGGTCGCATCCCTCAGTCATTGTACAGACAAGGTCTGGTCAGTGGTCGCATCCCTCAGTCATTGTACAGACAAGGTCTGGTCAGTGGTCGCATCCCTCAGTCGTTGTACAGACAAGGTCTGGTCAGTGGTGGCATCCCTCACTCATTGTACAGACGAGGTCTGGTCAGTGGTGGCATCCCTCAGTCATTGTACAGACGAGGTCTGGTCAGTGGTGGCATCCCTCACTCATTGTACAGACAAGGTCTGGTCAGTGGTCGCATCCCTCACTCATTGTACAGACAAGGTCTGGTCAGTGGTGGCATCCCTCAGTCGTTGTACAGACGAGGTCTGGTCAGTGGTCGCATCCCTCACTCATTGTACAGACAAGGTCTGGTCAGTGGTGGCATCCCTCACTCATTGTACAGACAAGGTCTGGTCAGTGGTCGCATCCCTCACTCATTGTACAGACAAGGTCTGGTCAGTGGTGGCATCCCTCAGTCGTTGTACAGACGAGGTCTGGTCAGTGGTCGCACCCCTCAGTCATTGTACAGACGAGGTCTGGTCAGTGGTCGCACCCCTCAGTCATTGTACAGACGAGGTCTGGTCAGTGGTGGCACCCCTCAGTCATTGTACAGACAAGGTCTGGTCAGTGGTTGCACCCCTCAGTCATTGTACAGACGAGGTCTGGTCAGTGGTCGCATCCCTCACTCATTGTACAGACGAGGTCTGGTCAGTGGTGGCACCCCTCAGTCATTGTACAGACGAGGTCTGGTCAGTGGTGGCATCCCTCACTCATTGTACAGGCGAGGTCTGGTCAGTGGTCGCACCCCTCAGTCATTGTACAGACGAGGTCTGGTCAGTGGTCGCATCCCTCAGTCATTGTACAGACAAGGTCTGGTCAGTGGTCGCATCCCTCAGTCATTGTACAGACAAGGTCTGGTCAGTGGTCGCATCCCTCAGTCATTGTACAGACAAGGTCTGGTCAGTGGTGGCATCCCTCACTCATTGTACAGACGAGGTCTGGTCAGTGGTCGCATCCCTCAGTCATTGTACAGACAAGGTCTGGTCAGTGGTCGCATCCCTCAGTCGTTGTACAGACAAGGTCTGGTCAGTGGTGGCACCCCTCAGTCATTGTACAGACAAGGTCTGGTCAGTGGTGGCATCCCTCACTCATTGTACAGACGAGGTCTGGTCAGTGGTGGCACCCCTCAGTCATTGTACAGACAAGGTCTGGTCAGTGGTCGCATCCCTCAGTCGTTGTGCAGACAAGGTCTGGTCAGTGGTGGCATCCCTCACTCATTGTACAGACGAGGTCTGGTCAGTGGTGGCATCCCTCAGTCATTGTACAGACGAGGTCTGGTCAGTGGTGGCATCCCTCACTCATTGTACAGACAAGGTCTGGTCAGTGGTCGCATCCCTCACTCATTGTACAGACAAGGTCTGGTCAGTGGTGGCATCCCTCAGTCGTTGTACAGACGAGGTCTGGTCAGTGGTCGCATCCCTCACTCATTGTACAGACAAGGTCTGGTCAGTGGTGGCATCCCTCAGTCGTTGTACAGACGAGGTCTTGTCAGTGGTGGCACCCCTCAGTCATTGTACAGACGAGGTCTGGTCAGTGGTCGCACCCATCATTCATTGTACAGACGAGGTCTGGTCAGTGGTCGCACCCCTCAGTCATTGTACAGACGAGGTCTGGTCAGTGGTCGCACCCCTCACTCAATGTACAGATGAGGTCTGGTCAGTGGTTTATCAGGGTTTTCAGATCAGCGAGATCAGCGAGAACAGGCGGACCACATGGCTTTCTTTATCTGGGTCCTCATGTCAGGGCTGGGCCCAACCCTCCCTTCTCAGTGCTCAGCTGTTGGCTAATTGCCAGCACTCATCGTTCAACACAATGCCTCACCTTATGATCATTTCCTGCTCGTCAGCCAGCCCCTTCTGGCTATTTAAACTGCCTGGTTAATTTCTCCCATACCTTTGCCTTGGTCAACATATCTGAAGATTCTCTGCTGTGTTCCTTTTAAAGACTTGCCTGGCTGACATCCCTTCTGGTTCCTGATCCTGTTTGCTGTCTCCGACTATGCCGGTCTCTGGCTTCCTGATTTATTGGCTTGCACTGATTACCTGCTTTGATTACCGAACCCTGGCTATGTTTTGATTACGTTTACTGTTTGTACCATTTTTACCATTACATTAAAAGGTGTGATTTTTACTGCATTTTCTGTCTCCGTCTGATTCATGGTTCCTGACACCTCAGATCAGTGCAGGCAGACCACATGGCTTTGTTTATCAGGGTCCTCAGGACAGCGAGACCAGCTAGACCACATGGCTTTGTTTATCAGGGTTCTCAGGACAGCGAGACCAGCTAGACCACATGGCTTTGTTTATCAGGGTCCTCAGGACAGGACCAGCTAGACCACATGGCTTTGTTTATCAGGGTCCTCAGGACAGGACCAGCTAGACCACATGGCTTTGTTTATCAGCATCATCAGGTCAGCGAGAACAGGCAGACCACATGGCTTTGTTTATCAATGTCCTCAGGACAGCAAGGCCAGCTAGACCACATGGCTTTGTTTATCGGGGGTCCTCAGGACAGCGAGACCAGCTAGACCACATGGCTTTGTTTATCAGGGTCCTCAGGACAGCGAGACCAGCTAGACCACATGGCTTTGTTTATCAGGGTCCTCAGGACAGCGAGACTAGCTAGACCACATGGCTTTGTT
This sequence comes from Lithobates septentrionalis, assembly GCA_037952835.1. Lineage (NCBI taxonomy): Eukaryota > Metazoa > Chordata > Amphibia > Anura > Ranidae > Lithobates > Lithobates septentrionalis. Next base: position 357,406 of record JBBDGP010003703.1, read on the forward strand.
TATCAGGGTCCTCAGGACAGCGAGACCAGCTAGACCACATGGCTTTGTTTATCAGGGTCCTCAGGACAGCGAGACCAGCTAGACCACATGGCTTTGTTTATCAGGGTCCTCAGGACAGCGAGACCAGCTAAACCACATGGCTTTGTTTATCAGGGGCTTTAGGACAGCGAGGACAGGCAGACCACGTGGCTTTGTTTATCAATGTCCTCAGGACAGTGTGAATACGCGGCAAAATGGCTTTGTTTATCAGGGTTATCAGGTCAGCGAGAACAGGCAGATTGCATGGCTTTGTTTATCAGGGCACAAAATAATAGAAACTTTTTGTTTTGTTATGCTTACAAAATCAGATAACAATAAAGTTAATTTAAAAAATAATAATTTTTGTGTCCCATCTCTTTCCTTTCCCCGGGGTTTTCCCTCCGTTGTTTTAGCCTATGTTGTTGTTATTTGACCTTTTTCACAGCGAATTAAATTATCACAAAAATTATAACTTTCTAACTAAAGATTCCCAGTCTTTTCTTTTTTTTTTCTTTTGTTGTTTCAAATACTATTTTTTTTACAGTGATTTGGTGCAGAAATAATAATAGAAAATTTTGTAGTACACTGAGGAAAATAATTATTTGATCCCTCTGCAGATTTTGTAAGTTTGCCCACTTACAAACAAATGAAGGGTCTATAATTTTTTATCATAGGTGTATTTTAAATAATAGAGACAGAATATCAACCAAAAATCCAGAAAATCCAAAAAAAACACATGATACAAATCTTATAAATTGAGTTGCAGTTCAGTGTAAAATAAGCATTTGATCCCCAAGAAAAACATGACTTAGTACTTGGTGGAGAAACCCTTGTTGGCAAGGGCAGAGGTTTCTTGTAGTTGGTGACCAGGTTTGCACACATCTCAGGAGGGATTTTGGTCCACTCTCTTTTTACAGATTTTCTCTAAATCCTTAAAGTGTCTTGGCTGTCTCTTGGCAACTCAAAGTTTCAGCTCCCTCCATACGTTTTCTATAGGATTAAGGTCTGTAGACTGGCTAGGCCACTCCATGACCTTAATGTGCTTCTTCTTGAGCCGCTCCTTTGTTGCCTTGGTGGTACGTTTTGGGTCCTTGTCATGCTGGATGACCCTTTCATTACCCATCTTCAGTGTTCTGGCTGAGGGAAGAAGGTTCTCATCCAAGAATTTACAATACATGGCCTCGTCCATTAGCCCCTCAATGTGGGAAAGTCGGCCTGTACCTTTAGAAGAGAAACAGCCTCAAAGCATGATGTTTCCACCTCCGTGCTTGACTGTAGGGATGGTGTTCTTAGGGTCACAATGTAAAAAAGTATATCAGCGCACATATGACACAAAAATAACTAAAGCAGCTGAACACCAGGGTCAAACGATCAAATCCCTTCAGATAAATAAATAGAAAGGTGCAGCGCTAAAACAATAAAATGACCATAGAGAAATGTATAATAGCAAAATCACAAAGGAAGCACAGGAAATGTCCAATAGTAAAATGTCCAAATATGAAGAAATGAATCCACCAGGAATGTGATGATCACAGCAAACAAATGTGACTGATACTGGAACCCTTCACCATAAACCGATTGGCCTCTCACCTGGTCCCAAAGATCAATCAGGCAATCTAATAAGGTCAGCAGATAGCAAGGATCTTTAAGGCAAGGGACTCCTCCGGATGACCAGGTAGCAGGTGGATATCGTTACCTGTGCGATCTCTGACGTTTAATCCGTACTTCCGATCTGCTGGAGGAGCCCGGGGTGGTCAGACCGGTACTCTTCTTCATGCCGCGCTGAGCGAGACGTGAACAAAAAAAAAAAAAAAAAGGAGATCGGAAGTACGGATTAAACGTCAGAGATCGCACAGGTAACGATATCCACCTGCTACCTGGTCATCCGGAGGAGTCCCTTGCCTTAAAGATCCTTGCTATCTGCTGACCTTATTAGATTGCCTGATTGATCTTTGGGACCAGGTGAGAGGCCAATCGGTTTATGGTGAAGGGTTCCAGTATCAGTCACATTTGTTTGCTGTGATCATCACATTCCTGGTGGATTCATTTCTTCATATTTGGACATTTTACTATTGGACATTTCCTGTGCTTCCTTTGTGATTTTGCTATTATACATTTCTCTATGGTCATTTTATTGTTTTAGCGCTGCACCTTTCTATTTATTTATTCTTAGGGTCACAGTCAGCATTTTTCTTCCTCCGAACACGGCCAGTCGAGTTAATGCCAAAGAGCTCAATTTTGGTCTCATCTGACCACAGCACTTTCTCCCCAATCCTTCTCTGAATCATTTAGATGTTCATTGGCAAACTTCAGGCGGGCCTGTACATGTGCCTTCTTGAGGAGGTGGACCTTGTGGGCGCTGCAGGATTTCAATCCATGGTGTATCACCAATGGTTGGTTTGGTGACTGTGGTCCCAACTGCCTTGAGATCATTCACAAGCTCCTCCTGTGTAGTTCTGGGCTGATCCCTCACTTTTCTCATGATCATCCTCACCCCATGAGGCGAAATCTTGCATGGAGCTCCAGACCGAGGACGCTTGATGGTTATTTTGTGTTTCTTCCATTTGCGAATAATCCCTCCAACAGTTGTCTCCTTCTCACCGATCTTCTTGCTGATGGTCTTGTAGCCCATTCCAGCCTTGTGCAGGTCTACAATCTTCTCCCTGATATTCTCTGACAGCTCTTTGGTCTTGCCCATGATGGTGAGGTTTGGATGGACACATAACAAGTTGTCGTTAGGAGCTCCTTCTTACATTGACAGGACTAATCTGTGTACCACATGAGCACCTACTGTAGCCAGTCTGTGGGAGCCGGAATTGTTGTTGGTTGGTAGGGGGTCAAATACTTATTTTAATCACTGAACTGCAACTCAATTTATAACATTTGTATCATGTGTTTTTTCTGGAGTTTTGACTGATATTCTGTCTCTATCATATAAAATACACCTATGATAAAAAAATTATAGACCCTTCATTTCTTTGTAAAAAGGCAAACATACAAAATCTGCAGGGGATCAAATAATTATTTCCCCCCCCCCACTGTAACTATAACATAAATAAAAGATCAATTTTTTGTGTGTTCTGTTTCTTTTTTTTGGGTGTATGTTGTTGTCATTTTTTTTTTTTTACAATAAATTACCATTTTACAAAAATACTAGCATAAAAACAGTGTTTTCACAATGCGCATTAATGCTCGAAAGAAGCGCCAAAAAAACATGAGCGGGAACTCTACGTTCAGGTGTGAATGTGACCTTAAAATATAAAAAAATTAAAACGGATCCCAAATAAGATATATATGTTTGTTTTTGTTTTTATTCATTGTTTAATGACTTGTTGTAAATTTGGTTGGCATTCTCTTCTCTCGGCAGCTGAGTCCGGAGCGGGGAGAGATCCTGGTCACATCGGAAGGAAGGAGACTCATCCTGGAAGTGGAACGCAATCGGTAAGTGTCTTCAACGCTGACTCCGGACAGAACTTCATCTCTATTCCAGGGTGGGAAAAGGGCTATAGGAAAAGCTGGGCATTTTTTGCTGGATGTGTCCCCGCTGTAAAATTCACCTTCACTTCCTGTCCAGGTGACCACTGTCATCCAAAAGGAAGGAAAATCCCCCCCCCCCCCCGAACAGGAACACAGACGGGAATAAAGCTTCTGATTCTATCCAAAATGAAATAAACTATTTGGGTGGAGTTGGGATCTAATCATTTTATTTATTTTAAACATTTAACATTTAAATTTTTAATTAAAAACTTTTTTTAAAATCCCATTTGTCAGCAAGATAAAACAAAAGATACATTTGTAGCAGAGCTGGGAAGGATTCCAAACTTCGGACGGGCTCTTTGCTGTTTTATAGACACGTGCGGTTCGTTTTGTTCCGAACCGAAATTTGGACAAATTTTGCGTTATTTTGGAATTCGGATGTATCCAAATTTCTGAATTACAAAAGTAACATATTTAAACAAATCCGAAATAAGGAAGCAAAAATTTTGAACAAAATTTGGATAGTTTTTCGAATCGAATTCAAATTTCAGAAGAGAATAAAATAGAATAGAAAATAAAGGAATAGAATAGAAAAGAATAGAATAGAAAATAATATAATATAATAGCATAAAACAGAACAAAATACAAAATAAAAAAAAGGAAAAAAATATAATAGAAAATAAAGGGATAGCATAGAAAAGAATAGAATAGAAAATAAAAGAATAGATTATAATAGAGTAAAACAGAACAGAATAGATAATAAAAGAATGTAAAAAAATAGAATAGAAAATAAAGGGATAGAATAGAAAAGAATAGAATAGAAAATAATAGAATAGATTAGAGAATAAAAGAATATAATAGAGTAAAACAGAACAGAAAACAAAAATAAAAGAATATAAAAAAATAGAATAGAAAATAAAGGGATAGACAAGAAAAAAACATAATAAAATAGAAAATAAAAGAATAGAATATAATAGAGTAAAACAAAACCAAATACAAAATAACAGAATAGAAAAAAAATTCATAGAAAATAAAAGAATAGAATAGGAAAGAATATAATAGAACAGAAAATAAAAGAATAGAATAAAACAGAACAGAATATAAAATAAAACAATAGAAAAAAATAGAATAGAAAATAAAGGGATGTAATATAAAATAATAGAATAGAAAAAAATAGAATATAAAATAAAAGAAAAGAATATAATAGAGTAAAACAGAACAAAATACAAAATAAAAGAAAAAAATTGAATAGAAAATAAAGGAATAGAAAAGAATATAATAGAATAGAAAATAAAATAATAGCATATAATAGAAAAGAGTAAAACAGAACATAATACAAAGTAAAAGAATAGAAAAAATTGAATAGGAAATGAAGGGATAGAATAGAAAATAATAGAATAGCAAATAAATGAAAAATAATATAATAGAGTAAAACAGAACAAAATACAAAATAAAAGAATAGAAAAAATAGAATAAAAAATAAAAAGATAGAATAGAAAATAATAGAATAGAAAAGAATAGAATAAAAAAGAAAAGAAAAGAATAGAATAAAGTAAAATAGAACAAAATACAACATAAACGAATAGAAAAAAATAGAATAGAAAATAAAGGGATAGAATAGAAAAGAATAGAATAGAAAATAAAATAGAATATAATAGCGTAAAACAGAACAGACTACAAAAAAAACAATAGAAAAAAATTTAATAGAAAATAAAGGGATAGAATAGAAAATAAAATAATAGAATAGAAAATAAAAGAATAAAATAGAATATAATAGAGTAAAACAGAACAAAATACAAAATAAAAGAATAGAAAAAAATAGAATAGAAAATAAAGGGATAGAATGGAAAAGAAAATAATAGAAAAAACAATAGAATAAAGTAGAAAGAATATGACCTTGTTCAGAAATTTTAATTTAGAATAGAATACATTTGATTTTAAATGGATTTCGAATTGATTAAAATTTTCCGAATTTGGTCAAATTAATTTTGATAAAATGAAATGAAATTAAAAGAATTTAACTAAACTAATTTATTTAAATAACGAAACAAAATGAAACTAAACAAATTTTTCCGCTCTACACATGTCTATTGTTTGTGCCTTCCTGTCTTGGTAATAACCAAATTCTCCATGTCCTGGTGTCACTGGGACAGGAAGTTATTGAAATCTCCCCATTGGGGTCACAGACCAAAATAATGATCAGTCAGAAATGTTACTCTTTCCCACTTTGTACAAAACGAAACAAAAATAAAATAAAATGTCTGGAGTTAGGCTTCAAGGTGAACCTGTCATCAGACATGTGGAGTACACACATGCTCAGTAATGTGTCAGGTATTACCTCTCCCACATATCACAGGATTCCCCCTCACAGTTTTTTCATCTGTCTTCCTCTCCAGAAGGACAGCACTCTCTTTGTTCAGGCATCATCCAGGGTCACCATCTACTTCCTGGACTGAGGTGCCGGCCCAGAGATGACACAGTCATGTAAATCCTGGTGTCTATGTAGTTGTTGGTGTTCACAAATGTTTGACACAAACCAGCCCCTGATGCAGCCTCTCACCTTAGGAGTTGCTACAAAGTTACAATGTACAGTCAAATCACTGGGGGAGGAGACTGAGGAAATGCTTCCTCCTCCTTCTACAAAGTTACAATGTACAGTCTGATCACTGGGGGAAGGGAGACTGAGGAAATGCTTCCTCCCCTTTCTACAAAGTTACAATGTACAGTGAGATCACTGGGGGAGGGGAGACTGAGGAAATGCTTCCTCCTGCCAGTAGCAGATTGACATCATCTCACAATTAAAAAATTCTACAAAAAAATATTAAAAGTATAAAAAAAAAAATAAAAAAATAAAAAATAGATTTAAAAATTATTAAAAAATTATTAAAAAATATTTAGAAAAATAATAAAGAATACTCAAAAATAATTGAAAAATTATAATTATAAAAATCTTTAAAAAGTAGTAAGCATGGCATGCGCCCTTAGATCCCAGCAAGCACGCTCGTTTGTCACTGAACTTCTTAATGAAGAACATACCAAGGTTCACACCACAGAGGAGATAGCTGACCTGTTTCGGAGGTGTTATACTTCGCTTTCTAATCTTCCACACCCGGCCTCTCCATGGGAGCAATCCTCCGAACGTGAGGCCATATGACCCTATCTTCAAAGGCCGGGACTTCCTCATCTTTCAGAGGACAAATTTTACGTTATTTGGGAATTCGGATGTATCCAAATGAATGAATTACAAAAGTAACAAATTTTTACAAATCTGAAATAAGGAAGCAAAATTTTTGAACAAAATTTGGATAGTTTTTCTAATCGAATTCGAATTACAGAAGAGAATACAATAGAATAGAAAATAAAGGCATAGAATAGAAAAGAATAGAATAGAATAGAAAAGAATAGAAAATAAAAGAATAGATTATAATAGCGTAAAACACAACAGACTACAAAATAAAAGAATAGAAAAAAATAGAATAGAAAATAAAGGGATAGAATAGAAAAGAATATAATAGAATAGAAAAGAATAGAATAGAAAATAGAAGAATAGAAAATAATAGAGTAAAACAGAACAGAATACAAATTAAAAGAATAGAAAAAAATAGAATAGAAAATAAAGGGAAAGAATAGAAAAGAATAGAATAGAAAATAATTGAGTAAAACAGAACAGAATAGAAAATAAAAGAATAGAAACAAAATAAAATAGACAATAAAGGAATAGAATCGAAAAGAATATAATAGAATAGAAAATAGAAGAGTAGAAAATAATAGAGTAAAACAGAACAGAATACAAATTAAAAGAATAGAAATAAAGGGATAGAATAGGAAAGAATTGAGCATAAAATAACAGAATACAACATAAAAGAATAGAAAAAATAGAATAGATAATAAAGGGATAGAATAGAAAAGAATAGAATAGAAAATAAAATTATATAATATAATAGTGTAAAACAGAACAGAATAGAAAATAAAAGAATAGAAAAAAATGTAATTAAAAAAAGGGATAGAATGGAAAAGAATATAATATATTAGAAAATAATAGAATAGAAAATAAAAGAATAGAATTATTCTATATTCTATATTATATCTCACCCAGCACACCTATCACAGGCGAAGTGGCCCTGGCATTGGGTCGAATGCAGATGGGCAAGGCCCCGGGCCCGGATAGGTACTCCCTGCTCTATTATAAGACCTTTGGGGACCTTTTAACTCCTCATTTTCTGTCCGCATACAATGCGGCGGGGGAAGGGACTATCCTCCTGGGAAAGACACACTGCGGGTAAACATTACAGTGATTCCGAAAGATGGTAAGGATCCATTTTATTGCCGAAATCGGCCAAACTCTCTTCTAAATGTGGATCTAAAAATATTCACCAAAATCCTTTCCATACGCCTGATGGACCCGATCCCACAATTGATCCCCTCCAACCAGGTTGGGTTTGTCCCTACGATGGAGGCTCGAGATAACACTACCAAGGCAATTCATTTAATTCAAGCTGCCCAGACACAGAAGAAACCGTTGCTGCTTCTCTCAACCGATGCCGAGAAGGCGTTCAACAGAGTGAGCTGGCCCTTCCTGGTTGAGACTCTCCGCTGTGTAGGCCTGTACCCAAATATCTCGGGCCAGCGATTAGACGTTCCCCCAAAATTGCCGCGTTCGTGGATGACTTGTCATTCTTCCTGACTAAGCCCTTGGTATCTATCCCAAACCTTCTTGTGGAACTGAGGATCTATGAGGAGCTCTCTTTTTTCTGCATTAATTATCAGAAATCAGAGGCGCTGGATGTGTCTCTGCTGACTGCCTTAGCTTCACTGCTCCGGGTGGACTTTCCCTTTAAGTGGGCTTTATCTTACATTAAGTATTTGGGTATCCTTTTGCCCTGAAAGGTGGAAGAGATTTTTCCTCTTAACTCCCCCCCCCCCCCCCCCCTTTTGACAACTATAAAGAAGAACCTCCAGGACTGGCAGCATGGCCTGTTCTCCTGGTTTGTGTGCTGTGGCATAGTAAAAATGAACGTTATGCCTCGGTTGTTGTATCACTTTCAGGCACTCAGGTACAGGTTCATGGCGCCTTCCTTAGAGCAATAAACCAAGCTTTGGTCACCTTCCTTTGGGTCCAGAAATCCCCTCGGCTAGCCCAATGTATTCTGCGACTTCCAAAATTGCTAGGTGGCATGCCATTGTCAGATGCTAACCTCTACCAATTGGCTTGCCATCTGACTCGTGTCCTTGATTGGTGACAGTGGGTGCAGGTTGAGCAACCCCTGGTGGGGATCCAGTTGAAGGCGGTGCCTTGGTGCCAGAGGTCCTTACCGCAAAGGATTCTGGATCACCCTCCGGTGGGGGAGACGTGGCGGTTAGCCCAGAAGGCATTCCGAGATTTTCCTATCGCACCAACCCCATCGCCGCTCACACCAATTGTTGGCAACCAGGCTTTCAGCCCTGGACTCAACGACCCTAAATTTCAAGAACTAAAAGTGGTAGAGAGATCCAGGTTCAACATTTTCTTACCAAGTCAGTGGAAGACTAAGCAACAAATTATGGATGACCCGGCCCTTGAGGCCCTCCCCTTCTGGCAAAAACTACAGCTTGCCCATTTTGTTGGGTCTCTACCTGCCTGGAGGCCTTTCCAGAGGCGATTAACCTCTTCTGAACTATTATGTCTGGAGCAGTCTCCGATGCGACATACGATCTCCCAGACTTACCAACTATTGTTATCCCAGCCTCCAGACTTTAGATCTCCATTTGTTACCAAATGGGACCAGGAGCTGGGAATACAACTTACTGAGAAACAGGCCAACAGACTCTTTCTTTTCTCTTAAAAAACTTCTTTCTGCGCCAAACATCAAGATTCGGGATTCAAGGTGCTAACCCAGTGGTACTACACACCAGAGAGGATGCAAAAGATGTTTCCCCAGAGCTCGGATCTTTGCTGGAGATGTGGGGAGGACACTGGTTCGCTTCTTCACATCTTTTGGTCCTGCCGCCTCCTTCAGTCCTTCTGGAGGGAGGTCCACCGCATAGCCCAGAAGTTCACTGACAGGGAGCTACGATGGACTCCCGGGTTCTTTCTACTGCATCATCACGAGATTCCGACCAAGACCTATAGGTGATCCATCCTGCCTCTCCTGCTCACAGCAGCGAAAAGCTGTATCTCGCTGTTGTGGAAGCGGATACAGCCACTGCCGGTTGGTTGGAAAAAGTGGCGGACATTAATTCAATGGAGGAGTTGGCGGCCACAGAGAAGGGCCTGCGTGAGAAATTTCTCAAGAAATGGTTCTATTGGCACAAGTTTGTATATTCTGAGGAGTATGCGGAGGTGGTGGCTTAGTCACCTGGAAGAGGGCCGTCTCGGGAGGACATATTTGGGTGACTGGTTAGTGGCACCCCCTTCTTTCATTGACCACCACACCCCCCCCCTTTTTTTTTTCTCCCTGTTTTTTCCCCCACTGTTCTCTTCTTGTAGTTAAGAACTTCAGGGTCATCTCTAGGTATCTCTCTCGCGATAGCCGTGCAAAAATTATCATGCGGGCTACAGAGACTCCCTAAGACCTGGAAGTCCAGGCATGGTTTCCCTGAGGAGTTGGTTCAATCTCTACTATAATGTGGTGTTTGCTCTATTGGTCTTGTATTTAGAGTGCTTCATTTTACGCACACCAGTTTGGTGGTTTCTGTATTTCCGCATGTCTTACACAAATAAAGAATTGAAAAAAAAAAGTAGTACGCAGTGATAACAATAGAAGACAGATTCTGATTGGTTACTGTGGGCTAGTTAAAGTTGTTCTGGTCCTCATGACGCCCCCGCCCGTTCTCACCCGGCGGCTGCGCCCGCTCGCAGTCTCTGTGTCCTGAGCCGACTGTAATGGATCCGTCTCCCTCCCAGCTGTTTCTTGGAGCGAGGCCTAGACAGGACGTGTTCACCGAGAGGTGGGGAGGGGGGGAATCGCGCTGTCCACGCACTGCGAGATTGGAATGATTACACGTTCTGCAGAGACACAAGAAAAATAAATATTTGCCTTTTATTGAATTTCACCGACTCGGGGGAAAAATCTGCCCGCTGGAGCAACCCTGAAGGTGCGTCAGACAGAGAGAGAGCGAGAGAGAGAGACGCGCATTCACCGAACAAGAATGCCTAATTTTAACCTAACCCTAACCTAACAAAATAAATAGTAATGGGTAAATAAATAATAATAAATTCAATTAATTAACCCCTAACCATAACCTTTAACCCCTTACAAATAAATAATAATCAATCAATATTAAATAAAAGTGAATGAAACACATAGCAACAAATGATGAAACAGATGATATTTTTTAATCTTGGCTAATAAAAAAAACACCAAAACGCTCAAAAACACTTTGGAAATATTGTACAAAAACGCTCAAAAGCGCGCATACAAACACCAGAAAAAAACGCTGAAAAACACGACGCTCAGGTATGAATGCAGCCTAATGCCCCGTACACACGGTCGGACTTTGTTCGGACATTCCGACAACAAAATCCTAGGATTTTTTCTGACGGATGTTGGCTCAAACTTGTCTTGCATACACACGGTCACACAAAGTTGTCAGAAAATCCGATCGGTCTGAACGCGGTGACGTAAAACACGTACGTCGGGACTATAAACGGGGCAGTGGCCAATAGCTTTCATCTCTTTATTTATTCTGAGCATGCGTGGCACTTTGTGCGTCGGATTTGTGTACACACGATCGGAAATTCCGACAACGGATTTTGTTGTCGGAAAATTTTATATCCTGCTCTCAAACTTTGTGTGTCGGAAAATCCGATGGAAAATGTGTGATGGAGCCCACACACGGTCGGAATTTCCGACAACAAGGTCCTATCACACATTTTCTGTCGGAAAATCCGACCGTGTGTACGGGGCATAAGGCTCCACGCACACTGGTCTTAAGAAAATGCCTTGGCAGAAAAAAATGCTCACATAGAGCGTTTTTTTTGGACAAAAGTTTAGACGAGTTTAGGAGAGTTTTGCGTTGTTTCTTTCCAGAAAGCTCCAATCAGAAACGCAAACCAGAAGGGGTTTTTTTTTTCTTGCCTCTAAACGCTGAGCTTAAAATATGCCTGTAATTGCCCAAAGGTGTCTGGACACATAGGATAGCATTGAGCTGCTTCTACAGGCAAAAACAAGAAAACTCCTGTAGTAGCAGTGATTTTGAAGCCAGTGTGCATGGAGCCTAACCCTGAACCCAGCCATTATCGATTCTACTATACCACCAAAACCTGCACCCATATTACAATGAAAATGAAACTTTAAACAACAAATGTGTGTCGAAAAAAAATGAGAACTGAAAACTTTTTTGTCCCAGATACGACCGATGTGAGTAGATGTGGTTTCCGTTACATTGTATTTTGCAGTTTTGGAACCACACAAATAAATGGCAGAACTCTAACGTCTGGTATGAGTGAAGCCCTCAAGACCTCGGAGAGTCCTACAAACCAGGAGGTCTGCATGAAGCATAGACCCTCGCCTGGCCAATAGTGACTCTCTCTTAATATTAAAACATCGAACAAATCGAGGGATAGCGCTGGGGCCTTAGGATCATCTTATTTCCTATACAAGTTGTTTTTGTATTTGGATGGGGTTTCTCATTTACCGTTTAGATCAACTTTTTCAACACAGAGGAACCCTTGAAATAACTTTCCAGTTTCAGGGTATCCCTGCTAAAAATGACTATATCTACAACCTGATACCTGATACCTGATACCTATACATTAGTGTGATGGTCAGTGGGAAGAATGTTCCTCACACTTGTGGTCATTGTGGAGAATTCCCACCTTACAGATACCTAAAAAGATCAATGGTGTGAGTGGGAACTACTCTGATGCCGCGTACACACGGTCGTACTTTTCGTCTACAAAAGTCAGACAGCCTGTCCGACAGACTTCCGGCAGACTTTCGGCGGACTTGCGGCGGACTTGCGGCCTACTTTCTAACGAACGGACTTGCCTACACACGACCACACAAAAGTCGGTCGGATTCGTACGTGATGACGTACACCGGACTAAAATAAGGAAGTTCATAGCCAGTAGCCAATAGGTGCCCTAGCGTGGCTTTTTGTCCGTCGGACTAGCACACAGACGAGCGGATTTCGGGGTCCGTCGTAGTTACGAAGTAAAGTTTTAAAGCATGTTTCAAATCTAAAGTACGTCGGATTTGAGGCTAAAAAAGTACGTTGAAAGTCCGGAGAAGCCCACACACGATCGGATTACCAGCCAGCTTTAGTCCGTCAGCGTCCGTTGGACTTTTGTAGACGAAAAGTACGACCGTGTGTACGCGGCATGAGAGGCAGAAATTGCTCATTGCTCAAGGAACCTCTAGCAACCTTTGGAGGAACCTTAACCACTTTCTTACTGGGCACTTAAACCCCCCTCCTGCCCAGACCAATTTTCAGCGTTCAGAGCTGACGCACTTTGAATGACAATTGCGCGGTCATACAACACTGTACCAAAATTAAGTTTTTATCATTTTTTTCCCAGAAATAGAGCTTTCTTTTGGTGGTATTTGATCACCTCTGCGGTTTTTATTTTTTGTTAAAAAAAATCTAAAAAGACCGAATTTAAAAAAAATATATATATATTTTTATATATTTTGTTATAAAATTTTGCAAACAGGTAATTTTTTTCCTTCATTGATGTACGCTGATGAGGCTGCACTGATGGGCACCGATAGGCTGCACTGATGGGCACTGATGGGCTGCACTGATGGGCGTCGATGGGCTGCACTGATGGGCACTGTTGGGCTGCATTGATGGGCACCGATAAGGCGGCACTGGTGGGCACTGATAGGCGGCACTGGTGGGTACTGATTGGCAGCACTGGTGTGCACTGAGAGGTGACACTGAGAGGTGGCACTGATGGTTGGCACTAAAAGGCATTGATAGGTGGCACTGGTGGGCACTGAGAAGTGGCACTAATAGGTGGCACTGTTAGGTGGCACTGATAGCTGGCAGTGATGGGCACTGATAGTTGGCAGTGATGGGCACTGATGGGTGGCAATAATGGGCACTGATCGGCACTGGTAGGTTACACTGATAGGCGGCACTGCTAGGTGGCACTGATGAGGCACTGATTGGCACCACTGGTGGGCATTGATAGGTGGCACTTGTGGGCATTGATAGGTGGCACTCATGGGCATTGATAGGTGGCACTGGTGGGCACTGGCAGGTGGCAATAGCAGGTGGCACTGGCAGGGGATACTGATTAGCACAGATGAGGCAGAATTGTCTCTTCCTCTTCGGGACCGATGTCCCTTGCACATAAGCCGGTGATCGGCTTTTTTTTCTCCTCACGCTCTGAGCGTGAGGAAAAAAAAATTACGATTACTGAGCTTTTGTTTACGTCACGTGATCAGCTGTCACTGGCCCCAGAGCTATCCTTCTATTTGTCCAAAGCCTATATATTGATGCTCACTGGTCTTTAAGGTCAATTTCTGGTGTGGAGCTTGAGTCTTAGACTTCCTTTGTCAATAGGAGGCCAGCAGGGTTAGGCACATTGATGTTGACTTCAGCGAAATCAAATGGACATGAATAATTTGGTGAACATCAAAGCTGAGGTCCTTGTTTGAGGAATCCAGCCCAATCACCTGTAGCCTTCCCCTCCTCAGTACATGAAGCTCTTCATGTCACATTCCTTTTCTTTCTGCTGTGAGCCTGCTGGTGTAGTCAGAGATTACTTTGTTGTTCCCAGGACCATAAACCTTCATTAATAGTAAGATCTGGGCCTCCAGCCTGTGCAGACTTTGCAGAATCCTCTTCTCCGCAGCGTGTTGTGGGTCTGGAGGTGCCATCGCAGACCAGATCGTATTTCTGTCTGGGAGAAGAGACGCTTTGGCTTAAACAAAACCATCTGTGCGAAGCTTACGTGGGCCGCACAATAATGAGACTCTTGTTGTAAGGTTCCTGAGCCCCGATGCTGTCTCTGAAGGGCGCATAAACCTGACTGGTCCGGCGACCAGGTCTCATCAGGACAATTTTCAATACCGGTTGCCAAAGCCGTTCATTGTTGTAATTTATTATACTATAATTTCCAGGGGAGGTTTGATACTGAGCAAGGAAGTAAGGACCAGTGGCAAATCACGACCTTTCCTGTCCTGCAACAACCCCCCCCCCCCCCCCCCCGGTCGTTACATCCAATATTGTATCTAAAAGTTTAAATTTAGTCTTTTTTTTTATCAGAACAAGAAACTGAGAGGTGCCCTTTGTGCTGGGGGCTGCTGTCAGCCCTTTACAGCCTACAGCACCTTGCCCCCATGTTAATGGGGACAAGTGCCTCTTCCCAACAACCCTGGATGGTGGTTGAGGGGGTCTGCGGGCAGGTGGCTTATCGGAATCTGGAAGCCCCCTTTAACAAGAGGGACTTTTTGACAATTCCTTTCTTTAAAAAATTTAAAAAACAATGTCCTCCGATGTGGATCCATCGTCGATCATGATGCCCGCCGCATCACCGGACCCAAAGAAAAGGTCCTTAAATTGGTAAGGGGTGAGGCCCTGCTCTTTGTGACATCACCGATCCAGCTTTGACCAGTCAAGGGGACCCCTGGACACTCATCAAGAGTGCCAACTATGGCCATCCTTTCGTCCCCCTCCGCCTTCATAGAAACTGTATTATCAATTACAAGCATTCTATCAATGGAGGAGGCAGACTTTTCATTCATTGTCCCATCCTTCATTCATAGAGAACGTTTCATTAATGGAGGCTATAGTGCATGGGTGTTCAACCCGTGGCCCTCCAGCTACAAGTCCCATAAATCATTGCAAGCCGCTGACCGTTACCAGCATGACTCCCAAAGGCAGAGGCATGATGGGACAGCTGGAGAGCCACAGGTTGAGCACCCATGCTATAGTGCATAGGGCCTTGGTTGAAATCCAAAGTTCTTCATCTACAACAAATTGGAGTCAATTAAAGGCAAAATCAATCTTGTGAAATTTTGACGCTCATCTCTGAGAAATATTAAGAAAATTAAAAAAAAAAAAACCCAGAAAAGGACCAATCAATCCTATAATGGAGGGTGCTCATCTAGGACAATAGGCAAACTTTTGCAAAATTTAATATGCTTTCCATGAATTTTCACCTTCAGTTGACTCCAATGGGTTTCATCAAAAAATTGGTGCAATGACAAATGTTCATTCCTAGAGGGATGAACGAAACTAACATGGAACAAGAAATTCTGTATCACTTTTTTGAACATCGTCTACCACAAATTGGGGTCAATTGGAGGCAAAGTCAATCTCGTGAAATTTTGATATTCGTCACTGAGAAAAATTTAGAAAATGAAAAATTGAAAAATTCGAAAAATGACCAAAAAAAACAAAACAACCCCAGAAAGGGACCAGCTGAATTGGGTAGAGTGACATTCGGGGTGCACATCTTGAGACTGTATATAATACATCTTGAGAACCCACCATAAAAGTTCTGAACCACTTGAGAGAATCATCTACCACAAGTGTTTGGATTGAAGGGGTTAAATCCGTCAGTCTCGGGGGGTCCAGCGCTGCATTTTCTCTGGTTGAAGTCATGTCTTTGGCGAGCGCAGCCCCGACGCATCCAACAACACATTCGCTACATACGAATCCTCCTTTATTGCTGCAACACCCCATAAACTAGACCCTCCAGGAACTGGCAGCGTGTTCACCCAAACATCTCCTTCTTCCCTCCGACAGATGACAGTCTGTCAGCTCTCTGCCGTATTATAGAATGATGTCATCTGATTGGACGTGTGCCCGGGTTGGAGGTGCTGAGAGATTCCTATACATGTGTCTGATCTTCATCTTCCACTTTTTATTTTTTAGAAATACAATGTGTATCTGCTCCAGGCCCCGTTCACATCTCTGCATTTCCGATCGCATGGCAAATGCACATCGCCATTAAATGTTAATGGCACCCCAAGCGCGGGTAGCAGACGTGAGTTTGCTGCGTGTTTTATGAACTGCACAGGCACCGGGATTTACATGGTTGTGTCACCTGTGCTCACTAACAAGATAGATAATGCCTAAACAAAGATGGTGCCATCCTTCTAGAGAGAAAATCTGCTGAAGGCACAGTCATGAGGAGGGGTACTGTGAGAGGTAATAAATACGGAGTTGTCACACTGACACGTTACTTGTGCTTCTTTTTAAATGATATCTGATGCTGGGTCCTCGCTAAAGTGTTGCCGCCAAATGACAGCTACAGCGCGGGCTTACATTGCCAGGGGGGCATCTATTGACGTCCTCTCATGATGGTGCTTCCCGCTTCCATGCGGGTGGCATGCTCTGTGATCGCCATGTCCCAAGGACTCAGCTGATCACAGATCGGAGTAAAGGGCCAATTACAGCACCCCGTTACCATATGATCAGCTGAGTCCAATCACAGCTAATTACCGATGTCAACAAGCCGGTTTTTTCTCCTCACGCTGTCAGCATGAGGAGGGGCGAAGAGAGCTGATAACTGGCTTGTGTTAAAGGGACATCTACACAGTGTCCTAATTATCAGTGCAGTTCCGACAGTGCCCACCAGTGCTGCCAATCAGTGCCCACCAGTGCTGCCAATCAGTGCCCACCAGTGCTGTCAATCAACGCTAATCAGTGCCTCATCAGTGCCTTCTCATCAGTGTCACCTATCAGTGCCCATTAGTGCCACCTATTAGTGCCTTTCAGTGCCCATCAGTGATTAGGCACAAGATAAAATGTCCAGCAGTGTATTTTACCTTTTCTGATTAGGGCAGGTGTGCACCGCAGAGAACCTAGCTGCATTATCATGGGAAGCAAATGGCAAAGGCTTAAGGCTGATCATCACTATGTATGACTTATCAAACAATATTGATAACTTGAATCTAGCCGACACTTTAACCTTTTGATTAGGCACAATATAAATGTCCAGCAGTGTATTTTACCTTTTCTGATTATGGCAGGTGTGCGCCGCAGAGTACTAAGCTGCATGTTCATGGGAAGCAAATGGCAAAGGCTCAAAGCTGATCATTGCTATGTATGACTTATCAAACAATATTGATTACTTGAATCTAGCCAACACAATAACCTATTGATTAGGCACAAGATAAATGTCCAGCAGTGTACTTTACCTTTTCTGATTAAGGCAGGTGTGCGCTGCAGAGAACTAAGCTGCATTGTCATGAAAAGCAAATGGCAAAGTCTCAAGGCTGATCGTCACATGATGTATGACTTATCAAACAATAAAAGTGGAAGGCGATACTAATAGTGAAATAAGGGTTGCTGCACACCCTAATTAGAATATAAAATGGAAAGGTTTCCCCGTGGGGTTTTGTGTTGCAGCAAAAATTCAAAAATTAATTGAAAAATTATAAATTTATTGAAAAAAGTAGTAACATACAGGGACATTGATTTATGTTAAAACATGAGCTCTGTGGATGAGGTTATTGCAAGTACATCATAATACAGCCATGGATATACATAAAAAAACACTTATAAAACAATATTGATTACTTGAATCTAGCCGACACTTCAACCCATTGATTAGGTACAAGATAAATGTCCAGCAGTGTACTTTACTTTTTCTGATTAGGGCAGGTGTGCACCACAGAGAACTAAGCTGCATTGTCAGGAAGCTTTGTACAGCACCCTGCCGGCCCCTCCCACCAGCCATGATCTGCTTGCATTGCATTGTTTAAAATAAGATATGTGATAAAAATGTATTTTGAAAATGTATTAAAAAACGTCATTCGAATGTTGAGGGGAGGAACCAGGGAAGGAAAAAAATCTAAGCTGACTAAACTTCCGCTGGGGGAGAACATTATATAACACACAAATGAAGATCGGGGGCGTCAATCTAAGTGTAGTAATGAATAAAAGCTGAGTGGCAACGCATTTCAGAGCCCCTTGACAAAAGGGGGCTGGGTGGCTCCAACACGTTCAGCCACACCCCCTGTCTGGCCCCCCGCAGTGAAGATCTGTATAATATTCTATGGCCTTGTCATTGTCTCTCAGCCAATAACTGATTCCAGCCCGGTTTTGCTGAAATTTGGGACAGCATGAATCCGGGGGGCTTTAGGTTTCTGTGATTGAGCCCACTTGCTGACTTTTGTCCTTCCTTCCCCCACAGCCTCCTGCTATCGCCCGGATTCACCGAGACGCATTACACCGCAGAGGGCGAGAGGGTGACGGTGACCCCCAACCACACGGTGAGAACTATTCTATGTCCTCCTATAAAGGCTCTTGCACATGGGCACCAAAAATTACACTTTTTTAATGTATTGGGCTGGTTTTTTTTTTTGTTTTTTTTTTTGTTTTTTTACTGTACACACAGGACACTATTGTCACATTTACATCAGTAAATACAAACATGCAAAATAATAATATATTATAAAATGCTAAATCAAATTAGATTAAAAATATTAATGCAAATAATATCTTTATAATGGATATAAAAATGCAAAAAATGCAAATGATATATTTATTATGCATATAAAATAATTTAAAATAAAAAATCAAAATAGAAAAATAATAAAGTGAAAAATAATAGAAGAATAATAAAATGCAAAAAATCTGTGTTACTGGTCAGTATTTTACAGGCATATGGACAAATACATGCAAATCGCGCACGCATTTCAAATCACACCTCTCCTTTAAAGCAGTAAACCTAAAAGCAAACATTTATTGTATTGCAGCTTACCAATTCTTAGATGTGACAACTGCATTTGTTTTCTTTTTTAGGCTTTCTTTTTTTCAATTCTTATCTGGTGATCTGGCCAGCAAGTCTGTTGTTTTTCAAAAGCACAAGCTCTCCCGCAGAATGCATAAGCATAGAGGGATGAGACAAACCATTTACCACTGATGGGGGGGATACAGATTGTGCTTGATTAGCTGCCTTCTCAGCTACAGTAGCCAGGGAATGGCAGCTGTGAACCCAGGAGTGAAGTAATGCTTGTTGCTTCCGGGTTCACGCGTTGCAAGGAGGGAAAGGGGGTTGACCTCCTTTGTCTCCCCTGCCCTCCACTGCAGCGAGTCAAGTACAGATTGTGCTTGATTAGCTGCCTTCTCAGATACAGTAGCCAAGAAATGGCAGCTGCGAACCTGGTAGGGATGTAATACTTGTTGCTTCCGGGTTCACTAGTTGCATGGAGGGAATGGGGGTTGATGAAGACATTGAGGGTCTATTAGACCTCCAATGTCTCTCCTACCCTCCACTGTAGCTAATTAAGTACAGATTGTGCTTGATTAGCTGCCTTCTAGCTACAGTTGCCAGGGAATGATAGCTGCAAACCTGGAAGTGACGTAATACTTGTTGCTTATGGGTTCACTATTTACAAGGAGGAAATGGGGGTTGATGGAAATTACGGGGGGCTATTAGACCTTCAATGTCTGTCTCCCCTGCAGCTAATCAAGCAGATATTGTGCTTGATTAGCTGCCTTCTCAATTACAGTAGTCACAGAATGACAGCTGCAAACACGGGAGTGGCGTAATACTTGTTGCTTTTGTGTTCACTGGTTGCAAGGAGAGAATGGGGGTTGATGGAGATATTGGGGGTTTCCCCTGCCTTCCACTGTAGCTAAGCAAGTACAGATTGTGCTTGATTAGCTGCCTTCTCAGCTACAGTAGCCCAGGAATGACAGCTGTGAACCCGTGTTGCTTGTAATCACGCTCCTGGGCTCCCTGGAGATACTATGGGGGGGTAGAGATTGTGCTTAATTAGCTGCCTTCTCAGCTACAGTAGCCAGGGAATGGCAGCTGTGAACCCAGGAGTGATGTAATACTAGTTGCTTGCGGGTTCAATGGTTGCAAAGAGAGAATGGGGGTTAATGGAGATATCGGGGGTCTATTAGACCTCCTTTTTCTCCCCTGCCCTCTACTGTAGCTAAGCAAGTACAGGTTGTGCTTGATTAGCTGCCTTCTCGGCTACAGTAGCCTGGGAATTACAGCTGTGAACCCGTGTTGCTTGTGATCACGCTCCTGGGCTCCCTGGAGATACTATGGGTGGGTGGGTACAGCTTGTGCTTGATTAGCAGCATTCTCTGCTATAGTAGCGAGGCAATGACAGTTGTGAACCCAGAAGTGATGTAATTATTGTTGCTTCTGGGTTTATTAGTTGCAAGGAGGGAATGGGGGTTGATGGAGATATCGGGGGGGTCCATTAGACCACCTTTGTCTCCTTGCCCTCCACTACAGTGAATCAAGTACATATTGTGCTTGATTAGCTGCCTTCTCAGATACAGTAGCCAAGATAGGACAGCTGCGAACCCGGACGTGACATAATACATGTTGCTTCCGGGTTCACTAGCTGCAAGGAGGGAATGGGGGTTGATGGAGACATCGAGGGTCTATTAGACCTCCAATGTCTCTCCTGCCCTCCACTGTAGCTAATCAAGTACAGATTGTGCTTGATTAGCTGCCTTCTCAGCTACAGTAGCCAGGGAATGACAGCTGCGAACCCGGAAGTGACGTAATACTTGTTGCCTACGGGTTCACTAGTTGCGAGGAGGGAGGGACTGGGGGTTGATGGAGATAGTGGGGGTCTATTAGACCTTCAATGTCTGTCTCCCCTGCCGTCCACTGCAGCTAATCAAGCAGATATTGTGCTTGATTAGCTGCCTTCTCAACTACAGTCGCCAGGGAATGACAGCTGCAAACCCGTGTTGCTTGTGATCATGCTCCTGGGCTCTCTGGAGATACTATGGGTGGCACCAGCAAAGAGGTGGGGAGGTGACTAGGTTGTTCAATGTATTGTAAAAAAAAAGATTGGACACTTCTATGGCCCCCCATATCACTTTTACATGACAGCTGAGAGGGGGCTGAATAAAATCAATACCAAACTTGCTGTACCCCCTTGACCAGCAGGTCGTTTATAAATGTACCCTGGTAGACAAGGGGATTAAGGTGGTTTTCAAGGGTGTAGGTGAGATCCTTTTAACGATCCTGGACCTTTTCCTGCTCCATTAGGCCCATTATTATATTTTAAACAGAAAAAAAGAAGACAAAAACAGTTAAAAAAAAAGTTAAAGAAAATGTAAAGCGACAGTACACAAACAACTAATACTTATGAAAAATAAATAATTAATGGAACACTTAGACGTAATTTCTGTAATAGATTAATTCCTATGATCATCAGCTCCATCTAGTGGCCAAAATGCAGTATATTGTGCGAATGTGCGTGATGCATTTTTTTTTTAAGTAGACCCCCTTAATAAAATAAACAAAACTATCTTAAATAACCCACCCCATCAAAAGAAACACCCTTTAAATAAATAAAAACTTGTTGTGCTGGCCCAGCTCCCCTGCCCCTCCCCCTCATATCCATACATTACATTTTATGTAACTGTGTGAGGTTATGAAAGCAAAATGATGTGGCCCTAAGGGCAGGCCTTGTAAATCCTTCTCCATCCTTATAGGCTGATACTTCGATATAATAATATTGGTGGCTATCATACTGCATTATCAACCAGACAGCCTCAGAGCACTGAAGGATGATGGGATTTGTAGTTCTTTTTTCACATGTGATACTGATATTGTGTTCACACTTTGTTCTGTACTCGGCAGGAGCACTGCTATTACCATGGCTGGGTGCGGGGGGAGTGAGGAGTCCTCGGTGGCTCTCAGCACCTGTGAAGGAATCAGGTAATTTGGGGTCTGTGTGTCCCTGGGCCCCGGGATATTCTACTGGTTATATAATTAGGAGATGTAACAAGTAAAGAATATATATATATATATATATATATATATATAGTGCTTCCTACTGTATAAGTGTGTATGTACAGCACACTGGAGAGTCGGGCTGCTGCTTTCACTCCAGAAGTACAGCGGTCTGACTCTCCCCGTGCACAGCCTCCAATCAGCAATACGACTCAGGATGATGAGTACTGTTTATTGGAGCGCCGTGCAGATACTATCACTAAACCAATCTCCTCTGCTGCAGTATATTCTGTGACCCCAGAGCCCTCTAAGCATCCCATACCACCTCTGTAACTCCAGAGCACCCTGTAACCTCTGTGGCTCCAGATCACCCTGTGACTCCAGAGCACCCTGTGTCTCCCTGTGACTCCAGATCACCCTGTGACTCCAGAGCACCCTGTGTCTCCCTGTGACTCCAGAGCACCCTGTGACTCCAGAGCACCCTGTGTCTCCCTGTGACTCCAAAGCGCCCTTTGACTCCAGAGCACTCTGTGACCTCTGTGGCTCCAGAGCACCCTGTGACTCCAGAGCACCCTGTGACCTCTGTGGCTCCAGAGCATCCTGTGACTCCAGAGCACCCTGTGACCTCTGTGGCTCCAGAGCACCCTGTGACTCCAGAGCGTCCTTTGACTTCAGAGCACCCTGTGACCTCTGTGGCTCCAGAGCACCCTGTGACTCCAGAGCGCCCTTTGACTCCAGAGCACCCTGTAACCTCTGTGGCTCCAGAGCACCCTGTGACTCCAGAGCACCCTGTGACCTCTGTGGCTCCAGATCACCCTGTGACTCCAGAGCACCCTGTGTCTCCCTGTGACTCCAGAGCACCCTGTTACTCCAGAGCACACTGTGACCCCTGTGGCTCCAGTGCATCCTGTGTCACCCTGTGACTCCGGAGCACACTGTGACCCCTGTGGCTCCAGAGCACCCTGTGTCACCCTGTGACTCCAGAGCACCCTGTGACCTCTATGACTCCAGAGCACCCTGTGACCCCAGAGCGCCCTGTGTCATCCTGTGACTCCAGAGCACCCTGTGACCTTTGTGGCTCCCAGAGCACCCTGTGACCTCTGTGACTCCAGAGCACCCTGTGACCTCTGTGGCTCCAGAGCACCCTCTGACTCCAGAGCACCCTGTGACTCCAGAGCACCCTGTGACCGCTGTGGCTCCAGAGCACCCTGTGACTTCAGAGCACCCTGTGACCTCTGTGGCTCCCAGAGCATCCTGTGACCTCTGTGGCTCCAGAGCACCCTGTGACTCCAGAGCGCCCTTTGACTCCAGAGCACTCTGTGACCTCTGTGGCTCCAGAGCACCCTGTGACTCCAGGGCACCCTGTGACCTCTGTGTCTCCAGAGCACCCTGTGACTCCAGAGCACCCTGTGACCTCTGTGGCTCCAGAGCACCCTGTGACCTCCAGAGCGTCCTTTGACTTCAGAGCACCCTGTGACCTCTGTGGCTCCAGAGCACCCTGTGACTCCAGAGCGCCCTTTGACTCCAGAGCACCCTGTAACCTCTGTGGCTCCAGAGCACCCTGTGACTCCAGAGCACCCTGTGACCTCTGTGGCTCCAGAGCACCCTGTGACTCCAGAGCACCCTGTGACCTCTGTGGCTCCAGAGCACCCTGTGACTCCAGAGCGCCCTTTGACTCCAGAGCACCCTGTAACCTCTGTGGCTCCAGAGCACCCTGTGGACTCCAGAGCACCCTGTCACCTCTGTGGCTCTAGAGCACCCTGTGACTCCAGAGCACCCTGTGACTCCAGAGCACCCTGTGACCTCTGTGACTCCAGAGCAACCTGTGACTCCAGAGCACCCTGTGACCTCTGTGGCTCCAGAGCACCCTGTGACTCCAGAGCACCCTGTGACCTCTGTGACTCCAGAGCAACCTGTGACTCCAGAGCACCCTGTGACCTCTGTGGCTCCAGAGCACCCTGTGACTCCAGAGCTCCCTGTGACCTCTGTGACTCCAGAGAACCCTGTGACCTCTGTGGCTCCAGAGCACCCTGTGACTCCAGAGCTTCCTTTGACTCCAGAGCACCCTTTGACCTCTGTGGCTCCAGAGCACCCTGTGACTCCAGAGCACCCTTTGACTCCAGAGCACCCTGTAACCTCTGTGGCTCCAGAGCACCCTGTTACTCCAGAGCACACTGTGACCCCTGTGGCTCCAGTGCATCCTGTGTCACCCTGTGACTCCGGAGCACACTGTGACCCCTGTGGCTCCAGAGCACCCTGTGTCACCCTGTGACTCCAGAGCACCCTGTGACCTCTATGACTCCAGAGCACCCTGTGACCCCAGAGCGCCCTGTGTCATCCTGTGACTCCAGAGCACCCTGTGACCTTTGTGGCTCCAGAGCACCCTGTGACCTCTGTGACTCCAGAGCACCCTGTGACCTCTGTGGCTCCAGAGCACCCTCTGACTCCAGAGCACCCTGTGACTCCAGAGCACCCTGTGACCGCTGTGGCTCCAGAGCACCCTGTGACTTCAGAGCACCCTGTGACCTCTGTGGCTCCAGAGCATCCTGTGACCTCTGTGGCTCCAGAGCACCCTGTGACTCCAGAGCGCCCTTTGACTCCAGAGCACTCTGTGACCTCTGTGGCTCCAGAGCACCCTGTGACTCCAGGGCACCCTGTGACCTCTGTGTCTCCAGAGCACCCTGTGACTCCAGAGCACCCTGTGACCTCTGTGGCTCCCAGAGCACCCTGTGACTCCAGAGCGTCCTTTGACTTCAGAGCACCCTGTGACCTCTGTGGCTCCAGAGCACCCTGTGACTCCAGAGCGCCCTTTGACTCCAGAGCACCCTGTAACCTCTGTGGCTCCAGAGCACCCTGTGACTCCAGAGCACCCTGTGACCTCTGTGGCTCCAGAGCACCCTGTGACTCCAGAGCACCCTGTGACCTCTGTGGCTCCAGAGCACCCTGTGACTCCAGAGCGCCCTTTGACTCCAGAGCACCCTGTAACCTCTGTGGCTCCAGAGCACCCTGTGACTCCAGAGCACCCTGTCACCTCTGTGGCTCTAGAGCACCCTGTGACTCCAGAGCACCCTGTGACTCCAGAGCACCCTGTGACCTCTGTGACTCCAGAGCAACCTGTGACTCCAGAGCACCCTGTGACCTCTGTGGCTCCAGAGCACCCTGTGACTCCAGAGCACCCTGTGACCTCTGTGACTCCAGAGCAACCTGTGACTCCAGAGCACCCTGTGACCTCTGTGGCTCCAGAGCACCCTGTGACTCCAGAGCTCCCTGTGACCTCTGTGACTCCAGAGAACCCTGTGACCTCTGTGGCTCCAGAGCACCCTGTGACTCCAGAGCTTCCTTTGACTCCAGAGCACCCTTTGACCTCTGTGGCTCCAGAGCACCCTGTGACTCCAGAGCACCCTTTGACTCCAGAGCACCCTGTAACCTCTGTGGCTCCAGAGCACCCTGTGACTCCAGAGCTCCCTGTGACCTCTGTGACTCCAGAGCACCCTGTGACTCCAGAGCACCCTGTGACCTCTGTGGCTCCAGAGCACCCTGTGACTCCAGAGCACCCTGTGACTCCAGAGCACCCTGTGACCTCTGTGGCTCCAGAGCACCCTGTGACTCCAGAGTGTCCTTTGACTCCAGAGCACCCTGTGACCCCTGTGACTCCAGAGCTCCCTGTGACCTCTGTGACTCTAGAGCACCCTGTGACTCCAGAGCACCCTGTGACTCCAGAGCACCCTGTGACTCCAGAGCACAGTGTGACCTCTGTGGCTCCAGAGCACCCTGTGACTCCAGAGTGTCCTTTGACTCCAGAGCACCCTGTGACCCCTGTGACTCCAGAACACCCTGTGACTCCAGAGCACCCTGTGACCTCTGTGGCTCCAGAACACCCTGTGACTCCAGAGCACCCTGTGACTCCAGAGCAACCTGTGACCTCTGTGGCTCCAGAGCACCCTGTGACTCCAGAGTGTCCTTTGACTCCAGAGCACCCTGTGACTCCAGAGCACTCTGTCAAACTTCCCAACTTTTTGAGATGGGAACGTAGGACACCTATTAGCAAAAGTATGTAGGCATAGGACACATCCCCCTGCCACGCCCCCTTAAAGGAGAATTATTAAAAGAAAATGATTAGTTTAAACCCACAAGTGTTTTTGGTTTTTTTTTGTTTTTTTTTACCACTACTATTCCCTTATACTGGCTTTTTGAAATTGACAAATGCAGCAATTTAGAAATTGGATGAAAGGTTTAGCACCGAGAAACAGTTTTTGAAAGATAAAAATGGCATTTTATATACAACTTTATAGATTAGACCAAAATAAGGGAGAAATGAGGAGGAAAGATGGACAGAGGGACATTATTACAAATCAGGGACAGTCCCTGGAATTCAGGGACAGTTGGGAGCTATGCCCATGCACCTCCCTGATACCTGTGCCCCGTGTACCCTCTGGCACACTCCTGTAATCTTCTGGACAGGCTCTCTCACTCACACCAGATGCTCCAGTCCAACCAGTTAGGTCCCCAATTTTTGCGTAAATTTCAAAATTATAAGTTAAAACTTATTGAACACCTAGGACCATAAAAAAATGGAATTACGACAGGTCACTTTTAGGAAAACCGCCTGTGGAAATGACCAGCACATTCAGAGATATGAGCAGCTAAAGTTCTATGAAAATCTCCTCTTTTCCTGCACATATCCAGCTTAGCCCCTCCTCCACCGATCTTCTCAGACTCCCATTGGTCACCGAACCCTGATCAACAGGGAGGCTCTAAAGCAAGGGCAGGGCCAAGCTGGATTTTACAAGAATTTTGGAGATTTGCTTATAACTTCAGCTGCAGATATCTCTGGATAATACTCACCAGAAGGAACCTTTGCTGCTGCATTTTTTTTTTGTTGTGTGCTCCATCTGAATCTCCCAGCTTTATTTATAAATGTAAAATATTTTTTCCTTTTCTCAGTGGCCTGATTGTCCTGGACGCCAACAACAGCTTCTACCTCCAGCCGCTGGCAGCGCCGGGCTCTGGCAGCCACATGCTGTACCGCACAGAACATCTGCCCATTAAAGGTGGAGGCTGTGGCCATGGAGAGCCCTCATCAACTGCCACCTCTCACCTCAATGAATTTCTATCCCAGCCTGGCCATCACAGGGTAAGACTGCCACCTCTCAGCTACTGGTGGTAATGACGTAGGGCCAGTATGAGCGATGGGAAGAATTTTACTGGGCCAGGACCTGGAGGAACGTGTTAAGGTGGAGCAGAACTAGACCCAAATGTTTACTACACATGTGCTGGACAGCTTGAACCTAGTGGGAGAGCTAAAAGAAAGGGTGTGATGAAAGGAGTCACAAGACTCTCTTAAACTCCCATAACATGCTAAGAATGCACAAGACTCCCAGGGGGACAGGAGCAGAGCCAGGAAATGTGGGGAGGAGCTATTATGGTAATCCCTACAAGACATGAGGGTGACTTAGCACACTGAACTCCGCCTATAACTAAAAAAGGGGTGAAGCCCATACAAATAGGCTTTACCAGC
>JBBDGP010003704.1:0-165000 GCA_037952835.1 Lithobates septentrionalis
GAGGGGGGGTGGGATCAGTGGCAATGCTG
The DNA here is from genome assembly GCA_037952835.1 of Lithobates septentrionalis. Classification (NCBI taxonomy): domain Eukaryota; kingdom Metazoa; phylum Chordata; class Amphibia; order Anura; family Ranidae; genus Lithobates; species Lithobates septentrionalis. Next base: position 30 of record JBBDGP010003704.1, read on the forward strand.
GGGGAGAGGGGGGGTGGGATCAGTGGCAATGCTGGGGGAGAGGGGGGGTGGGATCAGTGGCAATGCTGGGGGAGAGGGGGGGTGGGATCAGTGGCAATGCTGGGGGAGAGGGGGGGTGGGATCAGTGGCAATGCTGGGGGAGAGGGGGGGTGGGATCAGTGGCAATGCTGGGGGAGAGGGGGGGTGGGATCAGTGGCAATGCTGGGGGAGAGGGGGGGTGGGATCAGTGGCAATGCTGGGGGAGAGGGGGGGTGGGATCAGTGGCCATGCTGGGGGAGAGGGGGGTGGGATCAGTGGCAATGCTGGGGGAGAGGGGGGTGGGATCAGTGGCAATGCTGGGGGAGAGGGGGGGTGGGATCAGTGGCAATGCTGGGGAGAGGGGGGGTGGGATCAGTGGCAATGCTGGGGGAGAGGGGGGGTGGGATCAGTGGCAATGCTGGGGAGAGGGGGGTGGGATCAGTGGCAATGCTGGGGGAGAGGGGGGTGGATCAGTGGCAATGCTGGGGGAGAGGGGGGTGGGATCAGTGGCAATGCTGGGGGAGAGGGGGGGTGGGATCAGTGGCAATGCTGGGGGAGAGGGGGGTGGGATCAGTGGCAATGCTGGGGGAGAGGGGGGTGGGATCAGTGGCAATGCTGGGGGAGAGGGGGGTGGGATCAGTGGCAATGCTGGGGGAGAGGGGGGGTGGGATCAGTGGCAATGCTGGGGGAGAGGGGGGGTGGGATCAGTGGCCATGCTGGGGGAGAGGGGGGGTAGGATCAGTGGCAGTGCTGGTGGGTTGATGGGATCACTGGCAATGCTGGGGGAGGGGGGGTAGGATCAGTGGCAATGCTGGTGGGTTGATGGGATCAGTGGCAGTGGTGGGGGGATGGGATTAGTTAGGAGGCAGTGTGTGGCAAATTCTGAATCAAGTAGAGCAAATCTGGAAATCTTTGGCAAAGTATATAGTGGGGATTTACACTGACAAACATTGTCATATTATATAAATCAATATCTCCTCCTGCAGCTCAAGGGAAGTGCTCAGGAAGTGGGGATGGCAAAACTAATCTTAAAAAGTAACTCCACTTTTGTTGAGGGTCAGGGTGATCTCTGTACATTGCAGGGATTGTAACAAACTTTGTTGCAGATTCTGACCTTTTTGGTATTCTGAAGAAATAGCTGTTTGTTTCTCTGTGTCCATGTGCTGAGTGAATGGGAGTGATTTTATAACGACCAATCAGCTGCTACACTTGCAGGGATCTAATGATAAAAGTGTCAGGGTCTGCATCCCTTTTAGACGTGATTTCCCTTTTGGAAGTATCTCACCAAAAATGAAATTTTTGCTGCAGGGATGCTGAAAATCTGACTTGTAGCTTAGTGCAGACTTCTGGGAGCGCCTCCAGGTGGCCATATTGCACTTTATTAAAAATATGACTTGTGTAGCAATTGTATATGCTTTATTATTATTTATTATTAAAAAAAATTATATATATACACATTTTTATTATTTATTTATATAGTTATTTCCTTCCATGAAATTGGAGTTACCCTTTTAAATACGATCTGTGGCGCTCTCGTCCTCCCCAGGTCCTGGCCAAACAAAACAATGGCTGCCTGAACGAGGCAGTGAAAATCCCGCACTCTTTAGTTCATACGCAACATTCCGGAACACCATACAAACTCCCCATCCCCCACCTGCTTAGAACTGGGTATCGGTGTTGTATTGAAGCTTAAACTGGTTTGACCTCTTTAATTTTTTCACCTTAAGTCAAATTACACGTCTCCTTTCTGTACTACACAACAACAAAAAAAAAGTGTGATCCGGCGACACTTAAACCCCGCCCCTTTGTCGTGGGTTTTTGTGATTTGTGATCAGCTTTACACAGCAGAGAAGAATATGAATATCTCCTTCCATTCCCACCCAGTCCTATATCACCGGAGGGGCTGTGTGCACCATATACAGTAATCCTAAGTATCGTTATTCACCCCCCCCCCCCCAACAGAATGTTGTGTTGTACTCCCTGGCAGAATTTATTATTATTAAAAAAAATTAATATAATATATATATATCTCTATATCTATATCTCTCTCTCTATATACATTTTTATTTTTATTATATTTTTATTTTGTACAATTAACACCGTATGTTTGTTTTTTTTTTAATATATATATATATATATATATATATATATATATATATATATATAATTTTTTTTTAAAAAGTATAAGGGTAACTCCACTTTCGTGAAAAAATCGCAAAAAGTAATCTAGCATATACAATTTCTACACAAGTCAATCCTATTACAAATGACCTTGACCCCTCAATCTGCAGCTGCTGCAATTTTCTATAAAATTCAATGCAATACGGCCACCTGGGGGCGCTCTGTACATTGTTGCTGTACAGAGCGCCCCTCCAGAAATGTCATTTCCTGCTTTTGTGTGATTATTTCCCCAAAAGTCTGCACTAAAGATACAAGTCAGATTTTACTTCTCCTCTACAATAGGAATTTTCAGGTTCGGTGAGATACTCTGTAAGGGTTTTGCACCAAGCGGCCCCCGATCCTCCTCTTCTAGGGTTCCTCAGCGGCGCTCCTGGCTCCTCCTCTTCTCGATTGCCCGCCCCCCCCCACGGAGAGCCGCCCTCCCTCGGGTCACCCATATGGGCGTCCATTGACACAGATAAAAGGACTCGGCCCCCCCCCCCCCCGCTCACTGGATTTGATTGACAGCAGCGGGAGCCAATGGCTCAGCTGGAGCTGCTGGGTTCACCCCCCCCCCTCCCCCGCCATCGCTGGAAAGATCGGGTTCAGGTAAGTAACAGGGGGGGTCTGGGGGGTTTTTTCACCTCGATGCATAGAATATATTACAGTAAGGTGAAAAACCATCAAGGGTTTACAACCCGTTTAAATACTAAAGGGATGCAGACCCTGCAGCTTTTCTCAACACTGATAGTTTTTTGTTGAGAAAAACCCCTCCCCCTCTGTGTGGTCTCTGTACTTTGCAACAAAGTTTTGTAAAAATACTTGCAGATTCCTACATTTTTATTTTTTTTTTTCTGAAAAAATAGCTGTTTGTTCCTCTGTGTCCATGTGTAGAGTGAGTGGGAGTGACTTCATAATTATCAATCGGCTGCTGCACTTGCAGGGCTCTAATGAGGAAGGTGCCGGGGTCTGCATTCCTTTTTTTAGAAGTGATTTTCCATTTGGGAGTATGTCACCAAAAATGACATTTGTGTTGCAGGAGATGACAAAAATCTGACTTGTGTCTTGGTGCAGACTTCTGGGAAAATCAGTGAGCCAATCACACAAGCAGGAAATGACATTTCAAGGAGGGGTGGGGGGCGGGGTTCTGTATATTATCTGTGTACAAAGCGCCTCCAGGTGGCCATATTGCATCTTACAGAAAATGACAGCGGCTGCAGATTGAAAGTGAATTTTTAATAACATTCGATTACAATATGATTTGGTGAGATACTCTGCAAGGGTTAAATACTTCCAAAGGGATGCAGACCCTGCAGCTTTTCTCCTGAGAACACTGAGAGAGCACCCGGTGATTATAGCCACTTAAAGCATTTGTTACCCCAACACTTTATCTTCATTGTGGCTGCTGTACCCTGTACTGGTATAAGGAAGCCTCCTGTTCTCTTTGTGTGTAATCCCGGGTGATCCTGCCAGTCCCTCTGCTTTCCTATTAAAAACTGACCACACTAATCAGAAGAGCACAGCGTGGTCAGTTCTCTAGCTGTGCTGGGAACGGTATGTGCTCTCCTCCAATGATCAGCCTTGTCCTGACACGCCCCCACTGCACAGCCATTCACTGGGAAGCTGAGTGTGCTGCTGCTTCTCCTCCCCTAACTCTTATGCAGCTGAGAACTGAGGGAATGTGATCACTTTTATAAAAAAGGAAAAGAAAGGTATTTATAATGTATTTTTAGATCTATATTAAAAAAAAAAGGTTTTGCCTTTTTTTTTTTTTTTAAATACTTTTTTAAACTGAATGGGTTGTTTTACAAGGCGATCGTTTGCAATCACTTTAACCACTTAAGGACCGGAAGAATTTACCCCCCTTATAGAGCTGGGCGATTTTCTCCAAAAAAAAAATCTGCGATTTAAAAAAAAAAACCCGATTCACCATTCAAATCGATTCTCTTTTTTTTTTTTTGATGGACACAGCGCCGATCCTGAGCAGCTGCGGGCAGCAGTTTTTAGACAAAGCCGCAGCCTCACCTAAAACTCCTGCCCACAGCTCCTCAGGACTGGCGTGGTGTCAGCGTCGGTCCTGGTGGGGGGAAAAAAAAAAAAATCGATTTGCTGAAAATTTGAATTGATTTGACCTTTCAACTCGATTCAAGATTCAAATCGATTTTTTTTTTTCCCCAGCCCTACCCCCTTAATGACCAGGCCATTTTTTTTTTTTGCAATACCAGTCGTGCGACGTTGTACCCAAACAAAATTTATGTCCTTCTTTTTTTTTTTTTAGTCCCCACAAATAGAGATTTCTTTTAGTGGTATTTGATCACCGCGGTTTTTATTTTTTGCACTATAAACAAAAGAAGCAACAAATTTGAAAAAAAAAACAATATTTTTTACTTTTTGCTATAATGAATATCCCAAAAAAATGAGGAGGGGTCCGTTATAGGGGGGAGATCTGTGATGGGGGGACTCTCTGATGGAGGGTGGGATCTGTGATTGGGGGTGGGGGGGGATCTGTAATGGAGAGGAGTCTGTGATGGGGGAGGGGGTTCTGTGATTGGGGGGGGGGGAGATCTGTGATGGAGGAGGGGGGTCTGTGATGGGGAAGGGGAGAGGTTGTGATTGGGGGGGGTGGAATCTGTGATGGGGAGGGGGGGAGATCTGTGATGGAGGAGGGGGGTCTGTGATGGGGAGAGGTTGTGATTGGGGGGGGGGGGGGTGGAATCTGTGATGGGGAGAGGGGGAGTTTGTGATGGGGAGGGGGGAGTTTGTGATGGAGAGGGGGGAGTCTGTGATGGGGAAGGGGGGGGGTCTGTGATGGGGTGGAGTCTGATGGGGAAGGGGGGTCTGTGATTGAGGGGGGGGATCTGTGATGGGGAAGGGGGGGTCTGTGATGGGGAGGGGGAGGAGTCTGATGGGGAAGGGGGGGAAATCTGTGATTGGGGATCTGTAATGAGGGTGGGGGAGTCTGTGATGGAGGGGGGGGGGGGTTCTGTGATGGGGAAGGGGGGTCTGTGATGGAGAGGAGTCTGTGATGGGGAGGGGGGGATCTGTGATTAGGGGGGGGGGGGGAGTCTGTGATGGGGAAGGGGGGTCTGTGCTTGGGGGGGGGGGGGGGATCTGTGATGGGGAGAGGAGTCTGTGTTGGGGGATCTGTGATGGGGAGAGGAGTCTGTGTTGGGGGGGGGGGGGGGATCTGTAATGGGGGGGTAATTAGTCTGTGATGGGAAGGGGGGGGATTCTTTGAAATAATAAAGTTTGTTGTTTAAAATTGTTCTTTATTTTAAATATTGTATTGTTTTTTTCCTGTTTGTTTGTCTTTTCTTTGTTTTGCACTACAAATAAGATTTGTGTGTGTGTATAGGAATTCGTTTTTATATATATATATATATATATTTTTTTTTTATCAAACTATAGTCCGGCCCCCCAACAGTCTGAGGGACCGTGCACTGGCCCCCTGTTTAAAAAGTTTGAGGACCCTTGCATTAGATCCCCCCCCCCCCCCCCAAAAAAAAGTCATCATTTTACATCGGACCAGAAGTGACGTCATGATGTCGCTCCAGTCCTCGTAGACCAGGATCAGCTATCGCTACGTATCCGGCCCATCACCGCCCCTGATAAATTCATGTACACCCGGCCCGCTGACATTTTCACCGCTCTCCTCTTCATTGGACAGCGGCCGATTATCACAGGGCTGGATGGGGGCGGGAAATGCTGTTAAATGAGTTAACTCTCCACATTAAACAGTAGATGATTGGTTCCCGGGCGATCCTAGCAACCAATCACCAGCTTGTTAACTTCACCTTAACTTCAGCAGTTCCCGCCCCCATCCAGCCCCGTGATACCGGCCGATCTCTGCTGTACACCTGTGTAAGGTAGGAGAGTTCTACCTACTCGGTGTACGGGGGGCAGAGGACACTGCAATGGGTGGAGACCCAATCTCACTTGGGGACAGGGACCCCTTCTCACTTGGGGACAGGGACCCCTTCTCACTTGGGGACAGGGACCCCTTCTCACTTGGGGACAGGGACACCTTCTCACTTGGGGACAGGGACCCCTTCTCACTTGGGGACAGGGACCCCTTCTCACTTGGGGACAGGGACCCCTTCTTCCCTGGTGACAGGGACCCCTTCTTCCCTGGTGACAGGGACCCCTTCTTCCCTTGTGACGGGGACCCCTTCTTCCCTTGTGACGGGGACCCCTTCTTCTCACTTGGGGACAGGGACCCCTTCTTCTCACTTGGGGACAGGGACCCCTTCTTCTCACTTGGGGACAGGGACCTCCCCTTCTTCCCTGGTGACAGGGATCCCTTCTTCTCACTTGGGGACAGGGACCCCCCCCCTTCTCACTTGGGGACAGGGACCCCCCCCTTCTCACTTGGGGACAGGGACCCCCCCTTCTCACTTGGGGACAGGGACCCCCCCCTTCTCACTTGGGGACAGGGACCCCCCCCTTCTCACTTGGGGACAGGGACCCCCCCCTTCTCACTTGGGGACAGGGACCCCCCCCCTTCTCACTTGGGAACAGGGACCCCCCCCCTTCTCACTTGGGGACAGGGACCCCCCTTCTCACTTGGGGACAGGGACCCCCCCTTCTCACTTGGGGACAGGGACCCCCCCTTCTCACTTGGGGACAGGAACCCCCCCTTCTCACTTGGGGACAGGGACCCCCCCTTCTCACTTGGGGACAGGGACCCCTTCTTCCCTGGTGAGAGGGACCCCTTCTTCCCTGGTGAGAGGGACCCCTTCTTCCCTGGTGAGAGGGACCCCTTCTTCCCTGGTGAGAGGGACCCCTTCTTCCCTGGTGAGAGGGACCCCTTCTCTCTTGGGGACAGGGACCATCTCCCCTAAGGGCAGGATCCCTTTCCCTAGGGACAGAAACTCCATCTCCAGACCATGCTGGCTGGCAGGGTTGGTGTCAGCCACCCTTGGTTGCCCGGATGGGGGAGGGGGCAGCAAAATCCGATACCCCAGCCACATGCTCCCTCGGGGTGAACTGGTTTTGTATTAGTGAAGCACCTTTTTAAAGAGAGATAAACCTGTACTACTGTTATTACTATGTTAGGATTATTATTATCTTCATTTATTAGCAGGTGAATGCGGCCCTCCATGCATTCACATACATTGAATCCGCCCCTTAAGTGGAAAAAGGTTGCTGACCCCTGCACTAAAGGGTCCACTTTTATTTTTTGGGATTGTTGTCCTGTTTGAAAAGCCAAGGGGCGCCCCATGTGCAGCTTCCAGGCTGATGAATGCAAATGCCCCCCCCCCAATTATTTTCTGATTATATGCTGCATTCAACCTCCAATAAGGTAGAAGTCCGCCACCATGCTTCACAGTGTGGATGATGTGCTTCACCTCATTGTTGATTCCTCACCTAACATCAAAGCGTTCATTGTTTGGACCATAACATTCAATTTTAGTTTCTTTTATTTTTTTTTCATTAATGGTATTTTTACCGACCAATTTTAACATGTATACCAACACATTCACTTCAGTCCCTGCTCCCAAGGAGCTTACAATCTTTGGTTGATCCATCTGGCATACGAGGCCCAGTCTTGAACAGGAGCCAACCAGCTGGTCTTTGGAGTGTTGGGTGAAATCAGTTTACCCCTCCAGAGTAATCCCAAGCAAGCGCATGGAGAACACGCAAACTCCATGCATCCTTATTGCATCAAATGACTTTGTTCCAGAAGTCTTGCGGCTTCTCTAGGTGCTGTTTGGCGTGTTCTAAGTGAGCTGTTTTGTGGCATTGGGGCAGCAAAGATGCCAAATTCTGCCAAGGGTACGAAGTGTGTGTGTGTGAGTAAATCTAATATCGTCTTTGCTTATAGTATTTTAATGCACGACAAAGGTTTCCCAGAGTGCTGGGGGTTAGCTAAAGAGAAAGCACTGCAGAAGCTGCCTGCTTTTGAGATAGGATCTGCATCGCTGATCGAGAGGAAAACTTCCCAACATGTCACTTCGACTGAAGTTGATAAAATGATCAAATTACGCAGGGACGGCCACACACTGATCGAAATTTGGTCGGTCGCTGCGGAATTTCGATTAGTGAATGGCCACCTTAAGGTTCATGGGGAGGATTTTCTCAACCAGGGTTCCTCCCGGAGTTGCTGGGGCTTCCTTGAGCTGTGGCTGGTTGTCCTCCCATTTTTATTTATTTTTTATTTTATTTTTTTGCTGTCTGTAAGGGTGACACCTGTCTCTAAATATTTCATTTTTGCTTCATAAAAAATCCAGGGGGTGTGCCCCAACAATCCCGCAGTTTCCTTTTATAATGATCAGAGCGATTGGTTAGAACTGGAAACTTGGGGGAGGGAGATCTCACCACTGGAGCCCTCCCAGCTCCACAAACCCCACCCACCAGTAACCTTTCAGACTTGGGTGAAGTGATGGGAGCTTTCACTGTTTGCACATTTTTCTCCACTATACAAAGTGTCTTGTGTTGCAGAGTGAGGTCATTTCCGTGTCCCGTGTTGCAGAGTGAGGTCATTTCCGTGTCATGTGTTGCAGAGTGAGGTCATTTCTGTGTCGTGTGTTGCAGAGTGAGGTCGTTTCCGTGTTGCAGAGTGAGGTCATTTCTGTGTCGCGTGTTGCAGAGTGAGGTCATTTCCGTGTCGCGTGTTGCAGAGTGAGGTCATTTCCGTGTCGCGTGTTGCAGAGTGAGGTCATTTCCGTGTTGCAGAGTGAGGTCATTTCCGTGTTGCAGAGTGAGGTCATTTCCGTGTTGCAGAGTGAGGTCATTTCCGTGTTGCAGAGTGAGGTCATTTCCGTGTTGCAGAGTGAGGTCATTTCCGTGTTGCAGAGTGAGGTCATTTCCGTGTCGCGTGTTGCAGAGTGAGGTCATTTCCGTGTTGCAGAGTGAGGTCATTTCCGTGTCGCATGTTGCAGAGTGAGGTCATTTCCGTGTCGCATGTTGCAGAGTGAGGTCATTTCCGTGTTGCAGAGTGAGGTCATTTCTGTGTCGCGTGTTGCAGAGTGAGGTCATTTCCCTGTCGCATGTTGCAGAGTGAGGTCATTTCTGTGTCGCGTGTTGCAGAGTGAGGTCATTTCCCTGTCGCATGTTGCAGAGTGAGGTCATTTCCGTGTCGCGTGTTGCAGAGTGAGGTCCTTTTACGTGTTGTGTGTTGTAGAGTGAGGTCATTTCCGTGTCGCGTGTTGCAGAGTGAGGTCATTTCTGTGTCGCGTGTTGCAGAGTGAGGTCATTTCCCTGTCGCATGTTGCAGAGTGAGGTCATTTCCGTGTCGCGTGTTGCAGAGTGAGGTCCTTTTACGTGTTGTGTGTTGTAGAGTGAGGTCGTTTCCAGTATAAATGAGTCCTCCTTCTGTTGTGTGCCAGTTTATGATCCACTCCTAAAATGTTTCCATGAAGAGTCCTTCCACCCACAACGGATGGCACATGTGTAGTTGGATTCTGGACAGTCAGATCAGATCTTCTCCCTTCTGAGGAGTCTAAAGATGAGGTCGGCGCATTTCCAAGCCTCCACACCTGCTGCAGCCATTAGATGAGTCTCACTCATCCCGCTGGATTTTTTTATATTGTTTAGCAGTACATATGACATAGGAGTGGGCACACCCCCTAACCTTAACGAGAAAACCCCACCCATCCCCCCATCCAGGTAGGCAGGAGGAGAACTGGGAGCTGAGTCGGGGAGATCTCCAGGTGAGGAGACTCCACCCACCAACCTCCATCTACACCTGAAGGGTCACTTTTGGGTGGATTGGACATCTAAATCTCCACCACAATCCAGTTGACCGGTTTTGTCCTTTTTTTTTTTTTTTTTTTTATATGTCTTGGTTTGGTATTCCCACCTTGAAACATGAAGGATCGTCCTTGCTCCTCGTACAAGGCGCTGAAGAAGCACATTGGGGGGGGGGGGGGGGGATAAATCGCACATCTTCACTCCCACCGTTCCTTCATCCCGTCCTCGCTCCCACCTTCCTCCATCAGATCTGTTATTACCTCCCCGCCGCCACCTTCGCTCTTTCTCCTTTCCGCCTCCATTTGTCTTTCAGCGCGCCACCTACAGCTGTGCCCCCCCCTTCCACCACCCTCCCCCCCCCCCCTTCCACCATGACTCCATTTTTAATGTAGAACGGATCAGCTCTTTGTTCCCTTTTCACTCTCATCTAAGCACGCAGCTCGCCGACTCCCTCCCCCCCCCCTCCTCCAATCACCATGGATACCACGCTGGAGGCTGCTGCGGCCTCGGCGTTGGGTAGCCGGAGTCAGAGGAAGGATGCTGTAGAGCCAGGTGGGCCCTTTTTTAAGGCTCAGGTAGCACCAAGTGACGCACAACGCCCCAGATTAGGCCAATGGGATGCTTTGCGGCTTTTCTGCCGCCACCACTTTTTTTAATTTAATTTTTTTATTTTTTTTGGGCATCCATTGCTGAAAGCTACAGCTGAAGGCAGCATGGTGGGTGAGGGGTCACTCAGCACTCTGGATGTGTAGTGCGGGGGTTATGGGTTCAGCTCCCAAAAAAGATGGGAAGCGCTCCCTGTGTTGTGTGGGGTGTGTTTGTTTTTTTATTTATTTTTTTTGTGCATCGATTGATTTTCTTTCACTATCCAAAAAATAACCAGTTCATTGGCTTCACTTTGGCCTTTAATTGTACACATCTCCTTGAAATAACTCCCGAGCCAATCTTCAACAATCGTATGATTTTATTTAAAAAAAAAAAAAAAATATATATATATATATATATATATATATATATATATATATATATATATATATATATATATATATATATATATATATATATATATATATATATATATATATATATATATATATATATATATATATATATATATATATATATATATATATATATATATATAATTTTTATATATATTTTTTTTTTAAATATAAAGGGCTGTATTATAATAAAAAAAAATATATAATAATTTTATATAATACAGCCCTTTATTATATATATATATATATATATATATATATATATATATATATATATATAATATAATTTTTTTTTTTAAATGGATGGCTGTATGATGGTCTTTATTTTATTTTTAGATTTATAATAAAACCACCACGCAGCTCTTTCTACTTTCTATAATAAATATATTTATCATTATTATTTATTCCTATTCTTTTTGTTTAAATAGAAAGAGCTGTGTGGTGGTTTTTATGATATAGATATATAATAATAATGAATAAATTCTGCCAGGGGGTACAACACAAAATTCTGTCAGGGAGGATAATGATACTTAGGATTACTGTATTCTCTATTATACAGATTTAAAAAATAATTAGTATATTAGTTATAACTCTCATTTTAGTAGACCCCAAGACAATAAAATGGTGTTTTGTTTTTTGTTTTTTTTTATGTCGCACAATATTTGCACTTATCATGCGCAAAAATTTTATGCACAACCGTTTATGATGGTAATTTTTAAGGTATACAAACACACTAAAAAAAAAAAAAAAAAAAAAATAGTAATTTCAGTTTAAACTGCCATATATTTTCTAAAAGCAGAGACCCCCGTAGAATAAAATAGTGGTAATTCCAATTTTTGTCACACAATATATGCACAACTGTTTATCATGCGCAAATTTTAAGTAAAAAAAAAATACATTAAAGTTAATTTTTAGGGCACACGAACACAAAAAAAAATCACTTTAGGCCTGAAGATTAGTTAAAAACCCCCGTTTCTAAAAATATAAAAAAAAAAAAGAAAGTGGGGACCCTGAGGAATAAAACAGTGGTAGTTCCAATTTTTCTATGTTGCAAAATATTTGCACAGCCATTTATGAACCGCAGCATTTCAGTAAAAAATACACTAAGGTTAATTTTAGGGCACACAAAGAAAAATCATTTTAGGCCTGAAGATTAGTTAAAACCCCCGTGTTTTTTTTTTTTTTTTTGTTTTTTTTTTGTTATTTTCTGAAAGCAGAGACCCCCGGAGAATAAAATAGTGGTAGTTCCAATTTTTAACTATTTATGAAGCAAATCGTTTCAGTAAAAAAAAATACATTAAAGTTAATTTTAGGACACACAAACCTACAAAAAAAATCATTTGAGGCCTGAAGATTAGTTAAAACTCTCCATTGTGCTTTTTCTGAAAGCAGAGACCCTGGAGAATAAAATAGTGGTCGTTCCAATTTTTTACATCGTGCAATTTGCGCAACCAGTTTATCAAGCGCAAAATTTCAGCAATAGAAATTTTTGGGGGAACACAAACACAATAAATTACTCACAATTTTTTTGGGGGGGAAATTACACTGCTTTGAAAAAGTATTCACACCCCTTGAAATTTCCCACATTTTGTCATGTTATAACCAAAAACGTAAATGTATTTTATTGGGATTTTATGTGATAGACCAACACAAAGTGGAAGGAAAATGATAAATGGTTTTTAATTTTTTTACAAATAAATATGTGAAAAGTGTGGGGGGGGGGGGGCATTTGTATTCAGCCCCCTTTACTCTGATACCCCTAACTAAAATTTTGTGGAACCAATTGCCTTCAGAAGTCACCTAATTAGTAAATAGAGTCCACCTGTGTGACATGTAATCTCAGTATAAATACAGCTGTTCTGTGCAGCCCTCAGATTTTGTTAGAGAACCTTAGTGAACAAACAGCATCATGAAGGCCAAGGAACACACCAGATATAAAGTTGTGGAGTAGTATAAAGCAGGGTTAGGTTATAAAAAGAAATCTCCCAAGCTTTGAACATCTCACGGAGCTCTGTTCAATCCATCATTGGAAAATGGAAAGAGTATGGTACAACTGCAAACCTACCAAGACATGGCCGTCCACCTAAACTGACCGGCCGGGCAAGGAGAACATTCATCAGAGAAGAGCCAAGAGGTCCATGGTAACTCTGGAGGAGCTGCAGAGATCCACAGCTCAGGTGGGAGAATCTGTCCACAGGACAACTATTAGTCGTGTTCTCCACAAATCTGCCCTTTATGGAAGAGTGACAAGAAGAAAGACATTGGAGAAAGAAAGTCATAAGAAGTCCTGTTTGTAGTTTGTGAGAAGCCATGTGGAGGACACAGCAAACATGTGGAAGAAGGTGATCTGGTCACATGAGACCAAAATTCAACTTTATGGCCTAAAAGCAAAACGCCATCCCCACCGTGAAACATGGTGGTGGCAGCATCATGTGGTGGGGATGCTTTTCTTCAGCAGGGACAGGGAAGCTGGTCAGAGTTGATGGGAAGATGGATGGAGACAAATACAGGACAATCTTAGAAGAAAACCTGTTAGAGTCTACAAAAGACTTGAGACTGGGGGGGGAGGTTCACCTTCTAGCAGGACAACGACCCGAAACATCCAGCCAGAGCTACAATGGAATGGTTTAGATCAAAGCATATTCATGTGTTAGAATGGCTCAGTCACAGTCCAGACCTAAATCACATTGAGAATCTGTGGCAAGACCTGAAAATTGCTGTTCACAGACGCTCTCCATCCAATCTGACAGAGCTTGAGATATTTTACAAAGAAGAATGGGCAGAAATGTCCCTCTCTAGATGTGCAAAGCTGGTAGAGACTCCCCAAAAAGACTTACAGCTTTAATTGCAGAGAAAGGGGGTTATACAAAGTATTGACTCCGGGGGGCACCATACAAATGCCCCCCCCCTCCACACTTTTCACATATTTATTTGTATCATTTTCCTTCCACTTCACAATTATGTGCTGCTTTGTGTTGGTCTATCCCATAAAATCCCAATAAAATACATTTATGTTTTTGGCTGTAACATGACAAAATGTGGGAAATTTCAAGGGGTATGAATACTTTTTCAAGGCACTGTATAAAAGATGAGGCTGCACCGAGCAAATAGATACCAAACATGTAAAGCTTTAAACTTGTGTGCGCTCAGAAAATGGGAATGAACTTCGGTACCCTTTTTATATTTTCCCCATAGGCAAAACTTTTAAAAGCCCCCTACAGGTCTTCAGTTTGGAGTTATCTGTGATTTAAATGAGAATTATTGATCTCACTCCGGTGTGAGCGGCGATGTGTAGCATAAGCAACGGTTCCGTACATGGGCGCCCCTGACACGTGTGTTTGTGTGCCTTTTTTGTGTGCGCATATGTGGGGGTGGGCTGAAAATATGCGCACAGTGATGATGTCACTGCTACTTTTACAAGGTAATATCTGGCTTTGTAAAGGCATTTGTTGCACACAACGCAGATTTATATGAAGTGTAAAAAAATATTGCGCTAACCTGTGTGAAAAGAAAAAAGGGAGCTGCTACACACAAATGTGACAAAAATTCATTTAGGGTGAAAGTGGAAAATGTAGCGCTAAAAATAGTGTTGGTAAGCTATATACACATGAGTGACCATGTATATAAATCAACAGTACCAAGTACCATGTATAAATAAACGGTACAAAAAAAAAAACCTGTGTAAGTGCATAAAAACCAAAAAATAAATATGAATATATATAAGTCCCAACAAAGTGGAAATAGAAAGGGTAACAACTGAGTCCCAAATATATCAGTCCCAAAAAACAAACAACAAATGTGCCACAAACACAGGGTCATTCATATGCAGAGGCCAGGGATGGTTGGATATATATCTGGAGGCAATGACATCAATGGTAAAGTAAACATGGGTATTCTTACCAGAGCCAGTGGACCTGGATGTCAGCGACCCCAGGTCAAACAAGCATCAGATGCCCCAGTAGAAGTCCTATTAGGACGAAACGCGTAGGGCTTGGTTTCTCTCCGCTCCCCATATTGCTTTTTTACTCTTTGTGATCACATTTTTATCTGTATGCCTGGTTTTTATGGAAAATAAATACCAACCTTTTTGACCTACACCATCGGAAGCTCTTTCCTTTTTGTTTTTACATAATCCTTTTGCATAATCCTGCCTTTCGAGCTTGTCTGACCATTCCATCTAGTTTCTCAATGCTTGCTGGCTTCTATTACCATCACGACTCCATCAAGAGGAGGCTTTGCTGACCATCCCGGACCCACCGGATGATCCTCCCGGACCGTTCCTGCTTTCGGTGTGCTTCAATACTTGTTTGACCTGGTGTCGCTGACATCCAGGTCCACTGGCTCTGGTAAGAGTACCCATGTTTACTTTACCATTGATGTCATTGCCTCCAGATATATATCCAACCGTCCCTGGCCTCTGCATATGAATGACCCTGTGTTCGTGGCACTTTTGTCGTTTGTTTTTTGGGACTCAGTCGTTACCCTTTCTATTTCCACTTCGTTGGGACTTATATATGTTCATATTTATCTTTTGGTTTTTATGCACTTACACAGGTTTTTTTTTTTTTTTTACCGTTTATTTATACATGGTACTTGGTACTGTTGATTTATATACATGGTCACTCATGTGTATATAGCTTACCAACACTTTTTTATTTTTAGCGCTACATTTTCCAATTTCAACGCAGATTTATATCCTGTGTGGCTATTGAGGAATATATTTAAAGTTTTTTTTTTTTTGTGACCGGCGTTCAACTTTAACTCTCATGAGATCTGATCCACCTTCTCCTGGTGGAAAGCCGCCAATGACATTGCGGTATGTGGCAGGCGGTGACCCGTACTGGACTCCCCCATTGTGTGTCTTGTTGAGGCCGGTCATAAATTGTACGCCCGGCTTTCCTTATCAAACAGATTTAATTTACTCCCAAACAAAGCGCTGTAACTACAGCAAAGTGTAGTTGATGGTGGTGCCGTGGGAATCCCATGGGGTGTTCAATCCCTCTGCTCACATTGTGCAATCAGCAGAGATGGTGGGACCCCCCCCCCCCCCCCCCATTAATGCCTACAGCATAGAATGCAGAGCCAGGAACTGTCACCACATCCTTCATGCAGACCCCTGCAACAGGAAAGTTTACATGACGCTGCACAGAGCAAAACAAGCCCCGCCCCTGCGGAGCAAGCAGCACGACTTCTAGCCGCCTTGGGGACCTGGTGCCCAGGATCCCTCCAGCGTTGATTCTTGCTGCTGGGTGAGGCGTGTTCTCATTATCGGTGAGGTGCTTAGCAGTTTGAACCTTGGCAGAAAATACAACCATCTGGCTGACATCCTTCATGCAGACCCCCCACAACAGGAAAGTCACATGGCACAGCACAGAGCGAGCCAGGCCCTGCCCCAAGCGGAGCGAGCAGGACGACTTCTAGCCGCCTTGGGGACCTGGTCCCCACGATCCGTTCAGCCTTGATTCTTGCTGCTGGGTGAGGTGTGTTCTTATCAGTGAGGTGCTTGGCAGTTTGAATTTTGGCAGAAAATACAACCATCTGGTAAAGCTGCCAGCCTGCTCTCATGCAGCAAGAATGAAAGCGCTGGCTGCATTGAGATATTAGCCAAATCGAATTGCAATTAGATTACAGAGCCACGGGAATCAAGTCTAACTCTGCTCCTGCCCATCATCGGAGTAAGCAGGGAAGATGGGAACCCCAGATAACGGTCATGCTGTGGTGTACAGAACTGGGAACTGCACTGATACCTTTTCATGGAGACCCACTTAACATGAAAGTGACACAGAGAGAACCAGTCCTCAGCCAGAGCTGAGGGTTACTATGGAGCTGGAGATCAACAGAGCTGATGCCCTGTACACACGAGCGGACTTTTTGACCGGACAGGTCCGATGGACCGAATCCGGTGGACAATTCGACCATGTGTGGGCTTCATCGGACCTTCAGCAGACTGTTTCGGTCAAAAAACGGACTTTAGATTTGGAACATGTTTCAACTCTTTCCGCCGGAACTCCGCCGGACCCAGTTCCTATCGAGAAATCCGCTCGTCTGTATGCTAGTCCGACGGACGAAAACTGTTGCTAGGGCATCTATTGGCTACTGGCTATCAACTTCCTTATTTTAGTCCGGTGTACGTCATCACGTACGAATCCGTCGGACTTTGGTGTGATCGTATGTAGGCAAGTCCGTTCGTTAGAAAGTCCGTCGAAAGTCTGTCGGAAAGACTGTCGGACCTTTGTTGCCGAAAAGTCCACCCGTGTGTACACGGCATAAGGTTTTCTACTGAGCGGGGGGGATCAGCAGAGCTGGGGGTTACTATGGAGCTGGGGATCAGCACAGCTAAGGGTTACTACTAAGTAAAGGATCGGCAGAGCTGAGGGTTATTACTGAGCTGGGGGTTACTACTGAGCTTGGGATCAGCAGAGCTGGGGGTTACTACTGAGTAAAGGATCGGCAGAGCTGAGGGTTACTACTGAGCTTGGGATCAGCAGAGCTGGGGGTTACTACTGAGCTTGGGATCAGCAGAGCTGGGGGTTACTACTGAGCTTGGGATCAGCAGAGCTGGGGGTTACTACTGAGCTTGGGATCAGCAGAGCTGGGGGTTACTACTGAGTTTGGGATCAGCAGAGCTGGGGGTTACTACTGAGCTTGGGATCAGCAGAGCTGGGGGCTACTACTGAGTTTGGGATCAGCAGAGCTGGGGGCTACTACTGAGTTTGGGATCAGCAGAGCTGGGGGTTACTACTGAGCTTGGGATCAGCAGAGCTGGGGGTTACTACTGAGCTTGGGATCAGCAGAGCTGGGGGTTACTACTGAGTAAAGGATCGGCAGAGCTGAGGGTTATTACTGAGCTGGGGGTTACTACTGAGTAAAGAATAGGCAGAGCTGGGGGTTACTACTGAGCTGGGGATCAGCAGAGCTGGGGGTTACTACTGAGTAAAGGATAGGCAGAGCTGGGGGTTACTACTGAGCTGGGGATCAGCAGAGCTGGGGGTTACTACTGAGTAAAGGATCGGCAGAGCTGAGGGTTATTACTGAGCTGGGGGTTACTACTGAGTAAAGAATAGGCAGAGCTGGGGGTTACTACTGAGCTGGGGATCAGCAGAGCTGGGGGTTACTACTGAGTAAAGGATAGGCAGAGCTGGGGGTTACTACTGAGTAAAGGATCGGCAGAGCTGGGGGTTACTACTGAGCTGGGGATCTGCTGAGTGGGGGTACTACTGGGCCCCTTTAATACAAATAGAAGATCAACACCCACAGGGCATATGCCAAGCTTTATTAACCACTTGCATTAACACCAAATGACGAGTACAACGCGGCCGGCCGGTCCTGGGAGGGCGTCCTCCGGACACAGCTGATCACAGATCAGGATAAAGAGCCAATCACAGCCGATCGCGATGTAAACACAAGCTGGTTTTAGGCGTTCCTTTCCTCACGCCGACCACATGAGGAAAGGAGAGCCGGTGAAATGGATGCACTGCCGTACATGTGCCAAAACACACGGTGTCGCAGTTTGGTGCTGTGCGTTTTTTTAAAAAATCGTGCCTGTACCATTTTTGCACATTTCACATGCGTAAGGCAACCTATTAAAATGAAAGGGCCACCCTGAACGCGATGTGTGGGAACGCGCACGCTCTGACGCTCCTCATGGTGTGATCGAGCCTGGAATGTAACAAAATA
Source organism: Lithobates septentrionalis (assembly GCA_037952835.1). Classification (NCBI taxonomy): domain Eukaryota; kingdom Metazoa; phylum Chordata; class Amphibia; order Anura; family Ranidae; genus Lithobates; species Lithobates septentrionalis. The sequence continues at coordinate 18,578 of JBBDGP010003704.1, forward strand.
TAAAATGCCATTAATTGTTTTGCATCCAAAGAGCGAATCGCAGTTGCGTCTTTTGCGCAGCAAACGATGGTAAAAGAGAACCCGCCATGGCACGCACCAAAAAAAAGGTTTTGGAGCTTCTTTGGGGCGTTTGCCGAGCGTAGGGAAGCCCATTCATGTGAATTTGGGCAAAATGTACGGGGGAGGTGGCGTCTGAACCCGTGGCGATCTGTTCTCTTATATGTGATATAACCAGATCAGCCTTCCGGGGATTGTTCGGAGTTTGATGCGACTGCTGGGAAGGGATCTGCGAGTAATTAAGCAGCCAGGAAATCGCTGACTCGCTCGGCGGTGGTGTCACTCATTTCCTTATATCTGGGTCACTGAGGGGTTAATGAGAGATGTGTGCAACTAAGAATACAACACCGCGGTCATTATAGAGCTTCAGTGTGCCAGAACAATGCTTCTTCTATACCCGGCAAACCAAACGCAGACCGCCTGGTGACAAGTATAAAGGATTCCCCTCACTTCCTGTACTGGTGACCACTATAAAGGCTTCCCCTCACTTCCTGTACTGGTGACCACTATAAAGGCTTCCCCTCACTTCCTGTACTGGTGACCACTATAAAGGCTTCCCCTGACTTCCTGTACTGGTGACCACTATAAAGGTCTCCCCTGACTTCCTGTACTGGTGACCACTATAAAGGCTTCCCCTGACTTCCTGTACTGGTGACCACTATAAAGGCCTCCCCTGACTTCCTGTACTGGTGACCACTATAAAGGCTTCCCCTGACTTCCTGTACTGGTGACCACTATAAAGGTCTCCCCTGACTTCCTGTACTGGTGACCACTATAAAGGCCTCCCCTGACTTCCTGTACTGGTGACCACTATAAAGGCTTCCCCTGACTTCCTGTACTGGTGACCACTATAAAGGCTTCCCCTGACTTCCTGTACTGGTGACCACTATAAAGGCTTCCCCTCACTTCCTGTACTGGTGACCACTATAAAGGCTTCCCCTGACTTCCTGTACTGGTGACCACTATAAAGGCTTCCCCTCACTTCCTGTACTGGTGACCACTATAAAGGCTTCCCCTCACTTCCTGTACTGGTGACCACTATAAAGGCCTCCCCTGACTTCCTGTACTGGTGACCACTATAAAGGCTTCCCCTGACTTCCTGTACTGGTGACCACTATAAAGGCTTCCCCTGACTTCCTGTACTGGTGACCACTATAAAGGCTTCCCCTCGCTTCCTGTATTGGTGACCACTATAAAGGCTTCCCCTCGCTTCCTGTACTGGTGACCACTATAAAGGCTTCCCCTCACTTCCTGTACTGGTGACCACTATAAAGGCTTCCCCTGACTTCCTGTACTGGTGACCACTATAAAGGCTTCCCCTCACTTCCTGTACTGGTGACCACTATAAAGGCTTCCCCTCACTTCCTGTACTGGTGACCACTATAAAGGCTTCCACTCACTTCCTGTACTGGTGACAACTGTTACATATTGGATTCCCCAACACTTGGGTCATTGGTCAGATAGAAAGGATGAAGACCACAATATAGACCCGACAGGTCTCATGTCCTCAGTCCTGGCTATAGGACATCCAGCATCATCTAGCCCTTCCCTCTGTCAGCCTGGCTGTCCCTGGCCCCACCCTTTTCATTCATTGGATTTGGAGGCTTAGCATCATGTGGGCGTTACCTATGCAAATACAGCCTGCCTAGGAACGCCCACTAGTACCCATCAAGGCATTTTGATATTTGCATAGCTCCTCCCACTGCTTGCGTCAGGACTGAGGGCTCTTGAGATGAGTACAGACAAAGGGGGCTGGGATGGTTTAGGCCCCTCCCACCAGCCACGATCTGCCTGCATTGCACAGAGATGCATAGAGACCCAGTGATGACATCACTGGGACTAATATAAGGAAATGAGGGGAAGTATAAACAGATTATTCCTCAACTTCGGGTTTATTATTTCTATAATGTTTTTTCTTTTGGCTTTTTTTTTTTTTTGCCATAAAGGATCATCTTCATCTGGAATTCTGTCTGCTGGGTTTCAAGGATTGCTCTCGGCTGTGAACCTTTTTGTCTCTGGCTCCGATCATCTCCCACACCCCTCACATTTTTGCTCTGTGCCTTTTAATTTTAAAACCTCTTTTCCATAAAGCCGATTTATGAAAATGTATTTAAAGTATCTGTAAGCCCGAAAATCCCATCTAATCTGTAACATGATGATGTCATCACAAAACTCGTTTTCAGTCTTTTTTTCTAAATCTGCAGTTTGTATTAAAACAATCTCTGGTGATCCTGCCATCGAGGTTCTTTTTTTTGGCACTTCCTGTTACAGGGCGACAACTGCAGCGTGGGAGGAATATAGCGGGAGGTGAGCGGGTACCAGAGAGAGAAGAGGATCCAAAAAACAAGATCAGCAGAGCTGGGGGTTACTACTGAGTGGGGGATCAGCAGAGCTGGGGGTTACTACTGAGTGAGGGATCTGCTGAATGAGGAAACTAATGAGTTGGAGGTCTGCTGAAAAAGTGTACTAATGAGCTGGGGATCTGCTGAACGAGGGTACTATGAGTTGGGGATCTGCTGAACAAGGGTACTATGAGTTGGGGATCTGCTGAACAAGGGTACTATGAGTTGGGGATCTGCTGAACGAGGGTACTATGAGCGGGGGATCTGCTGAACGAGGGTACTATGAGCGGGGGATCTGCTGAACGAGGGTACTATGAGCGGGGGATCTGCTGAACGAGGGTACTATGAGCGGGGGATCTGCTGAACGAGGGCACTATGAGCGGGGGATCTGCTGAACGAGGGCACTATGAGCGGGGGATCTGCTGAACGAGGGCACTATGAGCGGGGGATCTGCTGAACAAGGGTACTATGAGTTGGGGATCTGCTGAACAAGGGTACTATGAGTTGGGGATCTGCTGAACGAGGGTACTATGAGCGGGGGATCTGCTGAACGAGGGTACTATGAGCGGGGGATCTGCTGAACGAGGGTACTATGAGCGGGGGATCTGCTGAACGAGGGAACTATGAGCTGGGGATCTGCTGAACGAGGGAACTATGAGCTGGGGATCTGCTGAACGAGGGTACTATGAGCTGGGGATCTGCTGAACGAGGGCACTATGAGCGGGGGATCTGCTGAACGAGGGCTCTATGAGCGGGGGATCTGCTGAACGAGGGCACTATGAGCGGGGGATCTGCTGAACGAGGGCACTATGAGCGGGGGATCTGCTGAACGAGGGCACTATGAGCGGGGGATCTGCTGAACGAGGGCACTATGAGCGGGGGATCTGCTGAACGAGGGCACTATGAGCGGGGGATCTGCTGAACGAGGGCACTATGAGCGGGGGATCTGCTGAACGAGGGTACTATGAGCTGGGGATCTGCTGAACGAGGGCACTATGAGCGGGGGATCTGCTGAACGAGGGCACTATGAGCGGGGGATCTGCTGAACGAGGGCACTATGAGCGGGGGATCTGCTGAACGAGGGCACTATGAGCGGGGGATCTGCTGAACGAGGGCACTATGAGCTGGGGATCTGCTGAACGAGGGCACTATGAGCTGGGGATCTGCTGAACGAGGGCACTATGAGCGGCGGATCTGCTGAACGAGGGCACTATGAGCGGGGGATCTGCTGAACGAGGGCACTATGAGCGGGGGATCTGCTGAACGAGGGCACTATGAGCGGGGGATCTGCTGAACGAGGGCACTATGAGCGGGGGATCTGCTGAACGAGGGCACTATGAGCGGGGGATCTGCTGAACGAGGGCACTATGAGCGGGGGATCTGCTGAACGAGGGCACTATGAGCGGGGGATCTGCTGAACGAGGGCACTATGAGCGGGGGATCTGCTGAACGAGGGCACTATGAGCGGGGGATCTGCTGAACGAGGGCACTATGAGCGGGGGATCTGCTGAACGAGGGCACTATGAGCGGGGGATCTGCTGAACGAGGGCACTATGAGCGGGGGATCTGCTGAACGAGGGCACTATGAGCTGGGGATCTGCTGAACGAGGGCACTATGAGCTGGGGATCTGCTGAACGAGGGCACTATGAGTTGGGGATCTGCTGAACGAGGGCACTATGAGTTGGGGATCTGCTGAACGAGGGCACTATGAGTTGGGGATCTGCTGAACGAGGGAACTATGAGCTGGGGATCTGCTGAACGAGGGAACTATGAGCGGGGGATCTGCTGAACGAGGGCACTATGAGCGGGGGATCTGCTGAACGAGGGTACTATGAGCGGGGGATCTGCTGAACGAGGGTACTATGAGCGGGGGATCTGCTGAACGAGGGTACTATGAGCGGGGAAGAGGGTGAAAAAGAAAAAAAAAAAGAAAGGTAATTAATCACTATACGCCGACCATACGCAAATATGAGTTCATGGCTTGAAGGCATCACCCCGGTACCGTTTTAGTCAGCGGTTGACTTTTTTAGTGATAACAATCGATGCGACTAAAAGCGGCTCAGTGGAAGGGGACACCAATGGCACCGATTTAAAAAAAAAAATGACAGTATTCAGAAACGCCGATCTTGGCAATCTGAATACTTTTAAGTGCAAAGGAGGGATTTGGGGTCTTTTAGATCTCTCCATAAAGAGGACCTGTCACCACCTATTACTGTCACAGGGGATGTTTACATTCCTTGTGACAGCAATAAAAGTAATGAGACAATGAGACTTTGTTTTTTCTTTAAAGGGACAATGTTAAAAAAAAAAAAAAGGGGGAAAAAAACTTTTTTTTTTAAAGCACCCCTGTCCCCGCAAGCAAGTTGCGCCCGCAAATGTAAACGGTGTTAAAATCACACATGTGAGGTATCACTGCGATCGTCATAGCGAGACCAATAATTCCAGCACCAGACCTCCTTAGTAACTCTAACCTGGTAACCGTTCATTTTTTTATTTTTTTTGAACGTTGCCTATGGAGATTTTTTAGTACCGAAGTTTGTCGCCATTCCACAAGTGTGCACAATTTCAAAGCGTGACATGTTGGGTATCTATTTACTCGGCATAACATCATCTTTTACATTTAAAAAAAAAAATGGGCTAACTTTACTGTTTTTTTTTTTTTTCTTTTGGGGGGGGGGGGGGGTGTTGGTTTATTAAAGAAAGTGTCTTTTTTTTTTTTTTTTTTTCCCCAAAAATTTTGTTTGAAAGACCACTATACGGAAATACCATGTGACATAAAAAATTTGCAACGATCGCCATTTTATTCTCTAGGGTCTCTGCTATATATATATATATATATATGTGTGTGTGTGTGTGTGTATAATTTTTTTATTTTTTTTTCATAAAATCTTTTAACCCTTTCATGCCTAAGCCTATTTCTGACATTTATTGCTTACAATTTAAAATCTCTGTATTTTTTTGCTAGAAAATTACTTGGGACCCCCAAAACATTTTTTTATATTATAATATTTTATATATATATATATATATATATATATATATATATATATATATATATATATATATATATATATATATATATATATATATATATATATATATATATATATATATATATATATATATATATATATATATATATATATATATATTTATATATATTTTTTTAAATATAAAGGGCTGTATTATAATATTATTATATATATATATATATATTATTATACAGTATTTATATAGCGCCAACAGTTTACGTAGCGCTTTACAACTTGAGGGTAGACAGTACAAATACAATTTGATACAGTAGGAATCAGAGGGCCCTGCTCCTTAGAGCTTACAATCTAAGAGGGAAGGTCAAGAGATACAAGAGGTAATAACTGTGGGTGATGTGCTGATTGAGAAGATAAATGTACAGTTGTTAGGTGGGGGCCAGATAGGCTTCTCTGAAGAGATGAGTTTTATATAATTATATGAGAGAGAGAGATGTATATTTAAAAATATAATATAAAAAAATGTTTGGGGTTTCTAAGTAATTTTCTAGCAAAAAATACAGATTTTAACTTGTAAGCAACAGATATCAGAAATAGGCTTAGGCATGAAAGGGTTAAAAGTAAAAAAAAAAATATATATATATATATATATATATATATATATTACTTAATTGCTGATATACAAAATGCATGGAGCGAATGGCATGTTATCCAGTAATGACCATTTCTAGCACTCTGTATAAGGAAGTCTTGTCGGTAGGTTGGTGGGCAGTTGGACGGGAGATCACTAATGGCGGCTTTGCTCTGCACCATGAAGACGGTTACCAGTGAATGGGGGGGATGTCTTCACATGCGTTCTTCAGAGATACTCATCGCCTGTCCTGCTTGTTGATGCAATTTTTGCTTAGTCGGCTGAGAAGGCCGAGCACAGCTGTGTGTTTTCTGCATGGCCCGGCAAATCAGACAATGAATCTCATCCGTTGTTTCCTGGGTGGGCGGGGGGAGGGACGGACTTGACTTAATGCAATTAAATCCAATTAGAATATTACGCTGTGTTTAAAGGGCGACTCCAACCAGCCTAATACACAGCAGAAACGTGTAGGAACTGTTATACCTGCCGCGTTTTCATGAATATGAAGGGTCACCGTGATGTCACTGGTCTATACGATGGGTCCTGGTAATGTCACTGGTCTCTATGAGGAGCTTTGGTGATGTAATTGTAGTCTTGGTGAGGTCACTGGTCTTTACTAAAAAGAATTCTGCATTATAATGAAAATGAAGTGTGATGAGGATGTCACTGGTCTCTATGAAGACTCCTGGTGATGCCAACCTGTAATGAATGGATAGGCTGTGTTCTCATGAATATGAAGGGTCTCGGTGATGTCACTGGTCTCTAGTGATGGATAGGCTGTGTTCTCATGAATATAAAGGGTCTCGGTGATGTCACTGGTCTCTAGTGAATGGATAGGCTGTGTTTTCATGAATATGAAGTGTCCCGGTGATGTCCCTATGAAGAGTCTTGGTGATGTCCCTGGTCCCTATGAAGAGTCTCGGTGATGTCCCTATGAAGAGTCTTGGTGATGTCCCTGGTCTCTATGAAGAGTCTTGGTGATGTCCCTGGTCTCTATGAAGAGTCTTGGTGATGTCCCTGGTCTCTATGAAGAGTCTTGGTGACGTCCCTGGTCTCTATGAAGAGTCTTGGTGATGTCCCTGGTCTCCATGAAGAGTCTTGGTGATGTCTCTATGAAGAGTCTTGGTGATGTCCCTGGTCTCTATGAAGAGTCTTGGTGATGTCCCTGGTCTCTATGAAGAGCCTTGGTGTTGTCCCTGGTCTCTACGAAGAGCCTTGGTGATGTCCCTGGTCTCTATGATGAGTCTTGGTGTTGTCCCTGGTCTCTATGAAGAGCCTTGGTGTTGTCCCTGGTCTCTATGAAAAGAGTCTTGGTGATGTCCCTGGTCCCTATGAAGAATCTTTGATTTCCCTGGTCTCTATGAAGAGTCTTGGTGATGTCCCTGGTCTCTATGAAGAGTCTTGGTGACGTCCCTGGTCTCTATGAAGAGTCTTGGTGACGTCCCTGGTCTCTATGAAGAGTCTTGGTGATGTCCCTGGTCTCTATGAAGAGTCTTGGTGATGTCCCTGGTCTCTATGAAGAGTCTTGGTGATGTCCCTGGTCTCTATGAAGAGTCTTGGTGATGTCCCTGGTCTCCATGAAGAGTCTTGGTGATGTCCCTGGTCTCCATGAAGAGTCTTGGTGATGTCCCTGGTCTCCATGAAGAGTCTTGGTGATGTCCCTGGTCTCTATGATGAGTCTTGGTGATGTCCCTGGTCTCTATGATGAGTCTTGGTGTTGTCCCTGGTCTCTATGAAGAGCCTTGGTGTTGTCCCTGGTCTCTATGAAGAGTCTTGGTGATGTCCCTGGTCCCTATGAAGAATCTTTGATTTCCCTGGTCTCTATGAAGAGTCTTGGTGTTGTCCCTGGTCTCTATGAAGAGCCTTGGTGTTGTCCCTGGTCTCTATGAAGAGCCTTGGTGTTGTCCCTGGTCTCTATGAAGAGCCTTGGTGATGTCCCTGGTCTCTATGAAAAGAGTCTTGGTGATGTCCCTGGTCCCTATGAAGAATCTTTGATTTCCCTGGTCTCTATGAAGAGCCTTGGTGATGTCCCTGGTCTCTATGAAGAGCCTTGGTGATGTCCCTGGTCTCTATGAAGAGCCTTGGTGATGTCCCTGGTCTCTATGAAGAGCCTTGGTGATGTCCCTGGTCTCTATGAAGAGTCTTGGTGATGTCCCTGGTCTCTATGAAGAGTCTTGGTGATGTCCCTGGTCTCTATGAAGAGTCTTGGTGATGTCCCTGGTCTCTATGAAGAGTCTTGGTGATGTCCCTGGTCTCTGTGAAGAGTCTTGGTGCTGTCCCTGGTCTCTGTGAAGAGTCTTGGTGCTGTCCCTGGTCTCTGTGAAGAGTCTTGGTGATGTCCCTGGTCTCTGTGAAGAGTCTTGGTGATGTCCCTGGTCTCTGTGAAGAGTCTTGGTGATGTCCCTGGTCTCTGGGAAGAGACTTGGTGATGTCCCTGGTCTCTGGGAAGAGTCTTGGTGCTGTCCCTGGTCTCTGGGAAGAGTCTTCGTGTTGTCCCTGGTCTCTGGGAAGAGTCTTGGTGTTGTCCCTGGTCTCTGGGAAGAGTCTTGGTGCTGTCCCTGGTCTCTGTGAAGAGTCTTGGTGCTGTCCCTGGTCTCTGTGAAGAGTCTTGGTGCTGTCCCTGGTCTCTGTGAAGAGTCTTGGTGCTGTCCCTGGTCTCTGTGAAGAGTCTTGGTGCTGTCCCTGGTCTCTGTGAAGAGTCTTGGTGCTGTCCCTGGTCTCTGTGAAGAGTCTTGGTGCTGTCCCTGGTCTCTGTGAAGAGTCTTGGTGCTGTCCCTGGTCTCTGTGAAGAGTCTTGGTGCTGTCCCTGGTCTCTGTGAAGAGTCTTGGTGCTGTCCCTGGTCTCTGTGAAGAGTCTTGGTGCTGTCCCTGGTCTCTGTGAAGAGTCTTGGTGCTGTCCCTGGTCTCTGTGAAGAGTCTTGGTGCTGTCCCTGGTCTCTGTGAAGAGTCTTGGTGCTGTCCCTGGTCTCTGTGAAGAGTCTTGGTGCTGTCCCTGGTCTCTGTGAAGAGTCTTGGTGCTGTCCCTGGTCTCTGTGAAGAGTCTTGGTGCTGTCCCTGGTCTCTGTGAAGAGTCTTGGTGCTGTCCCTGGTCTCTGTGAAGAGTCTTGGTGCTGTCCCTGGTCTCTGTGAAGAGTCTTGGTGCTGTCCCTGGTCTCTGTGAAGAGTCTTGGTGCTGTCCCTGGTCTCTGTGAAGAGTCTTGGTGCTGTCCCTGGTCTCTGTGAAGAGTCTTGGTGCTGTCCCTGGTCTCTGTGAAGAGTCTTGGTGCTGTCCCTGGTCTCTGTGAAGAGTCTTGGTGCTGTCCCTGGTCTCTGTGAAGAGTCTTGGTGCTGTCCCTGGTCTCTGTGAAGAGTCTTGGTGCTGTCCCTGGTCTCTGGGAAGAGTCTTGGTGCTGTCCCTGGTCTCTGGGAAGAGTCTTGGTGCTGTCCCTGGTCTCTGGGAAGAGTCTTGGTGCTGTCCCTGGTCTCTGGGAAGAGTCTTGGTGCTGTCCCTGGTCTCTGGGAAGAGTCTTGGTGCTGTCCCTGGTCTCTGGGAAGAGTCTTGGTGATGTCCCTGGTCTCTGGGAAGAGTCTTGGTGTTGTCCCTGGTCTCTGGGAAGAGTCTTGGTGTTGTCCCTGGTCTCTGGGAAGAGTCTTGGTGTTGTCCCTGGTCTCTGGGAAGAGTCTTCGTGTTGTCCCTGGTCTCTGGGAAGAGTCTTGGTGATGTCCCTGGTCCCTATGAAGAATCTTTGATTTCCCTGGTCTCTAATTAACGGAGAGGCTGCCTTCTCATGACTATATGAAGCATCTTGATGATGTCATTGGTCTCCAGTGCTTGGATGGGCTCTGTGAAGGCAACAAGCGAACCCCCTCGTATTAGTGCCGTCTTTGTTTGGGTGGCTTATCTAACATGCTGCTTATTCCAGGCGCTTCGGGTTATTACAAAAAGACGTTCGGAAATAAACACTCTCAGCAACAAAGCGCTCCGCTTTGGGGCCGGGTAATTAGTCGGGGAGCTGCCATGAAAATGCTTTGCTGTGATTTCGCCCAGTAATTAATTGAAGTTCATTTGCTGTATTTTGGCGGCGTTGTTTGTGTCATTTCCAGAGAGTGGGAACCCAGACTGTCATCCGACGCGCCTTCTCCACATTTCATTATTATTCTGCCCATCCCCGGGTTATTAGAAATACATTAGAACAGCCGAGATTAAACCTTTTGATATCGTTTTATTTAAACGAATCTTTCAGTAGTCTGATTCTTCTTTACATCACTCACACATGATGATGGTTAATTTAAACTCGTTACAGTATAAGTCAAATATTGCCAAATTTAATTATAATCTTTTATGCGTTGTTGTTGTTTTAAATCTTTTGAAATCTGCAACTATCATTAAATATTTCTTGGTGATCCTTCCATGAAAAGCCTTGTTCAGGCAGTTCCTGTTATGAGGTGACAACGCTGTCTACTTCTAGGTCTTCTGTGTTGTCACTCTGTTATATGTGCCCTTCGTGACTTCGAGTGACCAACCCACATTGCGCCGGCATGGTCCATTGTTGTCACTATTGAAGAAAACAAAACGTGGTTAATGGCTTATGACAAATCCCAGGAAATACATGTATATTTGTTCTGTGAACAGCGGCAAAAAACAAAAGTTAGGCTGGTTTCTTTCCAGGTCAAACGTTATTTACTTGACCTCCGGAAAGGATTTACAGTGCCTTTAAAAAAGTATTCATACCCCTTGAAATGTTCCTTTTTTTTTTTTTTTGTCTTGTTACAACCAATAATGTTAATGTATTTTATTGGGATTTTATGTGATAGACCAACACAAAGTGGCACATAATTGTGAAGTGGAAGGAAAATGATAAATGATACAAATAAATATGTGAAAAGTGTGGGGGGGGGGCATTTGTATGGCGCCCCCCGGAGTCAATACTTTGTAGAACCCCCTTTCTCTACAAGTCTTTTTGGGGGTGTCTCTACCAGCTTTGTACATCTAGAGAGGACATTTCTGCCCATTCTTCTTTGTAAAATATCTCAAGCTCTGTCAGATTGGATGGAGAGCGTCTGTGAACAGCAATTTTCAAGTCTTGCCACAGATTCTCAATGTGATTTAGGTCTGGACTGTGACTGGGCCATTCTAACACATGAATATGCTTTGATCTAAACCATTCCATTGTAGCTCTGGCTGGATGTTTCGGGTCGTTGTCCTGCTGGAAGGTGAACCTCCGCCCCGGTCTCAAGTCTTTTGCAGACTCTAACAGGTTTTCTTCTAAGATTGTCCTGTATTTGTCTCCATCCATCTTCCCATCAACTCTGACCAGCTTCCCTGTCCCTGCTGAAGAAAAGCATCCCCACAACATGATGCTGCCACCACCATGTTTCACGGTGGGGATGGTGTGTTCAGGGTGATGTGCAGTGTTAGTTTTCCCCACACATAGCGTTTTGCTTTTAGGCCAAAAAGTTGAATTTTGGTCTCATCTGACCAGATCACCTTCTTCCACATGTTTGCTGTGTCCTCCACATGGCTTCTCACAAACTGCAAACAGGACTTCTTATGACTTTCTTTCACCAATGTCTTTCTTCTTGTCACTCTTCCATAAAGGGCAGATTTGTGGAGAACACGACTAATAGTTGTCCTGTGGACAGATTCTCCCACCTGAGCTGTGGATCTCTGCAGCTCCTCCAGAGTTACCATGGACCTCTTGGCTCTTCTCTGATGAATGCTCTCCTTGCCCGGCCGGTCAGTTTAGGTGGACGGCCATGTCTTGGTAGGTTTGCAGTTGTGCCATACTCTTTCCATTTTCCGATTATGGATTGAACAGAGCTCTGTGAGATGTTCAAAGCTTGGGAGATTTTTTTTATAACCTAACCCTGCTTTATACTTCTCCACAACTTTATCCCTGACCTGTCTGGTGTGTTCCTTGGCCTTCATGATGCTGTTCACTAAGGTTCTCTAACAAACCTCTGAGGGCTTCACAGAACAGCTATATGTATACTGAGATGAAATGACACACAGGTGGACTCTGTTTACTAATTAGGTGACTTCTGAAGGCAATTGGTTCCACTAGATTTTAGTTAGGGGTATCAGAGTAAAGGGGGCTGAATACAAATGCCCCCCCACACTTTTCACAGATTTATTTGTATAATTTATCATTTTCCTTCCACTTCACAATTATGTTCCACTTTGTGTTGGTCTATCACATAAAATCTCAATAAAATACATTTACATTTTTGGTTGTAACACGACAAAATGATAAAAATTTCAAGGGGTATGAATACTTTTTCAAAGCAAGTGGTGTGTTTTTTTTTTTTTTAACCATTTGACCTCCGGAAGGTTTGCCATCCTCCTTTAATGTGACCTATAAACTGTACAACTCAGTTGAAAACAAACCGAAATCTTTTAAGGGGGGGGGGGGGGGGATAAAAAAAATTACAATAATGTGGTTACATAAGTGTACACATCCTCTTTATAACTGGGGATGTAGCTGTGTTCAGAATTAAGCAATCACATTCAAACTCATGTTAAATAGGAGACAGTACACACCGGCCATCATTTTAAAGTGCCTCTAATTAATCCCAAATAAGGTTCAGCTGTTCTAGTAGGTCTTTCCTGACATTTTCTTAGTTGCATCCTATAGCAAAAGCCATGGTCCTCAGAGATCTTCCAAAGCATCAGAGGGATCTCATTGGTAAAAGCATAGGCGTGCACACAGGGTGTGCCAGTTGTGCCCGGGTGTGCCAGTTGTGCCTGGGCACACCCTAATCACCCTGTGCTGTGCAGATTCCCTCTGCTGCTTGGCTGCAGAGGAGGAGACTGGGGAATCTCTGTCCTCCGTCCCTTTCTCTGTGTCAAAAGTGAGACATCAGGGCTCTCAGGGGTCTCCCTGATATTTCACCAAAGCCCCCCCAATGGGGCTTATAAAATTGTAAAAAAACTAAAAAAAATTATTTGAAAAAAAATTGTAAAAAAAAATAATAAAAAAATATAAAGAATAATGAATAAATAAAGTTAAATAAAATAAGGACACTTACCTGTCGAGGGCGCCCGCGATGTCCTCAGGGGATCAGGAAGTGAAGCCTTGCGGCTTCGCAGCCTGGTTCCCTACTGCGCATTCGCGTCCTGACTGGTCCCTGCTGTCTTCTGGGACCCTTGTGTCTCCCAGAAGACAGTGGGGGGGGGGGGGGCAGAGGAGGGACCGGACATGGCGTAGATGGCTGCAGATTCTGCGGCGATCTATCACCAGAAGTGCGAGCAAATACCTGGATTAGACAAGTATCTGCTCCCCCCTGAAAGGTACCAAATGTGACATCGGAGGAGGGGAGGAACCGGATCAGCGAAAGTTCTATTTTTGGCTGGAACTACGCTTTAAAATCTTTGTTCCTTCTCCCTGCTTTCATAAAAGAGATGGTCAGAGACTGCAGACATGATACAAGAGATGGTCAGAGACTGCAGACACGATACAAGAGATGGTCAGAGACTGCAGACATGATACAAGAGATGGTCAGAGACTGCAGACATGATACAAGAGATGGTCAGAGACTGCAGACATGATACAAGAGATGGTCAGAGACTGCAGACATGATACAGGAGATGGTCAGAGACTGCAGACATAATACAGGAGATGGTCAGAGACTGCAGACATAATACAAGAGATGGTCAGAGACTGCAGACGTGATATAAGAGAGGGTCAGAGACTGCAGACATAATACAAGAGATGGTCAGAGACTGCAGACATAATACAGGAGATGGTCAGAGACTGCAGACATAATACAGGAGATGGTCAGAGACTGCAGACATAATACAAGAGATGGTCAGAGACTGCAGACGTGATATAAGAGAGGGTCAGAGACTGCAGACATAATACAAGAGATGGTCAGAGACTGCAGACGTGATATAAGAGATGGTCAGAGACTGCAGACATGATACAAGAGATGGTCAGAGACTGCAGACATGATACAGGAGATGGTCAGAGACTGCAGACATGATACAAGAGAAGGTCAGAGACTACAGACATGATACAGGAGATGGTCAGAGACTGCAGACATGATACAAGAGAAGGTCAGAGACTGCAGACATGATACAGGAGAGGGCCAGAGACTGCAGACATGATACAGGAGATGGTCAGAGACTGCAAACATGATACAGGCGATGTTGGAGGCTGGTAACCTGCTTAAAGGGACAGTCATAAACTGGGGACACATTATATGAAAATGCTAGAGATCATTGCTATAATAGGACAATAGGGAAACACAGATTAGTGTCTGTAGGGCTTGCTGCGGGGGGGGGTTGGATTTCCTGGAGTTCATCTTTACAACCCCATCATTGAGTTCAGTGACTTTGTGTAGGCTGAGATGATGTCATCAGTATGCTGCAAGCAGAAGGAGACATTTTCTCAGTCTCTCCTCTCCCCCAGTAGTCAGACTGTACATTGTAACTTTGTAGAAGGAGGAGGAAGCGTTTTCCTCAGTCTCCCCTCCCCCCCCCCCCCCAGTGATCAGACTGTACATTGTAACTTTGTAGAAGGAGGAGGAGTAATTTCCTCAGTCTCACCTCCCCCCAGTGATCAGACTATACATTGTAACTTTGTAGCAAGGTGAGAAGCTGCAGCAGGGGGCTGATCTGTGTCAGACATTTGTGAACACAGACACGACTCTGGGTGATGCCTGAACAAACCTGGTGCCATCCTTCTGGAGAGAAAAGCATATGAAGGCGTTGTCGGGGGGGCGTCCTGTGATCTCTGCATCCATTTTTAATATGAGAAATACGCGATCGCAGGTCCAATTACAGCAGAGCTCTGACTGGATGTAGGAAGCCAATATATAAAGACGTCTCTCGGGTACTTGTATTGGTTGTATATAAAACGACGTCTTGTATAAACGTGTTTTTGTTATCTGTCTGCGGATTTCACAGCTTTCTAAATTGGATGTGAATTGTTTCAGGGAGACGAGCGTAGAATATTCTGCATTAAGCGGTGCGGAGCCCCCCCTCCCCCCCCCCCCCATTATGTGCGCACGTAGGAGGAAACTCTGCCGCCATCCCAGCGAACGATCCTTCCTTCGCTTCTCCTGTCACATGCAATCAGCGCGGACGGCCGTGAAGGCAGAGGCTGCCGCTGTGAGGGGGGGGCGCGGGGGGCTCCTCGCTGTGTGTGCGCCCTCTGCCTGCAGGAGAACCGAGCATTCTGGGAAAAACAGGGGGGGGCGCGGCTCCGTCTGAAACTAAGCGAGGGGGACAGGATGTCGCTGCGCTGCATCTCCCGCCGTGCATTTTTAGGTCGCTGCTTCAGAGGAAAACTCCGGCTCCACCTTCACAAAAAAAAAAATCCCTTCTTGTCCCCAAAGTCAGATCGGCGTGAAAAGGTGATGACAAGTTTTATTAAAGATGAGGTTCAACCCCTTCAATACCGGGCACTTTTACCCCCTTCCTGCCCAGGCCCCGGTTCTCAGCATTCAGCGCTCTCACACTTTGAATGACAATTACGCGGTCATGTAACACTGTACACAGAGGAGATTTTTATCATTTTCTTCACACAAACAGAACTTTCTTTTGGTGGTATTTAATCACCTCTGGGGGTTTTTAATTTTTGTTGCTTAAAAAACTAAAAAAGACCGAAAATTTTGGGGGGAAAAATGTCTTCGTTTCTGTTATGCCGCGTCCACGCGGGCGGACTTTTCGACCGGACTGGTCCGACGGACTTTCCCAGCGAACGGACTTGCCTACACACGATCACACAAAGTCCGACGGATTTGTACGTGATGATGTATGACCGGACTAAAATAAGGAAGTTCATAGCCAGTAGCCAATAGTTGCCCTAGCGTCGGTTTTCGTCCGTCGGACTAGCATACAGATGAGCGGATTTTTCGATAGGAACTGGGTCCGGCGGAGTTCCGACGTAAAGATTTGAAACATGTTCCAAATCTAAAGTCCGTCAGATTTTCGACCGAAAAAGTCCGCTGCGGGTCCGATGGAGCCCACACACGGTCGGATTGTTCACCGGACTTGGACCGTCGGACCAGTCCGGTCGAAAAGTCCGCCCGTGTGTACACTGCATTACAAAATTTTCTAAATAAGTCATTTTTTTTCTTCATCACTGACGGGCCATGATAGGCGGCACTGACGGGCCCTGATAGGCGGCACTGACGGGCCCTGATAGGCGGCACTGACGGGCCCTGATAGGCGGCACTGACGGGCCCTGATAGGCGGCACTGACGGGCCCTGATAAATGGACCTTATAGGTGGCACTGATGGGGCCCTGATATGCTGCACTGATGGGGCCCTGATATGCTGCACTGATATGCTGCACTGATATGCTACACTGATATGCTACACTGATGGGGCCCTGATATGCTGCACTGATATGCTGCACTGATATGCTACACTGATGGGCCCTGATAGGCTGCACTGATGGGCACTGGTAATTGGCACTAAAGGGCTGCCTTTATGGGCACTGATAGGCATCAATGATGTGGCTGCACTGATTATCAGCACAGACCCCCCCCCCCCCATCAGGTAAGCCACTCATTGGCTCACCTATCCTCATGCGCTGACACTGTGATTGGACACAGCTGATCACATGGTAAAGAGCCTGTGTCATAGGCTCTTTAACGTGATTGGAGATGCTGTGTGTGTGAGCGACACGCTGCCCTACCATTTGCCGCGGGAGGCGCGCATGTGTAGCTTGTTCTGAAGGACGTCACATGACGTCCAGTCAGAACGATGAAACCCCCACCTGGCCATCATTTTGATACAGACCAGACAGGAAGGTGTTAAAGATTAAAATCTTTAATCTGCTTATATTTTGGCTTTTTAGGTGCCCCCTCCTCCCCTATCCTCCTCCCCCATCCTCAACATGCTATAGAAATTATTGAGTAAAACGATTCCATTTCTATTACGTACCTTATTTTAGAGCGAATGAGAACATCACTGGGTCTCTGTGCTTTTCTATGCAATGCAGGCTGATCATGGCTGGTGGGAGGAGCCTTAATTTTAATCTGCTTACCTTTTGCCTTCCCTGGTCCCCCCCCCCTCCCCCCACATCAACACGCCAAATAAAAATTATAAATAAAACCTTTCTATTTTCATTACATACCTTATTTTAGATCCAATAACATCATCATCGCTGGTCAGTAATGCTGCACAGTGCTCTGGATGGTGGTCTGAGGAGGCCTGTAATGCTGCACAGTTCTAGGCGGGGGTCTGAGAAGCCTGTCATGCTGCACAGTGCACTGGATGGTGGTCTGAGGAGGTCAGTAATTCTGCACAGTGCTCTGGACGGTGGTCTGAGGTCAGTAATTCTGCACAGTGCTCTGGACGGTGGTCTGAGGAGGCCTGTAATGCTGCACAGTGCTCTGGACAGTGGTCTGTGGAGGCCTGTAATGCTGCACAGTGCTCTGGACGGTGGTCTGAGGGATGGCCTGTAATTCTGCACAGTGCTCTGGACGGTGGTCTGTGGAGGCCTGTAATGCTGCACAGTGCTCTGGACGGTGGTCCGTGGAGGCCTGTAATGCTGCACAGTGCTCTGGACGGTGGTCTGTGGAGGCCTGTAATGCTGCACAGTGCTGTGGACGGTGGTCTGAGAAGGCCTGTAATGCTGCACAGTGCTCTGGACGGTGGTCTGAGGGATGGCCTGTAATGCTGCACAGTGCTCTGGATGGTGGTCTGTGGAGGCCTGTAATGCTGCACAGTGCTGTGGACGGTGGTCTGAGGAGGCCTGTAATGCTGCACAGTGCTCTGGATGGACGGTGGTCTGAGGGGAGGCCCTCAGGCCTGCTTTAATTGTAATGTACCACAACTGTTATTATTGTACACTCGGTCTGCTCTATTCTAGGTGCCTGGCGGCGTGGTCATCTAGTCAGGAGTCCGGACTCCGGACTCGGAAGCCCTGGCTAGCCTGTAATGCACAGTGCTGCGCTCGCTCTCACTCTCAGGTCTCTGGCCAGTCGTCTCGTCACGTTGCGCTTGCTTGCTGGGAGCGGATTGCGGAAGCAGGTGGAGCCCCGTGAAAAAACGGAAGTTCGTTTACGAGGGTACACATCTCTGCCTCACATTTTTGTCCCGTTCTCGTTTGTTAATGAAAACAGATCTGGTTTTCGTCAGTGGACGAAAATGTGCTGTACTTTTCGTCACTGTAAAAATGCTACTGATGAAATCCTTGATGAAAAAGTTTTTGATGACAAAAATAACACTGTTTTCCACACACCTTGGAGGCTTTGGGTGTTGCCGCCACCACCACCATGGTTGTTTTGCATTTTTCCCACTTGCTTTGGAGACTTTGGGTGTTCCTAACGGCTATGGAGGCTTTCTTTGAGTGTTTCTGCCTGCTTTGGGGGGTTCTCCCACTGCCTTGGATGGTTGGGGTGTTTCCATCCTACCTTGGAGGCTTCGGGTGTTTCCAACCAACCTTTTTTGGAGGCTTTGGGTGTTTCCATAAGCCCTTTTTTGGAGGCTTTGGATGTTTCCATCCAACTTTTTTGGGGGGCTTTGGGTGTTTCCATCTACCTTTTTTGGAGGCTTTGGGTGTTTTCCACACAGCTTGGAGGCTTTGGGTGTTCCCGTCCCCCATGGAGGATTTGGGTGTTCCCGCCCCTCGTGAGGCTTTGGGTGTTCCCACCCACCCTAGTGACTTTTGGGGTTCCTGCCTGCTTTGGATGGTTTAGGTGTTTCCACTCACCTTGGAAGTGTTGCCGCACCATAGTTGTGTTGTTTTCCCACTTGCTTTGGGTGTTCCTAACTGCCATGGAGGCTTTGAGTGTTTCTGCTTGCTTTGGGGTCCCCCCCAGTGCCTTGGATGGTTTGGGTGTTTCCATTTTACCTTTTTTTCCAGAGGCTTTGGGTTTTTCCATCCACCTTGGTGGCTTTAGCTGATTCTGCCTGGTCTGGGGGGTCTCCCCCCCCCTCCGCCTTTGATGGGTGCTTCCACCCACCTTGGAGGCTTTGGGGGCTTCCATCTACCTTGGTGGCTTTAGCTGATTCTGCCTGGTCTGGGGGGTCGCCCCCCCCCCCCCCCGCCTTGGATGGGTGCTTCCACCCACCTTGGAGGCTTTGGGGGCTTCCATCTACCTTTCTGGAGGCTTTGGTGTTCCTGCCTGGTTTGTGGGTTCATCCCCCCCCCCCCCCCCCCCCGGATGGTTTGGGTCTTTCCACCGACCTTGGAGGCTTCTTAATGTTCCTGCCGTAGAGGCGTTGGGGTTTCCTGCTGGCCTTGTATCCTTGTATAGTCCTGCCCATCTCGGAAGCCTTAGAGTTTCACCTGCGTTTTAAATGGTTTGGTTGTTTGTTCCATGGACTTTGGAGGCTTTAGTTGTTACCGCCTGTCTTAAGGTGTTGTCCCACCGGCCATAATGTAAAAGAAAATCAAAATCCACCTAGGAACCTCTGGCATCGGCCTTCAGTGTGTGGTACAACCACAGAAATCCAGACACTGGAGCACCCAGGAGAAATAAGAAAACATTTGATGGTTTTTAGACCTGCAACATCCTCCAGACACTGAAATATTTGTTTTGATTGGACTGATCCTTTAGATAAGACAATCTGCATACAGCTGCACAACCAGGCCATGTGACTTGGACTTTGCAGAAGAGGTGAAGAAGTCGCATTTTTCTTTCTTGCGCAAATCTCGATGCGTTTCCTGTGGTTTTTTTCCTCAGTGATTCGGACAAATTGCTCCTAAATATATATACTAATGCATTTTGCCCTCTCCTAGGGGCAGGGGAGGTACGTGGGTCCAGGCTTCCCGTCCTTCTCAGGGATACGCAGGTTTTTGTCTCCCTTTTGTGTGTCTGTACGTCTAGCGCTTGCCGTGTCCCGGGGCAGACATGATTTTCTTTCCTTTCCACTTAGACATTTGTAAGAAGCGTGCTGGACTGTGATATGGAACCGCCTGCAGCGTTCTCCGCTGTCATGGCATGGTAGAGGAATTACCCCGGCTCCCGCGGCGAAGCGCTGATATTTCATAATCTGCTCTAATTGCCAGCCGTGGCAAGATTTTTAAATAATCGCACTAGGCCAGGGCCCAGGGGTGTCCGGGAGGACGTGGGCTCTTCCCTGTAGCTGACCCTGGGTGTCTTTTGTTATTACATTCACCAGCTGTGTGATGGCTCTACTCACTGGGGGTTTAAGGAGAATCTGTAGTAGGTTTTTGATTGATATATATTATTTTTTTTTTCTTTTTTGAGAAAAGGGGACCAGTGCAAATTTTTGTATATAATATAGATGTTAGATGAAGGACATGCCTTACCCCCGGCAGAGGGGGCACTGTTCATTATTCTGGATATGGGAGGGCAGTGTTTTGTGGAGTGGCCAATCCCCATGCTTGAACCCAGTCACATGGGGGGGGGGGGGGGATTAACCCTTTTGTAAGCTTCTTGTAAGACTTTACACAGGGATAAGACTTGGGGCTTTGAGGGGTAAGCAGAGTGTTGAGGGAGCACAGGATAAGGTAAGTATCGGTGGGGAGGGGGATTGAGCTTTTAAGAGGACCTTTCTTTTTAATTAGTCTGCGGGGTCGCCAAAAAGCTTGTAGTTAAATACAAAGAGGGGAAATTATTTGGAGAAATTTGTGACCTGGAGCAAGGGGTGCTGGGTCTGTGCTGGCCCTAGAGGGAGGAGAGCTGGGTCTGTGGCGGCCCTAGAAGGAGGGGCGCTGGGTCTGTGCCGTGCCTGGAGGGAGGGGTGCTGGGTCTGTGCCGGCCCTAGAGGGAGAGGTGCTGGGTCTGTGCCGGCCCTAGAGGGAGGGGTGCTGGGTCTGTGGCGGCACTGGAGGGAGGGGTGCTGGGTCTGTGGCGGCCCAGGAGGGAGGGGTGCTGGTTCTGTGGCGGCCCAGGAGGGAGGGGTGCTGGTTCTGTGGCGGCCCAGGAGGGAGGGGTGCTGGTTCTGTGGTGGCCCAGGAGGGAGGGGTGCTGGTTCTGTGGCGGCCCAGGAGGGAGGGGTGCTGGTTCTGTGGCGGCCCAGGAGGGAGGGAGATGGGTCTGTGCCGTGCCTGGAGGGAGGGGTGCTGGGTCTGTGCCGGCCCTGAAGGGAGGGTGCTGGGTCTGTGCCGGTCCTAGAGGGAGGGGTGCTTGGTCTGTGCCATGCCTGGAGGGAGGGGTGCTGGGTCTGTGCTGGCCCTAGAGAGAGGGGTGCTGGTTCTGTGGTGGCCCTGGAGGGAGAAGAGCTGGATCTGTGCCAGCCTTGAAGGGAGGAGAGCTGTGTCTGTGGCGGCCCTAGAGGGCTGGGTGCTGCGTTTGTGCTGGCCCTAGAGGGAGGGGTGCTGCGTTTGTGCTGGCCCTAGAGGGAGGGGTGCTGCGTTTGTGCCGGCCCTAGAGGAAGGAGAGCTGCGTTTGTGCCGGCCCTAGAGGAAGGAGAGCTGCGTTTGTGCCGGCCCTAGAGGAAGGAGAGCTGCGTTTGTGCCGGCCCTAGAGGGAAGGAGGAGCTGCGTTTGTGCCGGCCCTAGAGGAAGGAGAGCTGCGTTTGTGCCGGCCCTAGAGGAAGGAGAGCTGCGTTTGTGCCGGCCCTAGGGGGAGGAGAGCTGGGTCTGTGCCGGCCCTGAAGGGAGGAGAGCTGGGTCTGTGCCGGCCCTGAAGGGAGGAGAGCTGGGCCTGTGCCGGCCCTGAAGGGAGGAGAGCTGGGCCTGTGCCGGCCCTGAAGGGAGGAGAGCTGGGCCTGTGCCGGCCCTAGAGAGAGGGGTGCTGGTTCTGTGGTGGCCCTGAAGGGAGGAGAGCTGGGTCTGTGCCGGCCCTGAAGGGAGGAGAGCTGGGTCTGTGCCGGCCCTGAAGGGAGGAGAGCTGGGTCTGTGCCGGCCCTGAAGGGAGGAGAGCTGGGTCTGTGCCGGCCCTGAAGGGAGGAGAGCTGGGTCTGTGCCGGCCCTGAAGGGAGGAGAGCTGGGTCTGTGCCGGCCCTGAAGGGAGGAGAGCTGGCTGGGTCTGTGCCGGCCCTGAAGGGAGGAGAGCTGGGTCTGTGCCGGCCCTGAAGGGAGGAGAGCTGGGTCTGTGCCGGCCCTGAAGGGAGGAGAGCTGGGTCTGTGCCGGCCCTGAAGGGAGGAAGAGCTGGGTCTGTGCCGGCCCTGAAGGGAGGAGAGCTGGGTCTGTGCCGCCCTGAAGGGAGGAGAGCTGGGTCTGTGCCGGCCCTGAAGGGGAGGAGAGCTGGGTCTGTGCCGGCCCGGAAGGGAGGAGAGCTGGGTCTGTGCCGGCCCGGAAGGGAGGAGAGCTGGGTCTGTGCCGGCCCTGAAGGGAGGAGAGCTGGGTCTGTGCCGGCCCTGAAGGGAGGAGAGCTGGGTCTGTGCCGGCCCTGAAGGGAGGAGAGCTGGGTCTGTGCCGGCCCTGAAGGGAGGAGAGCTGGGTCTGTGCCGGCCTCTGAAGGGAGGAGAGCTGGGTCTGTGCCGGCTCTGAAGGGAGGAGAGCTGGGTCTGTGCCGGCCCTGAAGGGAGGAGAGCTGGGTCTGTGCCGGCCCTGAAGGGAGGAGAGCTGGGTCTGTGCCGGCCCTGAAGGGAGGAGAGCTGGGTCTGTGCCGGCCCTGAAGGGAGGAGAGCTGGGTCTGTGCCGGCCCTGAAGGGAGGAGAGCTGGGTCTGTGCCGGCCCTGAAGGGAGGAGAGCTGGGTCTGTGCCGGCCCTGAAGGGAGGAGAGCTGGGTCTGTGCCGGCCCTGAAGGGAGGAGAGCTGGGTCTGTGCCGGCCCTGAAGGGAGGAGAGCTGGGGTCTGTGCCGGCCCTGAAGGGAGGAGAGCTGGGTCTGTGCCGGCCCTGAAGGGAGGAGAGCTGTGTCTGTGCCGGCCCTGAAGGGAGGAGAGCTGTGTCTGTGCCGGCCCTGAAGGGAGGAGAGCTGTGTCTGTGCCGGCCCTGAAGGGAGGAGAGCTGTGTCTGTGCCGGCCCTGAAGGGAGGAGAGCTGTGTCTGTGCCGCCCTGAAGGGAGGAGAGCTGTGTCTGTGCCGGCCCTGGAAGGGAGGGAGAGCTGAGTCTGTGCCGGCCCTGGAGGGGAGGGGTGCTGGGTCTGTGCCATGCCTGGAGGGAGGAGAGCTGGGTCTGTGCCATGCCTGGAGGGAGGAGAGCTGGGTCTGTGCCATGCCTGGAGGGAGGAGAGCTGGGACTGTGCCATGCCTGGAGGGGAGGAGAGCTGGGTCTGTGCCATGCCTGGAGGGAGGGAGAGCTGGGTCTGTGCCATGCCTGGAGGGAGGAGAGCTGGGTCTGTGCCATGCCAGTAGGGAGGAGAGCTGGGTCTGTCCTGACCCTGAAGGGAGGAGAGCTGTGTCTGTGGCGGCCCTAGAGGGAGGGGGTACTGGGTCTGTACCCGGCCCTGAAGGGAGGAGAACTGTGTCTGTGCCGGCCCTGAAGGGAGGAGAGCTGGGTCTGTGGAGGCCCTAGAGGGAGGAGAGCTGTGTCTGTGGCGGCCCTAGAGGGAGGGGTGCTGGGTCTGTGGAGACCCTAGAGGGAGGGGTACTGGGTCTGTACCAGCCCTAGAGGGAGGGGTACTGTGTCTGTACCGGCCCTGAAGGGAGGAGAGCTGTGTCTGTGCCGGCCCTGAAGGGAGGAGAGCTGGATCTGTGCCGGCCCTAAATGATAGAGTCCTGAATGTGTGCCAGCCCTAGGGTTGCCACCTTTTCTTCAAGCCAAACCCAAACACTTTAACGGCACAGGGCCAGGTTTTTTTTCCAGTAGTATACACTATATAATTATAAAAGAGCCATTACACCTTTTGGGTGCCCTAAGGAGAGTAGTAATATAGTGCACCATGTGCACTGTGACAAACAGCGGGGTGTGGCCAAGCTGCTCTTGCTGATATCATCGTTTCACCCCCCCCCCCAGCTATGCCAAACCTGCAGCTCCCAGACTGCAACAGATTTGTGTGTGTCATTATCTCGGTTACTTGGGAAGCCACAGCCCAGTCTCAATAATGTTGTCCAGGTTTCAGGCAGACTGAAACCCGGACACATGATTCAAAACCCGGACTGTCTGGGTGAATCCTGGACAGGTGGCAACCCTAGCCAATGCTGGAGTTAGGAGTGATGGGTCTGTACTGGTACCTGGTCCTTTATGGAGGAGCACTGGGTCTGTGACCCAGGAAGGAGGAGCATTGGGATCTGGGTCGCTCCTGGAGAATGAAATTCTGGATCTGTGCTGGTCACTGGAGGTAGGAGTGCTTGGGCCTGCACTGTCCTTGGAGAGGAGAAATGATGAGGACTGTGCCAGCAATGGGGGAGTGATTGGTGTGTCTGTGCTGCCAGGAGAGCTGGATCTGTCTGGGGCCCTGAAGGTAGAGGTGCTGAGTTTGCACTGTCCCTAGAGAGAGGAGTGCCAGCTCTGTGGGGAAAAGGGTGCTGAAGGTCTGTGCCAGCCTTGGAGGAATGAAGGCTGGGGGTCTATGTTGGTCCTGGAGGGGAGAGGTGCTGGGGTCTGTGCCGGTCCTGTAGGGAAAGCGTGCTGGGGGCTGTGGTCGGCTCTGTAGGAATGGTGCTGAGGGGCTCTGTTCGGCTCTGGAGGAATGAGTGCTTAGGGTCTATGTTGGTCCTGCAGGAAAGCGTGCTGGGGGGGCTTGTATCAGCTCTGGAGGAATGAGTGCTGAAGGTCTGTGTTGGTCCTGGAGGAAAGCGTGCTGGGGGGCTTGTGTCGGCTCTGGAGGAATGAGTGCTGGGGTTTGTCTTGTTCCTGGAGGAATGAGTGCTGACGGTCTGTGTTGGTCCTGGAGGAAAGCGTGCTGGGGGGCTTGTGTCGGCTCTGGAGGAATGAGTGCTGGGGGTTTGTCTTGTTCCTGGAGGAATGAGTGCTGACGGTCTGTGTTGGCCCTGGAGGAATGAGTGCTGGGGGCTGTGTTGGTCCTGGAGGAATAAGTGCTGGGGGTCTGTGTTGGTCTGGAAGAAATTAATGCATGGGGTCTGTGTTGTTCCTGGAGGAATGAGTGCTGGGGGTCTGTGTTGGCCCTGGAAGAAATGAATGCATGGGGTCTGTGTTGTTCCTGGAGGAATGAGTACTGGGGGTCTGTGCTGGCCCTGGAGGAATGAGTGCTGAGGTCTGCGTTGGTCCTGGAAGAAATTAATGCATGGGTCTGTGTTGTTCCTGGAGGAATGAGTGCTGGGGGTCTGTGTTGACCCTGGAAGAAATGAATGCATGGGGTCTGTGTTGTTCCTGGAGGAATGAGTGCTGAGGGTCTGCGTTGGTCCTGGAGGAATGAGTGCTGGGGGTCTGCGTTGGTTCTGGAGGAATGAGTGCTGGGGGTCTGCGTTGGTTCTGGAGAATGAGTGCTGGGGTCTGCGTTGGTTCTGGAGGAATGAGTGCTGGGGGTCTGCGTTGGTTCTGGAGGAATGAGTGCTGGGGGTCTGCGTTGGTTCTGGAGGAATGAGTGCTGGGGGTCTGCGTTGGTCCTGGAGGAATGAGTGCTGAGGTCTGCGTTGGTCCTGAGGAATGAGTGCTGGGGGTCTGCGTTTGGTCCTGGAGGAATGAGTGCTGGGGGTCTGCGTTTGGTCCTGGAGGAATGAGTGCTGAGGGTCTGCGTTGGTTCTGGAGGAATGAGTGCTGGGGGTCTGCGTTGGTTCTGGAGGAAGAGTGCTGAGGGTCTGCGTTGGTTCTGGAGGAATGAGTGCTGATGGTCTGCGTTGGTCCTGGAGGAATGAGTGCTGGGGGTCTGCGTTGGTTCTGGAGGAATGAGTGCTGGGGGTCTGCGTTGGTTCTGGAGGAATGAGTGCTGGGGGTCTGCGTTGGTTCTGGAGGAATGAGTGCTGGGTCTGCGTTGGTTCTGGAGGAATGAGTGCTGGGGTCTGCGTTGGTTCTGGAGGAATGAGTGCTGGGGGTCTGCGTTGGTTCTGGAGGAATGAGTGCTGGGGGTCTGCGTTGGTTCTGGAGGAATGAGTGCTGGGGGTCTGGTTGGTTCTGGAGGAATGAGTGCTGGGGGTCTGCGTTGGTTCTGGAGGAATGAGTGCTGAGGGTCTGCGTTGGTCTGGAGGAATGAGTGCTGGGGGTCTGCGTTGGTTCTGGAGGAATGAGTGCTGGGGGTTTGTGTTGGTTCTGGAGGAATGAGTGCTGGGGTCTGTTCCTGGAGGAATGAGTGCTGGGGGTTTGTGTTGGTCCTGGAGCAATGAATGCATGGGGTCTGTGCTGGCCCTGGAAGAATTAGTGCTGAGGGTCTGTGCCAGTCCTGCAGGGAAGAGTACAGGGGGTCTGTGCTATTTTTTTTCCAGATGTTCCTGACTGTTGAAGGCATTGGGTCTTCCATTATTAGTATTTTTATTTCGGGGTAAGCTTTCTAAAATGCCTTTGCAGTTATGTGATTTGTTTTATGTGCACATCGTGCAAAGTGGAGAAATCATTTTGTTGTTGTAGATAATTCATACATGAGGTTCGGTGTTCATCATTTCATCCAGAGGGGCACAGGTACCCGGCAGGGAGATGGATCAATACATATGAAGGTGGTGTGAACAGATGAGATTTTCCTCAGTTTTCAATCTCCTTTTCACGGGAACAATTCCTGGAAAAAGGCGTTTTCCTGTCCACAGTGTAAAGTTCAACCTAGGTAGAGCTGTTCGAAACCGCAATTAATGACACTGCAGCTGCAATGGAACTACAAATCCCAGCATGCATTACCAATCTGATGGCATGCATACAAATTGGAGTCTTCATTATCTTGGGCCTAAGAACTAAGATCTGTCTTTCCTATATCTAATTATCCTACAGTAGCTGTTTCAGGTCAGCACTGCACAGAAGTTGTATTTCACTTTTGTGTGGACACGGGTGCCTGGGGATTTTGATCATTTGGGGTTCCTGCAGTAGTGGTA
This sequence comes from Lithobates septentrionalis, assembly GCA_037952835.1. NCBI lineage: Eukaryota > Metazoa > Chordata > Amphibia > Anura > Ranidae > Lithobates > Lithobates septentrionalis. The sequence goes on from JBBDGP010003704.1 coordinate 45,305, forward strand.
TATGTCTCTGCCCCACCCACAAAGTCATGATGATGGTGTTCTGTGACTGTCCTCCAGCAGTCTCCTCCTCTCTCTGCTCCCTCTGCTGGTCTGAATGTCCTCTAGCACTTTCCTCCCCTCCACAGCACCCTCCTGATGTTCTGATGCTGTAACTGTCTTCCAGCCCTCTCTTCCCTGCACTGCTCCATCTGCTGATCCAATGCTGTGAATGGCCTCCAGCAGTCTCCTCCCCCTCACTACTCCCTCTGCTGGTCTGAATGTCCTTTAGCACTTTCCTCCCCTCCACAGCTCCCTCTGATGGTCTAATGTTGTAAGTGTCTTCCAGCAGTCTCTTCCCTGCACTGCTCCATCTGCTGATCCGATTCTGTGTAGAATGGCCGCCAACAGTCACCTCCCCTCCCCTGCTCCCTCTGCTGGGCTGAATGTCCTCTAGCAGTTTCCTCCCCTCGCTGCGCCCTCTGATGTTCTGATGCTGTAACTGTCTTCTTCCAGCAGCCTCTTCCCTGACTGCCCCATCTGATGATCTGATGCTGTAAATGGCCTCTAGCAGTCTCCTCCCCTCACTGCTCCCTCTGCTGGTCTGATGTTTTACATCCCTTGCAATGTGACTGCATCCGCGCTGCAAGGGTTCATTTTGAGTTTTGTTCTAGGGGGCAGGAGAAAGGAGATATAATTACCTGAAAGGAGATATACTTGCCTGATCCTCCGATTCTATCCCTGCACAAGACCAGTCTCTGAGGCTCCTTATCCGGCCTCCCGTGGTCTAGGGGTCTTGTGCAATGAACTGTTTCTGACGGCCCCAAGCCCATAGACCTGCTCTGGACGTGAGGACGTCGGGAACAGTCCCACCGTTGGATCGTGGGCGAGCGTTGTTTGCCACCTCTGCAGTGTCGGCACAGCCCCACCGGATGGGAAAACTTCTTTTTTTTTTTTTTTTTGACCAGAGTTGGGCTTTAAATGTCCTCCAGCAGTTTCCTCCCTCTGCTGGTCCGAGCTAGAAGTCCAGAAGTATTCTAGGAAACCAGCAAACCCGACCCACAGAATTCATCCACACTGTCAGATATTCTTCGTCAGGCCATAGAAAAATGTGATTTGTGTCCCTGCTGCAACCACCACAATCCATCCAATCCCTCCCATGGAACCATCGTGTTCTCCCAATGGGGAGCGTTCCTGCCAAAAACACACAACGATCACTGCTGGCGGCTATAGCCAGGCAGTTATTTGTATTTAAAAGATCCAACAGGATTGACTTCAGTACAACCCAGCCTGCGGTAGATGGATCGAATCTCAGCCGGTCCCTGCTGAACTGTCCAGCTATGGTTGGCTTCACACTGATCCTTTAATGTTGATACTTGTTTAGGATTATGAAGCATTTCAAAGCTTTTTTTTTTTTTATACATTTTAATTCCTATTTTCATTTCCTTTCAGGGCAGAGAAGACCGAGGTCCTGAGTGACGATCTTTTGCAGGTAAGCGATCAAATTATTGTGGAAGAGCGGGATGATGACGGGACACGTGAAGTTTTATATTATCTACATAGAATAGACATACACTGTTTGGCCAACTGTGTGTGGATCGTTCTTCAAATGATGGAGTTCAGGGGTCTCCCAGTGAATGGTACGGAACAATACTCCATCATTCAAAGACATTGGAGACGATTGTGCTCCTCCAACCTTGTGCCAACTTCTTCTGGGGAAGTTCTATCCAACTAGATGGTCTTTTTTCAACCCGACTAACTATGTAACCCAATGAATTATAGATCTGCCCAACTAACCCAATGAATGAACGATTTATATGGCTATCCCTATAATGAACGCTCTTACGGACTATCTGTATGAATGAACCATCTATCCCTATGAATGAACCCACTATCTGACTATCCCTATGAATGAAGGAACGCTCTCTATGACTATCCCTATGAATGAACCCACTATCTGACACTCCTATAAAATGAATGAAACGCTCTCTATGACTATCACTATGAATGAACGCTCTCTGACTATCCCTATGAATGAACAAACTATCTGACACTCCCTATGAATGAATGAACGCTCTCTATGACTATCACTATGAATGAACGCTCTCTATGACTATCACTATGAATGAACGCTCTCTATGACTATCCCTATGAATGAACCAACTATCTGACTCTCCCTATGAATGAAGGAACGCTCTCTGACTATCCCTATGAATGAACCCAACTATCTGACTATCCCTAAGAATGAACGCTCCATATGACCATTCCTATGAATGAACCACCTGTCAGAGCGTTCATTCATAGAATAGTCAGAGCGTTCATTTACAGGGATAGTCCTATAAAGTGTTCCTTCATTCATAGGGAAACTCAGATAGTTTGTTCATTCATAGGGATAGTCAGAGCGTTCATTTATAGAGATAGTCAGGATAGAGCATTCCTTCATTCATAGAGATAGTAAATCTGACTATCCCTATGAATGAACCAACTATTTGACTTTTCATGAATGAAGGAATGCTCTATCTGACTATCCCTATGAATTAACGTTCTATCTGATTATAGGTATGAATGATCTATCCAACTATCCGAATGAATGAATGAACCATCTGTCTGATTATCTCTATGAATGAACGCTCTATATGACTTTCCCTATGAATGAAGGAATGCTCTATCCGACTATCCCTATGAATGAACCACCTGTCAGAGTGTTCCTTCATTCATAGGGATAGTCAGATAGATGGTTCATTCATAGGGATAGTCAGCTAGAGCATTTATTCATAGGGATAGTCGGATAGATCATTCCTTCATTCATGGGAAGGTCAGATAGTTGGTTCATTCATAGGGATAGTCAAATAGATTATTCATAGAGATAGTCAGATAGAGCATTCCTTCATTCATAGAGATAGTAAATCTGACTATCTGAATATCCCTATGAATGAACCAACTATCTGACCTTCCCATGAATGAAGGAATGCTCTATCTGAATATCCCTATGAATGAATGTTCTATCTAATTATACCTATGAATGATCTATCCAACTATCCCTATGAATGAATGAATGAACCATCTGTCTGACTATCCCTATGAATGAACGTTCTATCTGATTATCCCTATGAATGAACACTCTATCTGACTTTCTCTATGAATGAACGATCTATCCACTTATCCCAATGAATGAAACCGAAGTATGAAAAGTTCATTCACCCGTGTTTTGTTTTTGCTGCAGGTGGAGAAGCGTCTGGAGCTGGTGAAGCAAGTCTCTCACAGCACACACAAAAAGCTGACGGCGTGTTTACAAGGCCAGCAAGGGACCGACACGGACAAACGATCGGTACGATCATATTTTCATTGAAGCCCAATTGAACTTTACGTTTGAATCTGCTGAATACATTCCAGGTGCATCAAAATAAAAGGTGTGCAAAGTCTTAGAGATCATTGTCATTGGAAAGCAACGACAGCCTAAATAGAAAAGCCTGTCCCTTGCCAGCATGCTGCAGAGAAGAACCCTTTTTCTCTGTGTGGAAACAGTGGTCCCTCTGCAGAGATCAGAAAGGTTATATTTGAGCCCCCCGCTGAGGTGTACTGATGTATTTGTAAACCTTTTTGATTTGCCTGGTTCTATAAAATGAGACTCTTAACCAGTTCTGGACGTTGGGTGTGCTGCATATGGCCAAAAGAACTGATCTGAATACTTTGGGCATGCGTGGTATGCCCGACCCCCCTCCTCCCCCACAGCTCTCCAACTACTTTTACCATCAATTTCCAGCTGTCATTTTGACAACCAAGACTTGTGTTATTTACCCGCCTCCCGTCCGTCGTATAGACAAATGACAGCGGGGCGGGGCGGCTCTTGTTCTGGGACGACCTCATATGACTGCGCCCAGTGTAGCTGCGATCGCACGCCGCGGCTCTTTACCCATGTGATCATCTGTGTCCAATAGGAGAGGAGAGCCGATCAGTGACATTTCCCCACAGGGGAGATCTGTACAGATAATCAGGGCACTGATCATCAGTTCAGCGCCAACAGTGCCCAGCAGTGCCGCCCACTGTGCCACCTATCTGTGCCCATCTGTAACACTGGTCTGTGCTCATCAGTGACGCCAGTCTGTGTCCATGTCCATCAGTAACACCAGTCTGTGCCCATCAGTGCTGCCCACCAGTTCTGCCAGTCTGTGCCCATCAGTGAGATGTGTATGTATGTATGTGTATATATGTATATATGTGTATGTGTGTGTGTATATATATATATATATATATATATATATATATATATATATATATATATATACTCCTGGGTAGCAGACGCGAATGCGGCTCGCTCCCGCTGTGATTATTCACAGCGGGAGCCAATGGGCGGGTACCGCAGGCTCGATGTCCACCCACACCAGCACAGAGGCAGAACGGCACTCTATGTAAATTAAGGCAGATTGCCGTTCTGTCAGTAAGGAAGGTATGGATCCTGTGTTCCTGCAGGGGCCCCTGATCCATGCCTCTCCCCCTAGTTAAAGCACCTTCCCCCACACAGTAAAAAAAAAACAAACCCTGGCTAGGCACACAGTTAACCCTTTGATCGCCCCCAATGTTAACCCCTTCCCTGTCATTAGTACAGTGACCGTGCATATTTTTTAGCACTGATCACTGTATTCATGTCACTGGTTCCCAAAAAAGTGTCAGGTGTCTGATTGGACCACCATACTATTGCAGCCCTGCTATAAGTCGCTGATCACCACCATTACTAGTAAAAAAAAAAAAAAAAACGAAATAAAAAAAATATCCCATAGTTTGTAGGCGCCATAACTTTTGCACAAACCAATCAATATACGCTTAACGGGATTTTTTTTTTTTTTACCAAAAATATGTAGCAAAATACAAATTGGCCTAAATTGATGAAGAAATTAGATTTTTTATTTTTATTTTTTTGGATATGTTATGTAGCTGAAAGTAAAAAAAAAAATTATTATTATTTTTTTTTTTTTTTAAGTTGTTTTTAATTTTTTGCACTATAAAAAAAAAAAAAAAAAAACATAGAGCTGATCAAATACCACCAAAAGAAAGCTCTATTTATGGGGGGTAAAAAAGGACAATAATTTTGCATGATCGTGCAACTGTCAGTTAAAGTAACGCAGTTCTGTGTGACAAACTTTGGCCTAGTCGGGGGGATGAGTTAATCTTCCAGAATCATAGATAGAATTGAAATGACAAAAAAAAGGTTTATGTGTAAACGTACAAAATAAAATAAGGCTAATTTTTTAACAATGTAGCAAACGTTTTATGCACCCCTAGAGTGGGATAATAAAAACGATTGTTCTATGATTTTGTATCCGCTTGATTTGCTGTCAGTATGAATTCCAGACTCCCCTCCACTTCATTTATCCACATGATATTCATCAGGATAATTGGAACTTGGGACTGTAGAAGATGAGCACACCTGGTATTAATTAGTAATTCAGTATAAAAAGGTCGGTGATTATCTTCAAACTGCAGAGACCCATGGCAGCCAATCAGGTTTTAGGGTGCAGTAATCAGATCAGGGCATAATGAATTTTGATTGGTTGATATGGGTTGTTGCATGTTGTTCTACGTCTTATTGAATAAACTCCTAATCCTAAAGAATTTCTCTGAAATAGGAGATTTTGAGGGTACAAAGGAATAAAGAAAATAGTAATGGTTCAGTACAGACATTCATTCTTTCCGCACTGTGCTCAGTGTGTATATTTCAGAACACATTTTATGCCGTGTTGGTAACATATTTTCATATTTTATAATGCACATTATGGCCAAAAGTTTGTGGTCATCTGGATGAGTTTGTTGGACAACCCATTTTAAAACCCATGGGCATAAATATAGATTTGAAGCCCCATTTGAGGCCATAATATCATCCACTCCCCTGGGAAGGCTTCCCACAAGAGTGTATTTGGGGTAGTTTGTGCCCATTCAGCCAAAAGGACATTTGTGAGGTCAGGTACTGATGCTGAAATAGAAGACCTGGACTCCTATAGGTGTTCAGCTTGGTTAAGGTCAGGGCTCTGTGCAGGTTCCTTGAGTTCCTCAACACCACTGGTCAAACCATGTCCTTATGGATCTAGCTTTGTACACAGAGAAATGGATCCTCCCCCCCCAAACTGGTGTCACAGGGTTAGATCAGGGTTAACAGCATTCTTCACTAGGAACACCTGAACCCCATTATTTGAAGAAGTGTCCACATACTTTGGTCATAGCCTAGATGTGATGGTCAGGTGTCCACAATTTGGCCATAATGTGTATTTGACAGATGGTGTTGCATACACTCCCTCTAGTAGCTGTTTGTAGAGCACCTCCTACAGGGCAGCACATGCCTAGCCAATCTGCTAGTGTATGGTGACTGTATGGGTCCAAGGCTCTGCCCTCGTACCCCTCCTTTACTCTATCGACACCTCCTCCCTCAGTCAGTTGATAACCTTGCATGGCTTTCAATACCAACTATCACGTACCTGGTAGCAGAGCCTGATATGATGAGGAAGGCTTCTTTACACCTCTGGCTCTGGACCCCTGGTAGTGTGAACCGGAAGTGCAGGAGTACAGAGTGGCACGAGTGCCTGTAAGTCTTGGTAGCAGCTGGGCATGCAAAGTCGTCAGAAGGCTCCAGTAGCAGACTGAGGCAGGCTGGTGCTGACGACAGCGGGCAGCTGAGACGGTTGCTGGTAGCAGACTGTAGGTCACCCCAAACAGCAGGGTGGTAGGCAGGTACTGGTGACAGCAGGTAGAGTAGCAGAGTCAGGCAGGCCTGGGTCATACACAGACCGTATGGATCGGATACAGGGCACAGGCAGGAGAGTGGTCAGTAAACAAGCTGGGTCTGGAAACAATCAGTGAAGCAAAAGCTAATGGAGCAGACAGAAGTGGAGGTCAGGAGTCAAGCCAAGGTTAGTGCAGGTAGAGTTCAGAGAGCAGTCAAGACAAGCCAGGTCAGCAACTGGAATCAGGATACAGAATCACAGGACACACAGGCAATGGCGACCCTAGGGGGGGGGCAGAGGGGGCCCTGACCCCCCCAACATTATGCTGGGCCCCACCATGTGCCCCCCCAAAAAAAAAAATTTTTTTTAATTTTTTTTTTTTTTTTTTTTTTTTTTACAAAAAGGCAATTTCTTTTTGTTTGTATTCATATCGGATGTGCCGCATCTTACTCGGGCCACTGCTGGGGTAAAACAGTCTCTATTGAGAGGGAGAACGTCCCCAGTGGGTGATTCCTCCCCCCTCCCTCTGCTCGCTGACACTGCCTAATGCGAGCGCTCACACAATCACGGCCGCCCGATCTGCTCCTTCCCCTGCATCCTCATTGGCAGGGAGAAGAGCCAGTTGCAGGAAGGACTCCACCAGGACTCTCAGTTACTGAAAAAACAGACTGAGGGCAGGGGCAGGACAGCAAGAGGAGGTTGGGGAACCCCACAGTGGCAGAACAGCAGGGCTCGGTGGCAAGACAACCTTTGCAACCCTGATAGTTCTCTCACTGCTTTGGACCCTTATATTTTCTTGGTATGCTGGTGACATATATCTCTTGTTTTCTGTCACCCTGGGGGGGCCCCAATACAGTAGGAAGGAAGCTCACTGCAGAACATGTGAAAGGGCCGTTGTGGGATCGTAGTAAAGGGGTAAAGGGCCCCAGGATAGATAGATAAAATATATATAGATAGATAGATAGATATACAGATATATATATATATATATATATATATATATATATATATATTTGCGTTTTATATTGCCCCCCTATTTTTGTCCCTGTCCCCCCATGTGCCCCCCCTAAATATGAAAGCTGGAGACGCCACTGCACACAGGAGGCTGAAGACAAATCGGCACTGATCCTGAGCACTGGCCCAGTATAAATAGCGCGTTTGGAGCCAACATCTGTCACAGGTTCACATGAGTGCCCACGCGCACGGGCATGCACGCGTGTGTGTGTGCACAAGTATGTGCATCAGCCAGTGCCCAATTCTGCGAGCACAAAAGGAAATATGTATTCGCCTGTGCACAGAAGTCCATTATGTGGAGCCATCTCCTCTTTTGGCATGCTCTTCCTTACCCCATCTCTATGCTGATGACACCCAAATCTATCCTTCTATACTTCACCTCACCCTTTCAATCTTCTTCATCATCACTAATTTACTGTCAATATGAATGTCACATTACTTCTCCTCCCATGTCCCTTCCCCTGACTTCTCCATCAAGATCTATAGCAGTCCGTCCCCTCATGCCAGGGTGCTATGTGCAATCCTGGACTCTGACCTCTCCTTTCAGCTCCACATCCAATCACTTTTTCCAAATCCTCACCTCCGTTACATTTCCAGAACACGACCGTTTTTAACCAACGACACATCCAAGCTGCTAATTTACTCTCTTGTCTCCTGCCTCAGCTACACACCTACTGTACCTCCTTGTTGGCCAACCTCTACAGAGGTGTTGTCTCTTCAGTCCACCATGAATGCTCCTGCCAGACTCATCCACCTTACCAATCACTCATTGCCCACCACCCATCTCTGATAATCCCCTCCATTGGTTTCCAATCACCCAATAAAAAAATGTAATATACGAACAGCAACCTACAAAGCCATCTGCAACTCTACCCCCGGCTACATCCCTAAGCTTGTCTCGTCCTTCCAGGACCTCCTGCTCTCTAGCTCCCTTGTCACCTCATCCCATGCTCGCCTCCAGGACTTCTTCAGAGCCTCTCCTATCCTCTGGTGCTCCCAAACTGTCTGGCTGTCTCCTACTCTCTCTTCAACCCATCTCTTTTGGGTAGCCTATCCTGTCTTCACCTAACTACTGAACTTCTACTTTCTTCATCGGCTCATCCCCCTCGTAATTGTTACCTTTTTTGTATCACTTTCCCCTTACTTTGGACCAGTCTTTTTCAACCAGTGTGTCTTCAAGTTTCTTCGGGGGTGCCTTGGCAAAATCCCTAGAAACTGCCCAAGCAGTGTATACAAGCCAGCAGGTGGATCAAGCCTCCTATTTAGTTACAAAAAAGTCACAGGTTTTCTTTGTTCGCTATTATAACCTTCCAGTCACTGGCGTCCTAACAAACAATAATGTCATTGGTTGATAAGGAGGACGTTTAGTGCCTGCACAGCATCCTTTTTTGCCCTTTCCCCCTGCCCATTTCTGTGTCAGCATTGGGATCACATTAGCTGAGTAAGGGAAAGATGAAGCTGCTAAACCAGCCTTTCTCGACCTTTTCAACACAGAGGAACCGTTGAAGTAACTTTCTAGTTTCAGGGAACCCCTGCTAAAAATGACTATATCTACAACCCATTATACATTAGTGTGGTGATCAGTGGGAAGAATGTTCCTTACATTGGTGATCAGTGAGAAGAATGTTCCTTACATTGGTGATCAGTGAGAAGAATGTTCCTTACATTGGTGATCAGTGGGAAGAATGTCTCTTACATTGGTGATCAGTGGGAAGAATGCTCCTCACATTGGTGATCAGTGAGAAGAATGTTCCTTACATTGGTGATCAGTGGGAAGAATGTTCCTTACATTGGTGATCAGTGAGAAGAATGTTCCTTACATTGGTGATCAGTGAGAAGAATGTTCCTTACATTGGTGATCAGTGAGAAGAATGTTCCTTACATTGGTGATCAGTGGGAAGAATGTCTCTTACATTGGTGATCAGTGGGAAGAATGCTCCTCACATTGGTGATCAGTGAGAAGAATGTTCCTTACATTGGTGATCAGTGGGAAGAATGTTCCTTACATTGGTGATCAGTGAGAAGAATGTTCCTTACATTGGTGATCAGTGGGAAGAATGTTCCTTACATTGGTGATCAGTGAGAAGAATGTTCCTTACATTGGTGATCAGTGAGAAGAATGCTCCTCACATTGGTGATCAGTGAGAAGAATGTTCCTTACATTGGTGATCAGTGGGAAGAATGTTCCTTACATTGGTGATCAGTGAGAAGAATGTTCCTTACATTGGTGATCAGTGAGAAGAATGTTCCTTACATTGGTGATCAGTGAGAAGAATGTTCCTTACATTGGTGATCAGTGAGAAGAATGTTCCTTACATTGGTGATCAGTGGGAAGAATGTTCCTTACATTGGTGATCAGTGGGAAGAATGTTCCTTACATTGGTGATCAGTGAGAAGAATGTTCCTTACATTGGTGATCAGTGAGAAGAATGTTCCTTACATTGGTGATCAGTGAGAAGAATGTTCCTTACATTGGTGATCAGTGGGGAGAATGTTCCTTACATTGGTGATCAGTGAGAAGAATGACCCTTACATTGGTGATCAGTGAGAAGAATGTTCCTTACATTGGTGATCAGTGGGGAGAATGTTCCTTACATTGGTGATCAGTGAGAAGAATGACCCTTACATTGGTGATCAGTGAGAAGAATGTTCCTTACATTGGTGATCAGTGGGGAGAATGTTCCTTACATTGGTGATCAGTGAGAAGAATGTCCCTTACATTGGTGATCAGTGAGAAGAATGTTCCTTACATTGGTGATCAGTGAGAAGAATGCTCCTTACATTGGTGGGAATAATTGCCCCTTTACAGATGGCTAAAAAGATCAATGGTGTCAGTGGGAACTTATCTGAGAGGCAGAGATTGCTCAAGAAACCCCTTGCAACTTCTGGAGGAACGCTATGGTTCCATGGGACCCTGGCAGAAAAACCCTGTGCTAAGCTATAGTCCTTGCCACCTCTGTAACCTTTCCCAGGATCCCTTACCATATGCTCTCTCCTATCATGGGTTTGGTTGCTGCTAGGTACAGAATGGTGCACGGGAGAGGTCCTAGGGGCTGCTGGAAAATAAACAAAGACGTTTGAGGTTTTTCTTATCTCTTCTTATTAAGTCAGTCTTTGTGTGTTTTTTCCTCTCTTTAGAAAAAGTTGCCTCTAATTACACTGGCGCAATGTCTCATGGAAGGATCAGCTGTACTGGGAGATGATACTTTGCTTGGGTGAGTTCATCGTGTTCCTCTTAGTGGAGTTGAAGGTGGCCGGCCGCCTTCTGGCGGTGAAGTATTTAAAAAGGAAGTCTGCTCTACACAGATCTACATGTTGTCTTGTTGTAGGAAGATGCTGAAGCTGTGCGGAGAGACTGAGGACAAACTAGCGCAGGAGCTCATCAACTTTGAGCAGGAGGTGGAGAGAGATGTGGTGGAGCCATTGTTCGTCCTTGCTGAGGTAAAGGGGTGTAATGAAAATAGATTTTTTTTTATTTTAACAAAGTATTTTTGCTATGTTTTCCTTTTTTATATAGTAAAAAAAAAACTGAAGAAATTAAATACCACCAAAATAAAGCTCTAGCTGTACAATGTTGCACAAACAAGTAATTGTCAGTCAAACTATCACAACACTGAAAACTGAAACATCTCCTGCTGCTGAAGGGGTATTACATGCTGGTACTCAAGTGGGTTAATTTCCACTTTAAAGGCCACTTTTAGAACTTCAGCCATGTGACCATAATCCAAGACTTGTAAAGAGGCGCTCGAAGCACTTATGAAAATCACTCCCGTGATTCCCGCTGCCGGCGCCCCCAGAAGCTCATCCCAACTTACTTTAATACAAAAGGTAAAAAGAAAAATCGGGAGCCCCAAACAAAGGACAGCCACATCAATAAATAAGTGTCTTCTGCCTGTGTACTCCCAGGCCATGGCCCCACTGACGCATTTCGCCCCATTGAAGTAATGATGGACAAGGAAACACTGTATTTGCCTAATTGTATTTTTACTCTTTGCCCAGCTGCTCTTTATTTGTATGATTCTGTTCAGTTTCTCAACGGCGGCCTATGATGCATAAAACCCGGACAGCAGCGTTGCACTCCCACACCTACGATCAAGCCCTGGGAGCGGGGCGAAACGCGTCACAGGGGCGTGGCCTGAGAATAGACAGGCTGAAGCCGATGCTCATTTATTAAGGTGGCTGTTCTTGGTGTGCGGCTTCCTATTTCTTTTTTTTTTTTAAACTCTTTTTATTGCAAGAGCTAAAAATACAGTATACAAGGTTGACCAAAGCTTATTGTCCATAAAAGGTATCGCAATATCAAGGCAAATAACGAAGACAATGTGTCTCAAAACCGTAGAGACCAATCAAACATAAACCAGGTCAGATGTAACAATATGTGTAGACCGTGATAGCATACACGACGTACAATGACTACAATAGAAACTATTATGACATCGATTTATTGGGCAAGGGGATTCCAAATCGTGGTAAGAAACTCTATATGGTCAGGGTGAAGGAGCTCCAAATGTCCCAAATTTTGTTGTACTTTTTAGGACATCCTCTGTGTTCAAACACCAATTTATCACAGGGTAGAATTGGGTAACTGACTATATCCATTGGTGAACTGAAGGAGAGGGGTGGGTTGGATCCACTTAAGGGCGATTGATTTCCTAGCCAGGAAAAGCGTTTCTCTTAATAATGTTCTCATATATCGAGGCCAAATCTCCTCATCAAGGATACCCAAGGGACACACCTCTGGTGTTAGGGGCACAGGGACAGACAACACTGCAGACAGAACCTCTAACACCTTTTGCCAGAACCTAGTGATAATTGGGGCACTGCCAAATTATGCAGTATCTCACAAAAGTGAGTACACCCCTCACATTTTTGTAAATTTTTTTTATTCTATCTTTTCATGTGACAACACTGAAGAAATGACACTTTGCTACAATGTGAAGTAGTGAGTGTACAGCTTGTATAACAGTGTAAATTTGCTGTCCCCTCAAAATAACTCAACACACAGCCATTAATGTCTAAACCGCTGGCAACAAAAGTGAGTACACCCCTAAGTGAAAATGTCCAAATTGGGCCCAATTAGCCATTTTCCCTCCCCGGTGTCATGTGGCTCGTTAGTGTTACAAGGTCTCAGGTGTGAATGGGGAGCAGGTGTGTTAAATTTGGTGTCCATACTGGTCACTGGAAGTTCAACATGGCAAAGAACTCTCTGAAGATCTGAACAAAAGAATTGTTGCTCTACATAAAGATGGCCTAGGCTATAAGAAGATTGCCAAGACCCTGAAACTGAGCTGCAGCACGGTGGCCAAGACCATACAGCGGTATAACAGGACAGGTTCCACTCAGAACAGGCCTCGCCATGGTCGACCAAATAAGTTGAGGTCACGTGCTCAGCGTCATATCCAGAGGTTGTCTTTGGGAAATAGACGTACGAGTGCTGCCAGCATTGCTGCAGAGGTTGTAGGGGTGGGGGGTCAGCCTGTCAGTGCTCAGACCATACGCCGCACACTGCATCAAATTGGTCTGCATGGCTGTCATCCCAGAAGGAAGCCTCTTCTAAAGATGATCTATAAGAAAGCCCGCAAACAGTTTGCTGAAGACAAGCAGACTAAGGACATGGATTACTGGAACCATGTCCTGTGGTCTGATGAGACCAAGATAAACTTATTTGGTTCAGATGGTGACAAGCGTGTGTGGGGGCAACCAGGGGAGGAGGACAAAGACAAGTGTGTCTTGTCTACAGTCAAGCATGGTGGTGGGAGTGTCATGGTCTGGGGCTGTATGAGTGCTGCCGGTGTTCTGCCGAGAAAGTTCCCCTCGGCGGAAAAGGACCCCCCTCTACTGCGCAGGCGCGGCGCTTGCTCAGTAGGAGCCGGCGGAAATAGCCGAAGCCGAATAGAATAGAAATCAGCTGTACACAGCGCCTGTAAGAGGGCCCCTCGTGGGGTCGCTTAGGTGGGGCTTGAACCTGGACCCAGGGCGCAGGCGCCGTGTACAGCTTAATGAACTTTTTCTGCTTCGGCTATTTTTGGCGGCTCCTATTCGTACGTACTGCGCAAGCGCTGCGCCTGCGCAGTACAGGGGGGTCCTTATCCGCCGGGGGAACTTTCTCGGCAAGACACCGTCACTGGGGAGCTACAGTTCATTGAGGGAACCATGAATGCCAACATGTACTGTGACATACTGAAGCAGAGCATGATCCCCTCCCTTCAGAGACTGGGCCGCAGGGCAGTATTCCAACATGATAACCACCCCAAACACACCCCCAAGACGACCACTGTCTTACTAAAGAAGCTGAGGGTAAAGGTGATGGACTGGCCAAGCATGTCTCCAGACCTAAATCCTATAGAGCATCTGTGGGACATCCTCAAACGAAGGTGGAGGAGCGCAAGGTCTCTAATATCCACCAGCTCCGTGATGTCATCATGGGGGAGGGGAAGAGGACTCCAGTGACAACCTGTGAAGCTCTGGTGACCTCCATGCCCAAGAGGGTTAAGGCAGTGCTGGAAAATAATGGTGGCCACACAAAATATGGACACTTTGGGCCCAATTTGGACATTTTCACTTAGGGGTGTACTGACTTTTGTTGCCAGCGGTTTAGACATTAATGGCTGTGTGTTGAGTTATTTTGAGGGGACAGTAAATGTACACTGTTATACAAGCTGTACACTCACTACTTTACATTGTAGCAAAGTGTCATTTCTTCAGTGTTGTCACATGAAAAGATAGAAGAAAATATTTACAAAAATGTGAGGGGTGTACTCACTTTTGTGAGATACTGTACAATTTGGTGACGGTATACGATGCATAGCATGCAGTCTAATTTGGACTTAGGTATTATTTGGTGAAACGTATAGTTGGGTTAGCCTATTATTGATTGCAGGTGACACAAACAAGTGAGAAGAGCACGCTTCCTCCCAATCATCATCTGGGAGGTTAGGAATGAGCGCTTGCCACTTAGTTCGGACCTCCAGTGGTGTAGACGTCAAGGTGGCATGTACCAGATGTCTGAGATCAGACCCTTAGGGCCTTGTGATTTTTAAGATCCTTATCATCTCGTAGTCAGAGAATCTGCTGCCAGAGCTCCCACATTGTGCACCCAGTGCATGACGGAGCTGCAGAAAAGGTTATGCGTGCCATTTCATATTTATCCTGTAAACCTGCAAATGGATGTAACGCGTCATTGTCATATAATGCAGCTGGAGTAAGTCCCCCTGGCTTCCTATTTCTTACCTCAACTCCGTTATCAAATAATGATGCATTCTTATGCCGCGTACACACGGTCGGACTTTTCGTCTACAAAAGTCAGACAGCCTGTCCGACAGACTTCCGGCAGACTTTCGGCGGACTTTCGACGGACTTGCGGCGGACTTTCTAACGAACAGACTTGCCTACACACGATCACACAAAAGTCCGTCGAATTCTTACGTGATGACGTACACCGGACTAAAATAAGGAAGTTCATAGCCAGTAGCCAATAGGTGCCCTAGCGTGGCTTTTTGTCCGTCGGACTAGCACACAGACAAGCGGATTTCGGGGTCCGTCGTAGTTACGAAGTAAAGATTTGAAGCATGTTTCAAATCTAAAGTACGTCGGATTTGAGGCTAAAAAAGTATGTTGAAAGTCCGGAGAAGCCCACACACGATCGGATTACCAGCCAGCTTTAGTCCGTCAGCGTCCGTTGGACTTTTGTAGACGAAAAGTCCGACCGTGTGTACGCAGCATTAGTGTGTTCTTCTTTGAATTCATAGTATTGTTCCAGTTTTAGACTGACCCTGCTATGCCTTTTATAAATTCAGATCTTGGGTCTTGCTGCATGGTGACAGGTCCTCTTTTATTCTTTTCAGGTGGACATTCCTAACATCCAAAAACAGAGGAAGCACTTAGCCAAATTAGTCCTGGATATGGATTCTTCTAGAGCGAGGTGAGGCCACGTTCCTTTCCTGACGGTTCATTCAGCTCAGTTTGGAACTTTGCAACTGATTTCAGCTGAACTTTGTGGTCGAAATCCAGCTACCCTTACCCCTTTGGTGCTCCATCAATCGGATGTGCCCCGACCCCATCACTTACAATACTACTACTGACAAGGTTCAATATCTCGCATAATACAAAGATGATTCAAAGTAGTATGGTCGTGTAAGGCAAGACAGCAATGATAGACATTTCTAAATTAGTCGTATAGACCAGTGATGACGAACCTTGGCACCCCAGATGTTTTGGAACTACATTTCCCATGATGCTCATCTACACTGCAGAGTGCACGAGCATCATGGCAAATGTAGTTCCAAAACATCTGGGGTGCCAAGGATCGCCATCACTGCTATAGACCAACATTTTAATTTTTCGAAGCTCATGTAGCTTCTTAGCTTCTTTAAAATAGGCATATTCCAGTAGACTTCCAACCATGTTTAAGGATTCCATACAGGTTGTTCCATATGAAGTCTTTCTTCTAGGAGTTGAACTCAAGACCTCAGACCTCCAAGGGGAGAGTGCTAAGAACCACCAAGTCATCATGAATGTGGCACAAATCTGTAAACGGGGGGGGGGGGGTTATCCTTAATTTTAAGATAGCAGACGAGTCATGCAAAGATCTTCTGTCCACCTGATGCCAAAGGTTTGTAGGCCATATATAGAGGGGATCTACCGTTTTGGTAGCAGTTTGGAGCTTGTTTGCTCTTAGCAGTGCGAGATATGGAAGCTACGGCTTGTGAACTGCTTTGGTGGGTCAGTCTGCCGCAGCCTCCGGGCAGAACCATCCCTGCGTATCCATCACTCGCTGTGCGGTTAGACAATCGGCAGTGTGTGACTCACAATTGTTGTCTCCGGAGCTTTGTGGAAAATTAAGCAGATTTGATCTATTGATTCTCCCTGCTGCTGGAATGAGTCAGCGGCTCGCAAGGAACACGAGTGCTGTGCGTGATTGAAAAAAGGAAAGTCGGAGAATAACCTGCACAGACAACCACAGAAAGCAAAGGAAGAGTCATTATGGGGGTGTGAAGGAAATGTCACATCGCTAATCATTTTTATAGATATGAATATGGAAATTAAAGGGTAATCCCACCTCTTGATCAAGCTATTGTACCGCTCTCAAACCCTTCGCAAACAAACTGCCTCCTGCTACAGCCAAATATTTTACTTTTTGACTCATCAGTCCAGAGCACCTGCCGCCATTCTTCTGCACCCCATTTCCTATGTGTTTTGCGCATAGGACATGGAAACCGGGCTACGCGTCTCAACTGTGCATGAATCTACCAATTATTAGGTCTGGCGATGTGGGCTTTCAAGAGCAGTTGTCAGCTTGGTCCTCTTAAATTTTCCACCTACACACACCTACTGATACCCTCGCTTCTTTGCAAGCCCTTGGAAAGATTGGTACCTCAGGCTGTAGGGGAGCACGTGCCCCTCTCTATTTCCTCTGGACTTTTCTTCAAATAGAACCTTACACTTTGTCACTCTGCACAGATCCCTATGTGATAAAGTTACAGTAAATGAAGGCCCCTGACATTGAAATGTTCTCTTTTTGTTGGCGGGTCACAGGTGGCAGCAGTCTGCAAAGTCATCCGGTATCTCTAGCAATGTGCAGCCCTCTGGAGCAAAGGCTGACGCATTGAGGGAAGAGATGGAAGAGGCAGCGAACCGCGTGGAGATCTGTAGGGTGAGTGGAACCTCGCTTGTCACTTCTCTCGACATAATGTGTCAAAACTAACTGTGTGTTTGTACTTCCAGGATCAGTTGTCAGCAGATATGTACAACTTTGTGGCCAAAGAAATAGACTATGCAAACTATTTTCAGACGGTAAGTGTAGAGAATTCAATGCGATTGCTAGAGGTTTTGGGGGCTGAACCTTATTTTAGCCAATGGGAACCTTTAGAACATTCCCTGGATTTTACAATGAATTCATTTTCTTATCTCCCAGCTTATAGAGGTTCAGGCTGAGTACCACAGGAAGTCTCTCGCGTTCTTGCAAGCCGTGTTGCCCCAGATCAAAGCCCATCAAGGTGTGTGTTGAAACGTGTTGCCTAATCTGACATGTATTTCAGGTATAGTGTTTTAAGGGTTGGTCATCCGCAGTACGGCCTTGGATATGGATTGGCTGGTATATTTGTGGTAGTGTGGAACCAACAGGAATGAGAAATCATTTTAATGTTTAGATAAAAAGTTAGTTCTCCTTCAATGAGGTTAACCTGTGGTGGAAGTATAGTGTGCATGGACCTGGTTCTGGTCCTAGGCTGCTACCTCTATGACCACCAAAGTTGGACCGTTCATCAGATGATCAGTTCTTGGGTTTGTGGTTGGGAGGGCCTAGTAGTACAAAAGTTCGCCTCTCTTGGTGATTCGTTTCAAATATTGATTGATTTAAGAACGTCAGATACAACCAAAGCGTTTTTGGAGAAAAAGGCCTCCTCTTTTTCAGGACTTGGACAAACAGTTCAAAATAAAATCCAAACCAAGTTCTCTAGAAGACCTGGATTAAGACTAGGATTAGGCTTTGATCATCAGTGTATCCTAGTAGCAATAAGGTCGACTGGGTATTGACTGGGACCAGTTTATTTAAAAAGAGCAGGGGGTCAAGTGGTGTGGTGCCCAAGCTGGTTTCTTTGGGTTTGAGGATTAATAATAGTAAATATTGAGGTGTTCCAGAGGGAGTAGTACATTTTCCCGCACGAGGCAAAAATGAGAGCATGTCATGTTTTGGTAGGCTGAACCACCGACAAACGTGGCCCATTCAAGTAGATACGACCATGTCGGAACCTCCCTGGAACCACATATAATGCATGTGGTTACAGTATGGTGCTGCTGGCCTTCACTGGTTAAAACCGACATTCAGGAGGTAGCATATCGCCTCTCAAATGCCCCTCAAAATAATCCACTGCAGATCGCTTTGCAGAGGGGCCATAATTGACAACGCACATGTAGACGAACCTTTAAAGCTGAGCTTCAGGCATACTGTATCCTGTATAAAAGATACAATTTAATAGGCACCTCATTAATAAAACAGATCCTTGAATTTTGGAAATGCCTACCCGACATTGACTTGGCATCGGCCCCTTGCAATCCTCGTACAGGAGAGCCGACATTGGGAGAAGGAGAGGCAGGACTGGGAGCCAATTGGGTGTGTTGCATGCAAATGTCTGACAAGAAACATGCCGATAGGAGGAGAAAGCAGTGTGAGCAGACAGAGGAGCTCATCATCTACTGCTGCTCCTTCACTGACCTATCAGCAGGCTTGGGGGTGGAGAGAGGACACCACCCTTCTAGTGTATGGAATGGTAACTGGGAAAGTGATGTCATCAGTCTGCCTGCACTGTGTGGCAGAAATTAATAAATCTGAGAATTGATGAACAGAAATGTAAACATTTTGGCAGGTTAAATAGCCTCCAGATACAGTGCCTTGAAAAAGTATTCATACCCCATTTTGTCATGTTGCAACCAAAAACGTAAATGTATTTTTTTGGAATTTTATGTGACAGACCAACACAAAGTGGCACAATGATAAATGATACAAATAAATATGTGAAAAGTGTGTGTGTGTGTGTGTGGGGGGGCATTTGTATGGCGCCCCCCGGAGTCAATACTTTGTAGAACCCCCTTTCTCTACAAGTCTTTTTGGGGATGTCTCTACCAGCTTTGCACATCTAGAGAGGACATTTTTTGCCCATTCTTCTTTGCAAAATATCTCAAGCTCTGTCAGATTGGATGGAGAGCGTCTGGGAACGGCAATTTTCAAGTCTTGCCACAGATTCTCAATGGGATTTAGGTCTGGACTGTGACTGGGCCATTCTAACACATGAATATGCTTTGATGTAAACCATTCCATTGTAGCTCTGGCTGGATGTTTCGGGTCGTTGTCCTGCTGGAAGGTGAACCTCCGCCCCAGTCTCAAGTCTTTTGTAGACTTTAACAGGTTTTCTTCTAAGATTGTCCTGTATTTGTCTCCATCCATCTTCCCATCAACTCTGACCAGCTTCCCTGTCCCTGCTGAAGAAAAGCATCCCCACCACATGATGCTGCCACCACCATGTTTCACGGTGGGGATGGTGTGTTCAGGGTGATGTGCAGTGTTGGTTTTTCCTCCACACATAGCGCCTTCTTCCACATGTTTGCTGTGTCCTCCACATGGCTTCTCACAAACTACAAACAGGACTTCTTATGACTTTCTTTCACCAATGTCTTTCTTCTTGTCACTCTTCCATAAAGGGCAGATTTGTGGAGAACACGACTAATAGTTGTCCTGTGGACAGATTCTCCCACCTGAGCTGTGGATCTCTGCAGCTCCTCCAGAGTTACCATGGACCTCTTGGCTCTTCTCTGATGAATGCTCTCCTTGCCCGGCCGGTCAGTTTAGGTGTAAGGAAAAAACAGGGAGGGGGAGGCGCCGACTTGAGTGTAGTATTAAAATGATGACTTTAATAGGATAAGATTAAAAACACTTACAAGATGATAGAAGATGCTCGTCAAAGTAAAGTGCAGTCCCGGCATTCCACATGGCTCTGTGGGTCCCACCACTGTTCCGGATAGCTGGAAAGGATTGAGCAGCTGGTTGGAATGGATCACAGTGTTTCTCCAGGAGCAAAGGAACCAAGCAGCTACACACAGACCAGCATGGACCATGGAACAGGAAGTGATGTCACCGGCATCTGATTGGACCTAGGCAGGGCTGGAATCTTGTCGATCAGGGCTGCAGTGATGAAAGGCTACGTGCTCAGGGCTGACTGCTCCTTCTATTGGCCACTAAAGGGCCAATAGAGGCCAATAGAAGGAGATTCGATCGTGTGTGGGCTTCATCGGACCTTCTGACGAACCTTAGAAATTAGAACATGTTTCAAATCTTTCCGACGGACTCAATTCCTATCAAAAAAAAGGTTCGTCTGTATGCTAGTCCGACGGACCAAAAACGACGCAAGGGCAGCTATTGGCCACTGGCTATTGAACTACCTTTTTCTTGTCCGGTCGTACGTCATCACGTTCGAATCAGTCGGACTTTGGTGTGATCGTGTGTAGACAAGTCTGTTTTGTCGGAACTCCATCGAAAATTCCTTCGGAGTTCAGTCCGGCAAAAAGTTTGCTCGTGTGTACGCGGCATAGCCAACCTCTGAGGGCTTCACAGAACAGCTGTATTTATACTGAGACTAAATGACACACAGGTGGACTCTATTTACTAATTAGGTGACTTCTGGAGGCAATTGGTTCCTCTAGATTTTAGTTAGGGGTATCAGAGTAAAGGGGGCTGAATACAAATATCCCCCCCCCCCCACACACACACACATTTCACATATTTATTTGTATCATTTATCATTTTCCTTCCACTTCACAATTATGAGCCACTTTGTGTTGGTCTATCACATAAAATCCCAATAAAATACATTTACGTTTTTTGGATGTAACATGACAAAATGTGGAAAATTTCAAGGGGTGTGAATACTTTTGCAAGGCACTGTATGCCTTTCACCTGTGTATTTTCCTGTCTGGAGTTCAGCTCTAGGGCTGCGTTCACACCTGAGCGTCGCACTTTTGAGCGTTTTTATGTGCGTTTTGGGCGTTTTTGTACTTTTTGAGTCTTTGAGCTTTGGAGTTTTTATTAGAGACAAATATCTTCCATTTCATCATTTGTTGCTATGTTTTTCAGCTTTTTCTTCTTTTATTTTTTTATTTATTTATATTCTTATTTATTTATTTTTTAGTTTTTTGTTTGGTTGGGTTAGACTTTGGCGTTTAGACTTGGGTTTGGGGTCAAGGGTTCATTCATTTATTTTATGTATTATTATTATTATTATTATTATTTAGTGTTAATTTATTATTATTTTTTATTATTATTATTAAAGATGTGTGTTCTAAATGGCAGGCTGCTCAACCAAAAAATTCAAAGCAACCAATCGGGAATCAGCCTCTAGTATTATCGTTTTCGGCAGACCACTGTAAGCTGCTCTCTGGTTGTTGCGATTTTTCTCGCAGACGAATGGGTATTGTGGAATTTAATTTCCAACCGTCCGTTTTTCTTGTCTGTCCTCCACAGAGGCCTGGATAGAAAAGCCATCATTCGGGAAGCCTTTGGAGGAGCATCTGACGGTGAGCGGCCGGGAGATTTCGTTCCCCATCGAGGCCTGCGTCACCATGCTGCTGGAGTGCGGAATGCAAGAGGAGGTAAGACGAAACATCTGCCCCCCCCCCATCCCCCCATCGATTCACCCTAACGAGTCCCTGGTGTGCCGGCACGTCACCAGCTCTCCCAGTATACGCAGCGTTTCCCCTCCAGTATGGGAGTGATTCGACGCTGCACCTCCCCCGCCTCTAATGTGTGGAAATTGTGCTAAAGGTAACATTTCTTATCATTCATATCGACCAATCAGATTCCTCGATTTCCCATCAAACCCGGTCTGTAGAAGTGACATGTGGAAGATGCTTGTTGTCTTTGGGGGGAGGGGAGGGGTGACCGGTAAAGTCGATGAGCGCTAAACTTTCCTAGAAAGTTATTTTTAGTATTTTTTTATTTTTTTTAAAGTATTATTTAATCACTGAAAGTAAAATTGCCCTTTACAATAAGCTCCACCCACATAGTGTCATTTTTTTATTTCTCTTATTTTAGGACCCCAATTCTTATCCCTTGATGCCTTTTTTTTTTTTTTTTTTTTTTTTTTTTTTACTCTTACTCTTTTGGAGGGCATCCTGTGCACAGCAGTGGAGCCACTTGCTCTGTGCCCGGCCGGCATGTGCAAAGTAGGGGCCACTGGTACCATCTGCTGTCCCGTACACTGGGGGGGGGGGGCTCCTGTCTTGGCACTGTGCCTGTGCAGGTATGGGCACCCTGGGCGGGGGGGATTGGTGCTGTCTGTCTGACCCAAACACTGTAGGGGCTCCTGTATTGGCAATGTGCCTAGCATGTATGGGCTCCCTGGGCGGGGGGGGCACTGGTACCATCTGCTGGCCCATACACTGTAGGCGCTCCTGTATTGGCACTGTGCCTGGCAGGTATGGGCGCCATAGGGGGGGTACTGGTGCTGTCTGCCTGGCCCGTACACTGTAGGGGCTCCTGTATTGGCACTGTGCCTGGCAGGTAGGTGCGCCCTGTGGGGGGGGCACTGGTACCATCTGCTGGCCCATACACTGTAGGGGCTCCTGTATTGGCACTGTGCCTGGCAGGCATGGGCGCCCTGGAGGAGGGGGGTGCACTGGTGCTGTCTGTCTGGCCCGTACACTGTAGGGGCTCCTGTCTTGGCACTGTGCCTGGCAGGTAGGTGCGTCCTGTGGGGGGGAGGGGGGCACTGGTACCATCTGCTGGCCTATACACTGTAGGGGCTCCTGTCTTGGCACTGTGCCTGGCAGGCATGTGCACCCTGGGCGGGTGGGGTAATTGATGCTGTCTACCTGGCCCAAGCACTGTAGGCCCAAGCACTATATTGGCAATGAGCCTGGCAGGTATGGGCGCCCTGGGGGGGGGTGGGGGGGTGTGCACTGGTGCTGTCTGCCTGGCCCATACACTGTAGGGGCTCCTGTATTGGCACTGTGCCTGGCAGGTAGGTGTGCCCTGGGGGATATTCTTTCACGCTGACCGTACGAACATATGTGTTCTCAGGTTGAAGGGGTTGTACCGGAGTGAGGCCTGCAGCTGCACGCATCGTCTCAGTACTGTGTTTTTTTTGGGGGGGGGGCCAGCGGTTGGCTTTCTTGGGATAACAACCGATGTGGCTAAAAGCCGCTTGGCTGTTATCCTGAGAAGCGGGGAGGGAACGTCCCATCGGGAGGCCGGAGCGACCAGCCGACACGCCAGCCGGCTGGCCGAAGACCCAAATGAAGCCGGAATCGGCTTTGATCGGGTCTCGGGTCTAGTACCCGGACGCAACGTTATGACATCACTTCTGGTTTACTCGGCTGCCGATGGCGTTTGATTTTTGAAAAATCCCCAGTATTCCAAAACACAGATTTTGTTTTTTTGAATACTTTTAAGTGCAAAGGAGGGATTTGGGGTCTTATAGATCCCTCCATTAAGAGGACCTGTCACCACCTATTACTGTCACATGGGATGCTTACATTCCTTCTGACAGCAATAAAAATGATCAGATTTTTTTTTTTTTAAAAGACACTTTCATGAATTAAAAAAAAAAAAAAAAAACAGTAAAGTTAGCCCAATGTTTTTGTAGAATGTTAAAGATGATGTTACGCCGAGTAAATAGATAACCAACATGTCACGCAATGAAACTGCGCACACTCGTGGAATGGCGACAAACTACGGTACTTAAAAATATTCACAGGCGACGGTTTAAAAATTTCTACAGGTTACCAGTTTTAGAGTTACAGAGGACGTCTAGCGCTAGAATTATTGCTCTCGCTCTAACGATCGTGTGTTGGTTTGAACGCCGTTTACCGTCCTTCCATGCTCGCGCGCAGAAGCAAACGCATACGTAAGTCGCGCCCGAAAATGTAAAAGGTGTTCAAACCACATGTGAGGTATCCACGCGAACGTTAGAGCGAGAGCAATAATTCTAGCCCTAGACCTCCTCTGTAACTCTAAACATGTAACCTGTAGAAATGTTTAAAGCGTTGCCTATGGAGATTTTTAAAAGTGACATGTTGGGTATCTATTTACTTGGCGTAGCCTCATCTTTCACATTCTACAAAAACAATGGGCTAACTTTACTGTTTTTTATTTTTATTTTTTAAAGGGGTTGTAAAGGTACGTGTTCTTTCACCTTAATGCATCCTATACATTAAGGTGAAAAAACACCTTGAAGTCACCAGCCCCCCAGCCCCCCCCCCCCCCCCCCCCGTTTTACTTACCTGAACCATGAATTTTCGTTGTCGCGTCCCCGCCGTCCCTCTCCCCACGGATTCCCGGCTCTTGATTGGATAGATTGATAGCAGTGCAGCCATTTCCCCCTGCTGCTGTCAATCAAATCTAATGACGCGGGGGGCGGGGCCGAGTCCTGCATTCGGCCTCTATGGACACCGTATCCTGGACTCGGGAGTGTGCCCGCAGGGTAACCCCCTCGGGAGAGCGCTTCTCCAAGGGGGGCTATCTAATGCGGGGAGGAGCCGCCGAGGGACTCCAGAAATGGATGTTCGGGGCCACTCTGTGCAAAACGAGCTGCACGGTGGAGATAAGTATAATATATTTGTTATTTTAAAAAAATTTAAAAACTATCCTTTTAGTATCACTTTAAATTCATGAAAGTGTTTGTTTGTGTTTGTATTTTTTTTTTTTTCAAAAAAAATTGCGTTTGAAAGACCGCTGCACAAATACCATTTGACATTAAAATATTGGAATGATTCCCATTTTACTCTCTAGGGTCTCTGCTAAATATATATATATACTGTATTTATTGGCGTATAACACTCACTTTTTCACCATGAAAATCGGGTGCAAATAGCGCGTGCGTGTTATACGCCAATACTTTAGTTTTAGCTGCCTCAGAGGGGACGGGGAGGGGGGCGGGACGAGCGCCGTCAGATTACATACAGTGAGAATCTCCTGTTTACTTGGTAGCCTCTGTAATAGGAAGTCCCGTCTCCTGGGCTGCCATTGGACCATTGTTCTGTCTATCATAGGAGATTCTCACTGTATGTAATCTGTCGGCGCTCGTCCCGCCCCCCTCCCTGTCCCATCTAGGCTGCAGATGGGCATCGATCAGGCTGCACTGATGGCAATGGTGAGGCTGCTGCATTGATGGCAAGGGTGAGGCTGCAGATGGGCATCGATCAGGCTGCACTGATGGCAATGGTGAGGCTGCTGCATTGATGGCAAGGGTGAGGCTGCAGATGGGCATCGATCAGGCTGCACTGATGGCAATGGTGAGGCTGCTGCATTGATGGCAAGGGTGAGGCTGCAGATGGGCATCGATCAGGCTGCACTGATGGCAATGGTGAGGCTGCTGCATTGATGGCAAGGGTGAGGCTGCAGATGGGCATTGATCAGGCTGCATTGATGGCAATGGTGAGGCTGCTGCATTGATGGCAAGGGTGAGGCTGCAGATGGGCATTGATAAGGCTGCATTGATGGCAATGGTGAGGCTGCAGATGGGCACTGACCCTTATTTTGCTTCAAAGTTCCTTATTTAAAATTTAAGTTTTTTTTCCTGAAACTTCCCTCTTAAAATGATTGTGCGTGTTATACGCCGATAAATACGGTATATAATATATTTTTATATATATATAAAATCTCTAAGTAATTTTCTAACAAAAAATACAGGTTTTAAGCCACAAATGTCAGAAAAAAAGGCTTAGGTGTGAAAGGGTTAAACTCCAAACTTTCTGCATGAATGAATGGCAAACGCGGCCCAATGCTCTACTACTGATTTTGTACATCTAAATGTTTGGGGGGGGGATCATTCAATCCAAAATTCTCTCAATGACAAACGATCGATATTAGATGACCGCAGCCTCTCCCCGATCCGTGGTATCCGGCACTGATCCGCTCCCATGTAGTCCTCGCTGTCCTCCCAGAACGTTTCTCCCGGTGAGGTCAGAGGGAAGGGAAGAGGCAGGAACATCGGCGTATCGTCCTTTGAAATCCCCCATCTGGGATTGATTTCCACTTCCTGTGTGGGAGCCTTCTGACATTCCTGGCGGTGTTTCATCTCCCCGAGTATCCGCTGTGCTCGGCTTAGTCCGCCACTTATCGGGATCACCAGTCACATTAACCTCCATGGGCCTGTTTTGTGAGATTTGGATTGCCTGTGATCAAAAGATTTAAAGCTTAACTCCGTGTTCTTTAAACAAAAACTCCAATGATCACAGTTATGTCTTTAAAAAAAAAAAAAAACATAAACACCTAAATTTAAAGTAGACTCTTCCCCCCCCCCCCCCCCCCCTTCCCTTCTCCTTACAAAGAAGAAAAATTGTCAATGCGAATCCTTGTACATATGGAAACAAGTCAATGTATAAATCTTTATACATTGACTTGTTTCCTATATGTACAAGGATTCGCATTGACAATTTTTCTTCTTTTTAAGGCGAGGGGGGGGGTCTACTTTAAATTTAGGTATTTATGTTATTTTTAATTAATTTAATTAAACACGCCTTCTTTCCTAGCGTGCCACATTCTCACCGTATCTCTTCTGTCTGTGCTGCCATGTTCACAAAATCCGTCATTAATTGGACGGCTTCTTTTTATATTCTGAGCCGGCCCACCGATGTTCAGCGCCGCCATGTTCAAAAAAAAAAATACATCGCCAGTGGTCAGCTGCTTCTTCCTTATTCGGCGTCGTCCTGCATTGGCGTGTTTAAAAAAAAAAAAAAAACGTAATCGGTGAACAACTTCTTTCTTATTTGGCCTACAGATCAGTGACGGCGCATCCATTAAGGGCGCACGGGCGCCACCCCCTCTGGCATAGCATGAATCTATCTATGGCAGCCGTGGCCACTCACTATTCAGGCGTCCGGCCCCTTTTCAGACGCCGGGCGCATTAATTACAGAGGAAGGGGTGTATTTTTGAAGCACCTGATTAGAGCCATAGGCTCTAACAGGCTTCAAAATGGGGTGGACTCGGAGTGCAGAGCATTGCGCTCGGAGCCCACCCAGCTGTGCATTAGAAAAGCCAATGAAGATTCGCCTTTCTTACACTGAACCGCCTCTCGGCCAATCAGGAAGCGAGGGTCTAATACCTGATTGGCTGAAAAAGCAGACGCTCCTATTGGACGCCTAGCAGGAAGAAAGAAGAAATGCATGGAGGCCACAGCTTGCCACTGCCTGACCCGCTGTCCATTGCACAGCTCGCCGCCGTCACCCCCTGCCTGACCCACCACCAAGATGGGGTAAGTGCTGGTCAGACGGCGGGGGGGGGTCACAGTGGCTGCATTTGGTGGTCACAGTGGCTGCATTTGGTGGGCACAGTGGCTGCATTTGATGGGCACAGTGGCTGCATTTGCTGGCACAGGCTGCAATTGATGGGGTTTTTTTTCAGTTTGTTTTTGAGCACCAGTCGCCACTGCTACAGATGTCCTGTACTGGCATGTTAAAAAAAAACTAATTCATCAATGGCCAGCTTCTCCTTGGACATCAGTAGGCCAGCACAGAATAAACAAGGAGAAGCCAGCCATAGATTATATATATATATATAATTTTTTTTTTTATTTTTTTTTTTAACATGCCGGCACAGGACATCCGTAGGCTGGCATAGAATAAGAAAGAAGTTGTCCACTGATTTACATATTTTTTTGATCGTGCCAATGCAGCACGACACAGATTACGGAAGTAGAAGCAGACCACTAATGACCTATTTTTTAAACATGCATCAGTGGTCAGATTCTTCTTCCTTATTCTGTAGCCAGCACAGAATAAACCACGCTGGAATGTTGAGAAAATATGTTATCAGTGGCCAACTTCTTCTTTCCTATTATGTGCCATGATGGAACAGTGGGGAGAATAATGGTTTGATCCCCTGCAGATTTTGATAAGGTTGCCCGCTTACAAAGAAATGAAGGGTCTCCTCCTCTTCCTTCTTTCTTCCTTCCTTCCTTCCTTCCTTCCTTCCTTCCTTCCTTCCTTCCTTCCTTCCTTCCTTCCTTCCTTCCTTCTTTCTCCTTCCTTCCTTCTTTCTCCTTCCTTCTTCCTCTTTCTTCCTTCCTTCTTCCTCCTTCTTTCTTCCTCCTTCTTCCACCTCCTTCTTCCTCCTTCTTCCGCCTTCTTCTTCCTCCTTCTTCCGCCTCCTTCTTCCTCTTTCTTCTTCCTCCTTTCTTCTTCCTCCTTTCTTCTTCCTCCTTTCTTCTTCCTCCTTTCTTCTTCCTCCTTCTTCCTTCTTCTTCCTCCTTCTTCCTCCGCCTTCTTCTACCTTCTTCCTCTTTCTTCTTCCTCCTTTCTTCTTCTTTCTTCCTCCTTCTTCTTTCTTCCTCCTTCTTCTTTCTTCCTCCTTCTTCTTTCTTCCTCCTTCTTCTTTCTTCCTCCTTCTTCTTTCTTCCTCCTTCTTCTTCTTCTTTCTTCCTCCTTCTTCTTCTTCTTCTTTCTTCCTCCTTCTTCTTCTTCTTCTTTCTTCCTCCTTCTTCTTCTTCTTTCTTCTTCCTCCTTCTTTCTCCTTCTTCTTCTTTCTTCTTCCTCCTTCTTTCTTCTTCCTCCTTCTTTCTTCTTCCTCCTTCTTCTTCTTTCTTCCTCCTTCTTCTTCTTTCTTCCTCCTTCTTCTTTCTTCCTCCTCCTTCCTTTTTCCTCCTCCTTCCTTCTTCCTCCTCCTTCTTCCTTCCTTCCTTCTTCCTCCTTCTTCTTCCTTCTTTCTCCTTCTTCTTCCTTCTTTCTCCTTCTTCTTCCTTCTTCCTCCTTCTTCTTCCTCCTTCTTCTTCCTCCTTCTTCTTCCTCCTTCTTCCTCCTTCTTATTACTTCTTTCTTCTTCCTACTTCTTACTTCCTTCTTCTTCCTTCTTCCTTCTTCCTTCTTCCTCCTTCTTCCTCCTCCTTCCTTCTTTCTTCTTCTTTTTTCTTTCTTCTTTCTTCTTTCTTCTTCCTTCTTCTTTTTTTTCTTCCTCTTCCCTCCCATGCCAGCATGTTCAAGCGATATGTCAACAAGGGTAGGCTTCTTCCTTATTCTGTGCCAGGCCTATGGATGTCCTGTGTTGGCATGTTCAAAAATGATGTAATCAATAAACAACTTCTACTTGTTTGTTTTGTGCTGGCCTACCGATATCCAGCACCAGTATGTTCAGAAAATACCTCAACAGTGGTCAGGCCGCTTCTTCCCTATACTGTGCCAACCTACCAACATCCCACAATGGCATGTTCAAAAAAAATGTCATCAGTGGTGAGCTTTTTCTTCCTTCTTCTGTGCTGGCCTATGGATGTCCTGTGCTGGCATTTTCAAAATTATATGTTCAAAATATACATCACCAGTGGCTGGCTTCTTGTTTATTCTGTGCTTGCCTACCAATGTCCAACGCCGGCATGTTGAAAATATACGTGGTTAGGCTGCTTCTTCCCTATACTGTGCCGGCCTATTCATGTCCCATTAGTGGCCGACTTTTTCTTCCTTATTCTGTGGCGGTCTACTGATGTTCTGTACATCATCAGTGGCCAGCTTCTTCCTTATTTAGTGCCGACCTATCAATGCTCTATGGCAGCAAGTTAAAAATAAACAAAAAAAAAAGTGGTCACACAAGTCCAGAAGTTTTTCGTTTTTTCTTTTATGACCAGCCATTTTCCAAGTGCCGTGGATCCATTGTCTGGCTGTCCTTTCTTCCAGGGTTTGTTCCGAGTGGCTCCTTCTGCCTCCAAACTGAAGAAGTTAAAAGCTGCCTTAGACTGTTGCGTTGTGGACGTGGCAGAATACTCAGCAGATCCGCATGCTATTGCAGGTTAGTGTACCCCTTCTATTGAATTTTGTTTTACAAGCTAGTATATAATGCATGGTAAAGGATTCCTGGAGCACTGTGGATTATCTACTGAGACAATGCCTGCTTTGAGGCATTTCTTGTCTGATTGAGACCCCAGGTCATAAGAGACTAATCATTTGTGTGCATCAGCTTAAAGTGTTACTAAACCCACAACAGTAAAATCTGTCCGTATATGCAGAATAGCATGCTTGTTATACTCACTGTGGAACTTAAGGGGTTAATCCTCTGCATTATGTAAAAATCCTGTATGCACAGATCCTTCCCCTCTTGCAGGGTCACTCTGGGCAAGGCCAGATAAGACACGGTCAGAGTAGTCCTCCTGCACATGCTCAGTTTGGTCTCTATTGCCGGAGAGAACATCTCCTTGTGGAGTTGAGCTGTTCAGGTCACATGATATTGACATCACACATGTGGGCGTGTATACAGATTCTAAATGACAGCGCAGTCCCTCCCTCCCTCCTCCATGTCCAGTAACTAAAAAAGGAACACAGTGGGTGGGATGTCACATCTTGGTTCATGGATGAGCCATCTTCCATAAAAGCATAAGGGCACAGGCTGTAGTGGAAATCTCCTCCTACCTGAACACTCAGCACTTGGGCAGACCCTGCAGTTTATCATGTGACCGTGGTATTCAGATCAGCCAAAAAGGTATAAAGCGGTAGTATTTTACTGTAAAAATAAGATTTATAAGCTGTGTGTGTGGGGGGGTGGGGGGGGCACAGATGGACTATTTTCCTGTTACTGGGTTTAACATTTTAAGCTATTGAGTTCTGTAATCAAAAGGCTCCTTTCAGCTAAGTTCCACCTGCTGACTTACAACTGCCAAAAAGAAAACGATTTTAAGAGCTGTATTTGTTATTCTTAGCCATTGGCATGTGCACGGGGTGCGCCGAATGTGCCTGGGCACAGCCTAATCATTTGGGCACACCCTAATCATCCCTGTGCACAGCTGCCCTATCCTCTGGTGCCCATGTTCCAACACCGCAACCACCTGCATCCATAGTGTGTGGTGCTTTGGTATCTCCTGTCTCCACCTGCTGCCTATCAGACCTGTGTAACACTGCACAGGTCAACTGCTCCTTTTGTCTAGGGGTAAGGAGAAAGCTTAAATTAACCCAATCCATCGTTCCACCGGAACACGGCACTCCCCCCCCCCCCCCCACGGTCCAGCCGTGGACTGTTTCTGGTCCATGGAACCTGCTCTGGGCTTGATGACGTCAGGAACAGTCCACAACTCAAGACTGCTGGAGCGCCGGGGGGTGGCAGGGCCGGTCTTGTGCTGAGAGGATTGGAGGAGCTCAATTTGCACAGGGGAAGGGGGGAAGGGAGGAAGGGCAGAGAAGAACTTGGAAGCAACATCATATTGAGGGTGAGTACCGCTTTAAGCTGGGGCACGCTCACAGCCGTGGAAGAGGTATCGGTTGAGTTCTGCTTGAGCTCCACAATGGAAGCGTTCACAAATTGGGCTTCAGTAAGGGGAGTAGCTGAAAGGCCATTGCAGCAGAGATAAAGATGTAATTTTATATGTAATTCTTCAGCATTTGTTTTCACATTCAAGGAGGGGTATTAGAACATTTATTCAGTAGACCAGTA
This sequence comes from Lithobates septentrionalis, assembly GCA_037952835.1. Taxonomy (NCBI): domain Eukaryota; kingdom Metazoa; phylum Chordata; class Amphibia; order Anura; family Ranidae; genus Lithobates; species Lithobates septentrionalis. The sequence goes on from JBBDGP010003704.1 coordinate 76,902, forward strand.
TCCTTAGTTTTATAGAAGTTTTATTCCTAACGAGACTTCTTACATCCCGACTTGTCCTTGCAGGGGCATTAAAATCTTACCTCCGAGAGCTTCCAGAGCCCCTCATGACGTTTGAGCTTTATGAGGAATGGATCCAAGCTTCCAAGTGAGTCCACGCTTTTATTCTGACATCGGGTCATAAAGACATCTGCTCCAAGCATTGCAGCGTAGCAGGAGAAGTATTCATTTACAGTGGGGCCTTAAAGTGCCGGTGTAGGGAGTCTAAAGTGTATCTGTGCCAAAACTTGTTTGTTTTTTGTTTTTTTTTAACTTTGGATATAGTATAGAATGAGTCAACCATTGTCAATTTTTGGAGACTCAAACAGGAAGTGGAAATCTGTACTAGGAAAATCCCCTCTGACACCGTTGTCACTTTCTATCTTGGTGGCAAGAGTTTCACCAGGACAAACCGAGAGGGCGAATCTACCCACTGGGGACAGACTGCAAATAAACTGGATGGGATTTTCAAGGCTTCCCCACTCCAGCTACAACTAACAAATAAATAAAAGTTTTCTCTATTGATATACACTATATTGCCAAAAGTATTGTGACGCCTTTACACACACACATGAACTTTAATGGCATCCCAGTCTTAGTCCGGAGGGTTCAATATTGAGTTGGCCCATCCTTTGCAGCTATAACAGCTTCAACTCTTCTGGGAAGGCCGTCCACAAGGTTTAGGAGGGTGTCTATGGGAATGTTTGACCATTCTTCCAGAAAAACATTTGTGAGGTCAGGCATTGATTTTGGACAAGAAGGCCTGGCTCGCAGTCTCTGCTCTAATTCATCCAAAAGGTGTTCTATCGGGTTGAGGTCAGGACTCTGTGCAGGCCAGTCAAGTTCCTCCACCCCAAACTCGCTCATCCATGTCTTTTATGTACCTTGCTTTGTGCACTGGTCCAAACCATTTGGTGGAGGGGGGATTATGGTGTGGGGGTTGTTTTTCAGGGGTTGGGCTTGGCCCTTTACTTCCAGGGAAGGGAACTCCTTTTTTTATATATATATAATCTCAATTATTTTTATTAAGATATTTTTCTCATAAAAACATTCCATAGCATTTTATTTCAAAACCTTATACATAAACATACTTATCACACATGTATATAGAACAAAACATATGCTAACCACATTAAATTCAACATTTGACTCAACACTTGGATTTGTCTCGTAATACCTTCTGGGAAAGGGAACTCTTAAGACGTCAGCATACCAAGACATTTTGGACAATTTCATGCTCCCAACTTTGTGGGAACAGTTTGGGGACGGCCCCTTCCTGTTCCAACATGACTGCCCACCAGTGCACAACCAAGGGAGTTCTGACCTCAACACAATAGAACACCTTTGGGATGAATTAGAGCGGAGACTGCAAGCCAGGCCTTCTCGTCCAACATCAGTGCCTGACCTCACAAATGCGCCTCTGGAAGAATGGTCAAACATTCCCATAGACACCCTCCTAAACCTTGTGGAAGGTCTTCCCAGAAGAATTGAAGCTGTTATAGCTGCAAAGGGCGGAGCCAACTCAATATTGAACCCTACGGACTAAGACTGGGATACCATTAAAGTTCATGTGTGTGTGTGTAAAGGCAGGTGTCCCAATACTTTTGGTACTATATTAACTCTCCGGGCTCCATCTTAAAGGGGTCAATAAACCATTTTTATAACTTGTGATTTTAATAGAGTAGTAAATGCCTACATAAGGTCAGGAGTGAAATATATGGGTAAGAGAAGTAGAAAACTGAGCTGGGACAACTTGAAGATGAATTCATTGTTTATACCACTGACAGAAATCTGTGAGTTGTTCATGTCAGCCTTCTCCCCCAAAAGAGCTTACAATCTAATCTCCTTGCTTTAGAGTCACTCTGGGCCATGTTTTGTGCCACCTATAGTGGTGGTATGTTTTTGGGTTGTAGAAGGAAAAATCGTAAACCCATGAGAACACATGATCATCTAAACTCAATAGAGATCATCTTTACTAGGCGATGAACACCGGATCCCAGTCCTAAAAAGAGTGCTAACCACGTATTTACTGAGCTGTACAGCTTTGCCTAAACGGGTTTAACGGCAGTCTGAGGATATATACTCACCGGACTTTATCACACATTTACACTCAACCTTGTATGATATGTAACATATTAAGGAACCAATCAATTCCACCCTTAAAGGACTTTAAAGACTCCGTACCAGAGGCAACAATAGCACAATTGGGAAAGGGCCTACAAAGTCACTTAATTGGTGGAATGGGTTGGTTCCTTAATATGTTTTGGCCAATTGTTCTGGGATGTGGCGAGGTACGATTCTCCCCAAGATTTGGTTGGTTATTTTACTTTCCTTGTATAATCTGTGTCTGTTTCCCGATTTGACAGCATTCAGGATCAGGACAAAAGGCTTCAGGCCCTCTGGAACGCTTGTGAGAAGCTGCCAAAATCCAACTATAACAACTTCAAGTAAGTTGGCCATGGGTGCTCCCATCTTGTGATTTTGGATGTGGCCTTTGTACTTGTCAGCAGAAAAGTTTTGGTGTTGCCCATGATTTTCTAGAGCAGTGATGGCGAACCTTGGCACCCCAGATGTTTTGGAACTACATTTACCATGATGCTCAACTACACTGCAGAGTGCATGAGCATCATGGGAAATGTAGTTCCAAAACATCTGGGGTGCCAAGGTTCGCCATCACTGTCCTAGAGTAATATGAATCCATACCTCCTTCCCTTCCTCCTCAGAGCTTGTGAACCATTGTTCCCCACCAGCAGAGCTGCTGTTTAGAAATAATGGGGTCCCATACAGTCTAGCTGACAGGAATAGTGAACCAAGCCTAAACGGGTGGCTCCAGCCACATTAAGAAACTACTCATCTATGCAGCCAGAATACCTGTCAGAATGCGCCCTTATTTTTATTTTTACAATTTTAGTTCTTTTATTTTTTACATTTTTTTTTAACAGCCCTGTGGGGGTTGGTGAAATATCAGGCATCTAAACAGACACCCAATGTCTCACTTTTGAAACCAAGAAAGCCATTGAGATCACAGATTCCTCAATCCTTTCTCTGCAGCCTCAGCTGCAGAGTGAATGAACAGGAAGCATTCTGTACAGAGGCTCCCTGTTCATTCACAAACTGAAGCATTGTAAAAACAGGGGAATTGATTGCAGTAATTGCGCTCCACTACTGCTGCTTTGGTACCCCCCCCCCCTTGAACTTATGGAGCCTGGGTCCTGTACGAGGAGGGGGGCAGGTGCTACCCCTTATCAGCGGCCTCACCCACCAGTTTCCAGTTGCTCATTGTTAACTTTCATCCTTCCCCCACCCCCCATTTCCTCCTTGCAGATTTGATTCTGAATTCACGATTTAATTTTCAGGTACGTCATCAAGTTTCTGTCCAAGTTGACGGAGTTTCAAGACTCAAACAAAATGAACCCCAGCAATATGGCCATCGTGCTGGGGCCTAACCTTCTGTGGCCGCAAGCTGAAGGGTAAGTTGACCAAGAACTTGGGCTTAGGACAGAAGCCCTCCAAACTCAAAGTGACGTGAGACAGTTACAAAGAGCAGTTAGAGGGATGGCATTGCCCATTTTTTTTGACCCATGCTACAGAAAGGATGGCTGGAGTTTACTGGTCTTATGGGCAATATCGCCTAACTGAAACAGGAAGTAACTAGTTGCCATAACCGCTATCACAATGTTACCGAAGGAAGGCTTATTCATCTATTAAGGAAAGAAGGTGCAAATCATTCTTTTATAACCTGGGGTCAGCTGGGTGTCAGGAGCTGATGGTTGTCCATGTCCAGTTGCAATGCTCTTTGCAATCACGGGATTTCTGGTCTCTATTACCATATTACAGGAAACTATATCCTTTGTATTTACGAATTTTCCCAATGGGTCTTCTACTACAAATAATCAATTCCTAAATGTTCATTTTATTATTGGTTAATAGCCCTGAATTTGTTCAATTGCTATCCTCTCTCTTAATTCCCGTAGCAATATCACGGAAATGATGACCACTGTCTCGCTGCAGATTGTAGGGATCATCGAGCCAATAATACAGCACGCCGACTGGTTCTTCCCGGGCGGTGAGTGTGGATATCTGGGTTGTGCATACTGATCTGTTGTCTGTGAGCTCAGCATCAGGCAGCTGCCCTAAAACCAACTGTTCATGAGCTTCTACGATTGTGCATAGGATGTTTTTTTTTTTTTTAATTCAATCAATTTCCTCCCACAGAAATCGAATTTAACGTGACTGGGAACTATGGCAGCCCCATACACACCAACCACAATGCCAACTACAGCTCTATGCCCTCGCCAGACATGGACCACTCGGACCGCAAGCAGCACGACCAGGCCAGGAGGCCGCTCAGCGTGGCGACCGATAACATGATGCTGGAGTTCTATAAAAAGGATGGGTATAACCTTTTTTTTTTTTACCATGTTACTCGGTCAGCCTTGATTGTCTTCTGAACAGGACAGAGAAGTATCTTGTGGGGTCAGAATTGGGGGCTTTCAGCCATAGAGGTCAAAGAAATTAGATTCTATAGCAGCCAGTCCATTTTCTGTCATACCTTTCCTACCCCCAATTATGAGATGACCTCTTTGGTTCCAGCCGATACGCATTTGCTTCTTTGAACTCAATGGGTACCCCTTAGCTGATGTTTCGCACGAAGGAGCAGTTTTTTGTTTTATAAGTGTTCTCAGCTGAATGCAATAGCAATTGTTGTCACAAGATAGAGCTCATTGTGCAAATGTGCAATGGTATTTACATTACGATTGTTCCTCAGAATGGGCATTAGGCCTTGGGATCCATTAGAATGGGCATTAGGCAGTTGGCTCCTTTAACCCCTATCTCAAGTATGAACAGTCTATAATGTCATGTCTACGATCTCATTGGTTTTTCATTATTTTAAAGGAAACCTTTACCAAGAAACCTATGTTGGCTGCCATTGCTGGTCTCTTATTGTAAACATGCTACACCATGTGCCCAAAAGTTTCTAAAGGACACCTGACCATCACACCCATCCAAACGTATAAGGAACCCCCTGAAAATGATTGGGTTAAGGTGTCTCCAGTGAATTCTACTGTTAATACTACAACCTACGAACACGGTGGTAACAGTTTGGTGAAGGCCCTTTTCCATTCCACCATGTCTGTGCCCCTGTGTATAAAGCCAGCCATAAAATCATGATGTGACCAAGTTTGCTGTGGAGGAACTTGAGTGTTCTGCACAGAACTCTGACCTCAACCCTAATAAACACCTTTGAGATGAATTAGAATACTGATGTTGATCCAGGTCTTCTCATCCAATATCAGTACCTGACCTCAACCCTATTGAACACCTTTGGGATGAATTGGAACACACCAGGTCTTCTCATTCAACATCACCATAAAGACATGGCTTGATGAGTTTGGTAAGGAGGAACTCAAGTGGCCTTCACAGAGCCCTGACCTCAACCCTAACGAACATCTTTGGAAAGAACTGGAATGCCAGTTACGAGCCGCATCTTCTCATCCAACATTGTGGCCTCACAAATTCCAGTAGACACATTCCAAAATCTTGTGGAAGGTCTTCCCAGAAGAATGGAGGCTAATATAGCCACAAAGAGGGGCTATCTGATATCAGTGGCCATGGTTTTGGAATGAGATGTCTAAGAAGCTCATGTAATGTGATGGTCAGGTGTCCACAGATCTTTTGCCAAATACTGTAGTTCTCTAACTGCCATTCTGATCTTCTCTTTTGGAGTGCCGTCTTTTCCTAATCTACATATTTGTGACTTACCCCGAAAGCCATGGGCAGCCAAGCAATTGGTGTTTTTAGAATGAGGTTAGCAATTGCTAGTTTTGTGCTATAGCAATGTGCTTTATGGAAATGGGCTTCTTGGTCTTTTAGCATTTTTTGATTGACGAAGGGTTATATTTTAATTTCATGTTGTTTCTTTACAAGGGATCCTGTGTTCAGAAATGTGTGTAAATGGCACCAATTTGATTATTCATGACCAAAGATCACTGGAGCGTAGATGCCGCAGACCAAATTTATATATATACTCCCTCCCTCCAAATCACCCCTTGTCTCCGCCCGATACCCACCTCTGAGCACTGTCTCTTGGAACCACCCCCTACCCGCCTTCCAGTACCACCCCTTTAGAGAATAGAGAACAAAGAAATTTTGTATGGCATTTGATACTGATAACAAGAAAAGCAATAAAAATAGACACCCCGCCCCCCCATATTCCATCAATAATAGACCTCCCAGCAACAATATAACCGCCACAAAAAAAAAATACCACCCACCCCAGCAACAGTAGACCCCCCTAGCAATAATAAATCCCTCAGCAGCCAGCAACTATAGACCCCTCCCCCAACAGTAGATCCACCACAGCAACAAATAACCCCCTCCAGCAACAAAAGATACTCCACTAGCAGCAATAAACCTCCCCAGCAACACTAGACCTCCCCCCGAGACCATAAATCCCCCAGCAGCCAGCATCAGTAGACCCTCCAGCACACTCTAGTACCCCTTGTCATTGTTGGAAGTGCCAGAACTGCGTCCCCCCCCCATTTCCACTGAAAAAAAAATTGTGTGTGTATACTGTATATAAATAGGTGAGCACAGATCTTGTGCTATGTATAATTGCATATATTGTATATTATATTAATATTATTTTTATTATCTATACACACAGTGGGGAAAATAATGATTTGCTCCCCTGCAGAAATTCTGTCTCTAGCATATAAAATACACCTATGATAAAAATTATAGACCCTTCATTTATTTGTTAGTGGGCAAACTTACACAATCTGCAGGTGATCAAATCATTGTTTTCCCAACTGTGTGTGTATGTATGTGTGTGTATGTATATGTATATGTGTGTATATATATATATATATATATATATATATATATATATATATATATATATATATATATTATAATCTATATTAGGGTTGCACCGATACCAATACTTGTATCGATGCTGATATCGTGCATTTGCCCGAGTACTTATACTCGGGCAAATGCTCCAATGCTTAATCCGATACCTGGACAGTCAGGGGTTAACTGTGCAATGCTGGGGAGGAGTTACAATCACCGATCTCCCTGTATAGATTTCAATAAAGCATCTGACAGCCGATTCTCCTCCTCTCCCTCCCGTGGCTTTCAGCTGCTTTATTGAAATGTATACAGGGAGATCGGTGATTGTAACTCCTCCCCAGCGCCACACCGATCACTCCTGACTGTCCCCATATCCTCCTTCAGTCCCCCTCTGTTGCTCCTCGGTCGTCCCCTGTGCTCTCCTCTGTCCCCCTCTGTGCTCTCCTCGGTCCCTACTCTGTGCTCTCCTCGGTCCCTCCTCTGTGCTCTCCTCGGTCCCTCCTCTGTGCTCTCCTCAGTCCCCCTCTGTGCTCTCCTCGGTCCCCCCTCTGTGCTCTCCTCGGTCCCCCCTCTGTGCTCTCCTCGGTCCCCCCTCTGTGCTCTCCTCAGTCCCCCCTCTGTGCTCTCCTCAGTCCCCCCTCTGTGCTCTCCTCAGTCCCCCCTCTGTGCTCTCCTCAGTCCCCCCTCTGTGCTCTCCTCAGTCTCCCCTCTGCGCTCTCCTTTGTCTCCCCTCTGCGCCCTCCTTTGTCTCCCCTCTGCGCCCTCCTTTGTCTCCCCTCTGCGCCCTCCTTTGTCTCCCCTCTGCGCCCTCCTTTGTCTCCCCTCTGCGCCCTCCTTGGTCCCCCCTCTGTGCTCTCCTCGGTCCCCCTCCGTGCTCCTCGGTCCCCCTCTGTCCTGGATCTGTCAGGATTGAGAGTGGAGGAAGGAGTCGGTAAATCTGTCATTTACTGGCTCCTTCCTTTTCTGAATGCACAGAGTCAGTGATCCCTGACTCTGTTCAGTTATAACTGTCACGTAAACTGTGTTTACGATGCTTCAGTTTATGAATGGAGAGGAGCTGCTGTCTCCTGCCTATTCATCTAAAGCGCAGCTGAGGCTGCAGAAAAAGGGACTGGGGAATCCGTGTCCTCAGTCCCTTTCCCTGTCTCAAAAGGGAGATGTCAGAGGTCATCTAAAATCAGGGGTCATCAAGACCCTTGATATCTCACCAAAGCCCCCCCCCCACAGGGCCGTAGCACCTGGCGAAAGCCACAGGGGGTATAATTCCTGCCACAGCCGTGACGTGTATACCCCTGGCAACTGCCTGCGCAGGAAAAGGGGGTAGCAGTTGGGGGGGGGGGGTAAAAGCCAGCACAGTTTTGCAACTTTGAAAACCGTACATATATTCCTTTATATGTATCCAGGTGGGATATACCGCTTTTTTTTTTATTATTTATTTAGGACAAATTGGGCTTTTTTTGTGGTAAATGGTAATGGATATCTCCTGATTTCTTTTTATTATCAAAGAAGAACTGGCCCAAAAAATTTTTTTTTTTTTTTTTTTTTTTAATTTAGCTGTATATTTCTTGCTATTACCATAATTTACCACCAAAGAACAAATCAAAATTAATTCTACTCTTGACGATCACAGCGATACCACATATGTGTATGTATGTTGTTTGTTCCCGTAGTACAGCAACAGTAGTGCACATTTTGCTTTTTGCTTTATCCTACCTAAAACACACAGATACTAATTTAATTCCACCCAAACTATGCTGACCGTGACCTTTGACCCAATCTTGACCCTAACACTAACCCTGGCAAACCTTTTTAGCTTGTTATTTTTTTATTTTTTTTTCTATTTATTTTTTATTCTTTTTTTGTATTTAATTATTTGTACATGTGCTTGTTTGTGTATATCTTCCTCTCATGCAAGAAGAGAAAGATACAATGTACAGTGTGGGGGAAAAAAAGTATTTGATTAGCTGCTGATTTTTTATGTTTGCCCACTGACAAAGAAAAGATCAGTCTATAATTTTTTTATTTATTTTTTATTTTTTTTAAATCAGAAAAAGTTTTATTGTGTCATTCGTGGTGAATTACATGTTGCATAAAAAAGCAAAAAAGAAATAAGAAGTAAGCAATTCTCTGTCTATAATTTTAATGGTCGGTTTATTATAACAGTGAGAAACAGAATAACAACAAAAAATATCCAAAAACGCATTTCAAAAAAGTTATAAATTCATTTGCATTTTAATGAGTGAAAAAAAGTATTTGACCCCTTCACATACCATGACTTAGTAGTTGGTGGAGAAACCCTTGTTGGCAATCACAGAGGTCAGACGTTTCTTGGAGTTGGCCTCCAGGTTTGCACACATCTCAGGAGGGATTTTGTCCTCTTTGCAGATCCTCTCCAAGTCATTAAGGTTTCCAGGCTGACGTTTGGTAACTCGAACCTTCAGCTCCCTCCACATATTTTCTATGGGATTAAGGTCTGGAGACTGGCTAGGGCTCTCTAGGACCCTAATGTGCTTCTTCTTGAGCCACTCCTTTTGTTGCCTTGGTGGTGTGTTTTGGGTCCTTGTCATCTGGGAATTCCCATCCACGACCCATTTTCAATGCCCTCGCTGAGGGTAGGAGGTTCTCACCCAAGATTTGATGGTACATGGGGCCCCGTTCATCGTCTCTTTTGATGCGGTGAAGTTGTCCTGTCCCCTTAGGAGAAAAACACCCCCAAAGCATAATGTTTCCACCTCCATGTATGACGGTGGGGGGTGGTGTTCTTGGGGTCATAGGACCTCCATGTATGACGATGGGGGGTGGGGTTCTTGGGGTCACAGGACCTCCATGTATGATGGTGGGGGATGGTGTTCTTGGGGTCATAGGACCTCCATGTATGATGGTGGGGGATGGTGTTCTTGGGGTCGTAGGCAGCATTCCTCCTCCTCCTCCAAACACAAGGAGTTGAGTTTATGCCAAAGAGCTCGATTTTGGTCTCATCTGACCACAACACTCACCCAGTTCTCCTCTGAATCATTCAGATGTTCATTAGTAATCTTCAGACGGTTCTGTACATGTGATTTCCTGAGCAGGAGGACCTTGCGGGTGCTGCAGGATTTCAGTCCTTCACAGTGTAGTGTGTTACCGATTGTTTTCTTGGTGACTATGGTCCCAGCTGAGATCATTGACAAGATTCTCCTGTGTAGTTCTGGGCTGATTCCTCACCGTTCCCATGATCATTGAACCTCCACGAGGTGAGATCTTGTATGGAGCTCCAGACCGAGGGAGATCGATCGTTATTTTGTGTTTCTTCCATTTGCAAATAATCGCACCAACTGTTGTCACCCTCTCACCAAGCTGCTTGGCGATGGTCTTGTAGCCCATTCCAGCCTTGTGTAGGTCTACAATCTTGTCCCCGATATCCCTGGACAGCTCTTTGGTCTTGGCCATGGTGGAGAGATTGGAATCTGATTGCTTCTGTGTACAGGTGTTTTTTTTTATACAGGTAACAAGCTGAGATTAGGAGCACTCCCTGTAAGAAAGTCCTCCTAATCTCAGCTCGTTACCTGTATAGAAGACACCTGGGAGCCAAAAATCTTGCTGATTGATAGGGGATCAAATACTTATTTCACTCATTAAAATGCAAATCAATTTATAACTTTTTTCAAATGAGTTTTTCTGGATATTTTTGTTGTTATTCTGTCTCTCACTGTTATAATAAACCGACCAATAAAATTATAGACTGATCATTTCTTTGTCAGTGGGCAAACCTACAAAATCAGCAGCCAATCAAATACTTTTTTCCCCTCGCTGTATCTTCCTCTTTATTCAGATGAGGAAGTAAACACCGAGGCGGATCACTGCGGTGGTCCTGATCGTTACTACAAGCGGTGTGCCCCCAGCACAAAGAGATTCACATAAAGTGGGTCTTTTTCCGTAGGGCCGTATAAATGTGTATCTTTTTTGTGCTGGGAGCACGCTGCTAACGAGCGGGACCCGGGACTCCCGGTTCCGGGTCACATGATTTCTGTGATCGCCTCTGATTTGGCTATCGCAGTGATTAATCACAGAGATAAGGTGACCCGGAACTGGGAGTCCCGGGTCCCGATCATTCGTAGAAGCGGGGCGCTCCCAACACAAAGAGAAATACACACATATGCGGCCCCGCGGAAAAAAGACCCACTTCACTTAGGCCACATATATACGTACGGTAGGTGGGAAGGGGTTAATGTCTAACGCCAGCTTTGCAATCACTTTAAATAGTTTGATGGGGCCAAGTTGGCTCAAACCTACAATTTTCTTTTACTAATAGAATCACCCTCTGTCGAAGGTGTATAATCTGATCTGCATTGATCAACGCAGGCTCAATGCAAGGACACATAGAAAACAGTTGTTCTTTGTGTCCTCTGTTCACATTATGCAGGTGCGTTGCAAAAAAAAAAAAAAATTCAGCACGTCTAAATGGAAGATATTTCAATCATTCAATTACAGAACCGCCAATGTGTTTCGCCATTACAAATGGACAGTAACCACTTTACCCACCGCCGGGTACAGGAGCCCGGTATAGGGTAAGAAGTGATAGAGCCAGCACTGTGCTCCCCTAAGCATAGCAAGAATGCAACCCTTGCAGTGCTGGGGAGGAAACCTATTGCAAGGGTGTTTTTTGTTTTTTTTTATTCATTTTTTTTTTTTTTATTCCTAAAGTTGGGCTTTTTTTATAGTTTTTTTTTAATTAATTTATTTATTTTTTATTCCTAAAGTTGGGCTTAAAAAAAAAAAAGGCGAACTCTGTAGGGGTAGCGAAAACTATGGAGGTCTCCAATGACCTCTACTTCAACAGCGCAAGCCACTGCAGTTTTATGATGAACCTTGGCATAATTTAATTCAAATTTACAAAAACACTATTTAATTCATTAGTTTTGGTTTATTATAAATTGTGAAAGGCATTTTTAAAGACGGCTACTATAAGTTTCCAAAAGGAGACAGGACCAGGCAACTCCAGAATCCAAGTACTTTATTGCTCCAATTTCGGTAAAGGTTAAAAAACCGCTTACGTGTTTCGACATGTAAATCTGTGATCCAGGCATTGTGCCGAAACGCGTAAGCTGTTTTTTAACCTTATTAAATGTAGCAAAAAAAGATTTTATACTTGGATTCTGAAGTTTCCGGCTACCTTTCTTTTGAACATTTATTACAGTGGATGGAAATTCTTTGAGCATGGGCATCCAGTGATAAACTTCACTCTGGATTTATCAGGAGTCTTCCCTGCTGAGAGCGCTGCTTTTGTGTTTCTTTTACCTCTAGCTAGTATAATATAGATATATATAGACAGATATAATTTTTTTATTTTTTCATTTCCTCTATCCCCTGTATACCAGAAATGAGGCTGTGAGTGGAAGTGTCTGTACCATGAGCAAGGAAGCTGCCCACCCATCGAAGCAAGTGGCTATCTCTGTAACATGGGAAGACTATAATTGTAAAGCACTCTAAGGGGCTGGGCAGAAACTGCAGAGGATTCAGACATGTGGGGAATATATATAATGTAGCAAGCAGTATATCCCTGACATGTTTAAAGCACTGGGGGCTGAGGGGAGGAGCACAGGCTGTCAGGGTTATAAGGAGTGGCAGCAATGTATGATTCATCAGAACAGAATTGGCTTGTGAAAGGTTGAGGTACATGTATTTCAGCAGTGTTCTTGGCTGTTTATCAAGGCAGTTGATGCCACTGAACATGCCGACTTTGCAGAGCCCAGTGCTAGATTTAATGGCATCCGCCACTTTCCCTCTTTCAGTGTCTCTCCACGCTAACGGTGCTTGTGTTTTTGTCCATGCAGCCTTAGGAAAATTCAAAGGTAAGCTGTACCTCCCTGACTTGCCTCTCTGACCTACATGTCCTGTAACCTGCCATCTTGTTCCAGAGAGTCTTCTGTCCTTCGCTGGGTGCATGTTCAACGTCCTGAACTGTGTGCACATTATGTCTGTTCTGTGTAACCATTTCTTGGCTGTTCCTATGTTTGTTTTTATTTAAGGCATTTTTAACAGCGCCAGCAGGGCTTGCAATGTTTTAGAGTACATAGATCCCATCTGTGTTCAAAGGAGCTTACAGTCTAATGTCCACAATACAGTCTTGGGACCCTTTCACACCTATCTGTTATATTGGCCGTGTCCTTACCTTGGCTTTGATGCTACAAGAGTGTTCAGGAGTGCGTTTGTTTTGGTGAGCTTTTTAGTAGGGTACGGCAATGGGCACCAAAACTGCCCCATTGAAAGAACAAGTCTTTTTTTGCCCTGTAGTTTTGATAAGGAATATTGTGCACAAACCCCTTTGATAAACCAGAGACGGTCAATTGTGGAAGAATACAATTAAGCAAACCTATATGATTTTGCATGGAAAGCAGAGTGGGTGAAGGAAACCTACACAAACACTGGGAAAATGTACTTGGGAATTGACCCCACAGTAGAACCCCAACACTGTAACATGGAGTGTTGAAGGGTTGCCGCTATCAGGTTTCTATTGCTCAAGTAGAGACTGGGTGGGCAACGAGAGAAGTACCAAAAGCACATACACACATAAAAATCCAACATATTTTTAGGGGCTTTAAGGGTCCCTCCTCATCAAGGCTTGACACTGTTGACCAAAGTGAGTTCTGGATTGAACAAAATTGGAGGGATCCTAATCTCTAGTCCTCTGCTGAAAATTGGCTAACTGGGAATTTTCCATCACTTCCTGTTGGGTCCACAGAACAGAAGATGCAAACCATCTCCTCAATGGAACACTATTGGCAAAAAAAAACTTCACAGGGGTTTAAGTCCTTTCTTACTCCATCCAAAAATATTGTGACTTTAGATATACTATAAAGCAGCCTTTCTCAACCTTTTTACCCCTGGAACCCCTAAAATAATTTTCAGGTCCCAGAGAAATCTTACTAAAGACAACTCCTCAATGGTCAGTAGGAAAAATTGCCCCTTACGTCGGTGGTCAGTGGGAAGAATGCTCCTTACATTGGTGATCAGTGAGAAGAATGTCCCTTATATTGGTGGTCAGTAGGAAGAATGCTCCTTACATTGGTGATCAGTGAGAATGTTCCTTACATTGGTGATCAGTGAGAAGAATGTTCCTTACATTGGTGATCAGTGAGAAGAATGTTCCTTACATTGGTGATCAGTGGGAAGAATGTTCCTTACATTGGTGATCAGTGAGAAGAATGTTCCTTACATTGGTGATCAGTGAGAAGAATGTTCCTTACATTGGTGATCAGTGGGAAGAATGTCCTTTACATTGGTGGTCAGTGGGAAGAATGTCCTTTACATTGGTGGTCAGTGGGAAGAATGCTCCTTACATTGGAGGCCAGTGGGAAGAATGTCCCTTACATTGGTAAACAGTGGGAAGAATACTCCTTACATTGATGATCAGTGGGAAGAATGTCCTTTACATTGGTGGTCAGTGGGAAGAATGCTCCTTACATTGGAGGCCAGTGGGAAGAATGTCCCTTAAATTGGTAAACAGTGGGAAGAATGCTCCTTACATTGGTGATCAGTGAGAAGAATGTCCCTTTACATTGGTGGTCAGTAGGAAGAATGCTCCTTACATTGGTGATCAGTGAGAAGAATGTTCCTTACATTGGTGATCAGTGGGAAGAATGTTCCTTACATTGGTGATCAGTGGGAAGAATGTTCCTTACATTGGTGATCAGTGGGAAGAATGTTCCTTACATTGGTGATCAGTGGGAAGAATGTTCCTTACATTGGTGATCAGTGAGAAGAATGCTCCTTACATTGGTGATCAGTGAGAAGAATGTTCCTTACATTGGTGATCAGTGAGAAGAATGTTCCTTACATTGGTGATCAGTGGGAAGAATGTTCCTTACATTGGTGATCAGTGAGAAGAATGTCTCTTACATTGGTGATCAGTAGGAAGAATGTCCTTTACGTTGGTGGGGAGAATCCCCCCCCCCACCGCCTTACAATAGTGTGCCACCCTTACAGACAGCTCTGGAGGTCTGGAGGAACCCTAGGTTTCCCCCGGACCCCTTGTTGAGAATGGTTGCTTTAAATCCTAACTCCAGAAATATATGCCCCTAATACAGTGTTTCTCAACTCCAGTCCTCAAAGCGCCCCAACAGGTCATATTTTCAGGATTTCCCTCAGATGAAACAGCTGTGGTAATTACTAAGGAAGTTAAACTTAATCAAATCCCCTGTGCAAAATAATGGTAAGCCTGAAAACATGACCTGTTGGGGCGCCTTGAGGACTGGGGTTGAGAAAAACTGCCCTAATAGACTTACTTTGAGCCAGCCTGGTTCAGTCTGCTGCTCCACATGCTATAACAGTCTGGCAGCTGGGGGACACAACAGAGGACTGTATAGTACTGGCTGCACACAACAAGCCGTGCCATCTTCCGGAGATATAGAAGCGACTTCCCTCTGCTGCCAGCAACAGAAGAGCTTCCCTTCACTCAGGAACTGCCTTGTATTTTTTTGGTCAATGAATACTAGTGTCAGGAATCCATAGCAAGCATGGCCAGATCTGTGTGGCTACACTTAGAAACTAAGACCAGGCCATATGTAGTAAAGTAATTGGTAACATGTATTAATAGTAAAGTAAAAGACATCCAAGCACCAGCACACAGCAAACAAGTGAGCCACAACCATAGAACCAAAATACCTAATAAAGTAACGGGAAGCCTAACGACAAACTACTATATACAACATATACAGTATATACACGATGAGGAATATAGGTCATAGGGAATACCGAAGATGCAAGGAAGGGGGAGGGGGAACCAGGACTGGGATCAGAAACAAGGTGAGCATATAGAAGGCAGCGAGGTGCAGGGTAAATGGCAGCAGCATCTGACTCCGCAAAACACTGATGCAAGGGGTGTCACCAGAAGAGGGACTTCAAGTGATTGTAAAGGTTAGTATTTTTGTTTTTTTTAAAATAACAAACATGTTATACTTACCTGCTCTGTGCAAGGGTTTTGCACAGAGCAGCCCTGAACCTCATTTTCTGGGGTCCCCCCGGTGGCACTCCTGGCTCCTCCTCCTTCACCGATTTCCCCCACGGAGAGGCGCTTTCCATGGGGGCACTCGTGCGGGCGCGCGCTCACGAGTCCTGCTGCTGCATCCATTGACACAGACAGCAGGAACCGGACCCGCCCCCGGGTCCGGTGTCACTGGATTTAATTGGCCATTGGCTCCCGCTGCTATCAATCTCTCCAATGAGGACCCGAGACCGCGGCTGGAGCTGCTGTGCTCGCCCCTGCAGCTGGAACGATCAGGCTCGGGTAAGAAAAATGGAGGGCAGCTGCAGCACAGGAGGTTTTTCACCTTAATGCATAGAATGCAAACCACAAAGGTTTACGACTCCTTTTAAGTACCTTCCCAACAACCAGCACCAGGTGGAGACTGATTACTAGGGTCTGCTGGGAGACGCCCGCTGGTATACACTTGAACTACAGCTTTCCACTCTGAGACGCAAAATTCCAGTAGCGGATGACCCAGGTCCCGACAACTAGGTGAGCTCTGATTGGTAACGTCTTCTGCCCCTTCTCTCCACATCTGCCAATCGGAGCCCACTCAGCATTCATTGTCCTAAATATAAGGCGCGGGAACGCTCTTTTGTCCCCGGCAGCAGAGGGAGGTCGCTCCTGCCTCTATGGAAGATGGCACGGCTTACCATATGAAATGTCCTCAACAAGTACACCGAGGTAGACACCTGACAGTGTTTCTGATTCTTACTCTAGCCAAAACAAAAAGTTGGGGTTGGAGTTCCAGTTTAAATATTTCCATTTGTGGTCAGTATGCCCAGAAAGTCTTTGTTTACTAAGATTAATGACGGGATTCGGCCTCTACTCCCAGTAACAGCTTTCAGATTGCCTGAGTTGTCCACTGGGAATTTTTAATGTACTCATTAAGCCCGAGGATTTTTCATGTTTCAGCTTTTTATGGCTTCTTGAAGGTTGTGCTCACTCCCTTCCGCACCATCTGCATCTGGCCCATATAAGATCATCGGGATTGTTTTACGATGCTGTAAAATTTTAGAGTGCTGTCTTCATATAGAGCGCCAGCTCTGAAAACGTTAGCAGAAAGCCTTTGATTTGCGATCTTTGTGATCCTGTACGACGGCACACCGTTTTTACCCCATTGGGATGAAAGCCACTGGTGACCATGAAGTAGATGTCTGCACTTGTGTACATGTCCAATAATTGAATGTCTTCCTTCTGTCTGTTTTTGTTTTATTCTTAAGATAAAAAGTCAAATGAAGAAATCTCAAGAATGATTGGTTTTAAACCGTCCTACACAGTGCACATCTAGATTAGAAATAAAGTGCAGGCATGTGGCGAGTCTGACTTTTTCTGGAGCACCCAAGAACTCCGAAATCCACATGTAGTATTTTTGGTGTGAGCTGAGAGCCATGCCTCTTTGTTTGGCCTTTTAATGTCAACTTGGTATATATAGGGGGTCTTAGCCGTTTCCCCTGAAATTCCCAGGGTGGTGGCCAATAGTCATTGTTGAATGTAATGCTACAGAAAATTGTCAGAGACTGCCAACATAGTACAGGTGATTTTGAGGGACTGTAGACATACTACAAAAGATGGTCATAGACAGGGGACATAATTAAAGAGTTGGCCAGAGATTGCAGACATTCTACAGGAGATTTTCAGAGACTATGGACACATTACAGTTGTGGTTGAAGACATGCTGCAGGAGACTGTTATGGACTACTAAAGATCAAAAGCTTTACAGACTCTTTACAAATCAATGTCCCTACTGGTGCTGGTACCCAAGGACCACACAGTAAGTACCATATGTCCCTTGAGGACACCTGTTGACTACCATAGGTCTAGGAGGACAACCATCATGATAATGGGCCATAGGTCCAGGAGGACAACCATCATGTTGATGGGCCATAGGTCTAGGACAGTGATGGCGAACCTTGGCACCCCAGATGTTCTGGAACTGCATTTCCCATGATGCTCATGCACTCTGCAGTGTAGTTGAGCATCATGGGAAATGTAGTTCCAAAACATCTGAGGTGCCAAGGTTCACCATCACTGGTCTAGGAGGACAATCATCATGTTGATGGGCCAAAGGTCTAAAAGGACAACCATTTGTGTTGATGGGCCATAGGTCTAGGAGGACAACCATTTGTGTTGATGGGCCATAGGTCTAGGAGGACAAGCATTTGTGTTGATGGGCCATAGGTCTAGGAGGACAACCATCAAGTTGATAGCTCATAGGTCTTTGAGGACAACCATCATGTTGATGGGCCAATATGCCCACCATCATGTTGGTGGGCCATAGGTCTAGGAGGGCAGCCATTATGTTGATGGCTGTCCTCTTAGGAGGACAACCATCACTTTGATGGGCCAATAGGTTAGAGTGGGATTAGCTGTGAGTTTCTTGACTCCTGTCATAATTCAAATATATATGTGCCTCCCAGGAAACACAATAAAAAGATCTAGAGATATTTTTAGATGTCATAAGTGTCTGCATCTCATTTCTAATACTGGTTTGCACTGCACAGGTTAATCGCAGGTGTGCTTTAAAGTTGGCTTTTCCCAGTAGCTTTAGAACAAGTAAATAATCGCTGGACTCCTGGCAGCATAAATTGTGCAAAAAGTTGATTGTCTGGGGTAGAGAATTTAAGGCCGTTCATAATCTTTAAGCTTTTGGATTGACTCTCCTACCCTCTTTCTATCCCTCTCAATAACTCCAACAGTGACAGTCAACAGATTGACAAAGTCATGACAAAGATGTCATCTCTTACCGACTCATCCCCTGGTTATTTTAATGAAATATTGATACACACTGGTGGCTATGACACCATATTTGAGATTTGTAAAGTGTAGAACCTTTGCTCAGAGCTGGGAATTTTCAAATATCCTTATCATATGGAGTCACCCTTTAAGCAATAACTTTTTTATGACTCCGTTGTACAGTTCTAGTACTTTCCTGCACCAAATATAAAAAAAAATGGCTGCCGGTACTGTACATGGCCATCATGTGCAAGATGCATGGTGCCATCTTGACTGCCGGAAGCAATGTGCACTGGGGGAATAATAAAGAAAATTTAGAAATAAAGGCCATTTTTAGTATCCATTGGGATTATTGGTCTAGCATTAATGATGGAGCTTTAAAAATAGATGGAGAATTTGGAGACGGATTTTGGTAGCTTCTAGGTTTAGAATATTAGCGTATCTTGCTCAAATCTCAGAATCCTGAGTAAATAGAAATATGACTCAAAAAACATGTGCCATAGGGAACTGTTTTCAGAATTTATGTTCAGAATGGTATGTTTTATATTCTGTTTCATTGGAACGATCTGCTGTTTTCCAGGTGGGATTGTGTATTCATGTTTTGTGTTGTGTGTATTTTATTTTTTACTTTAACCTCTTCTTGTTTTTTGTTTCTGTTTTTTTTTTTTTTGTTCCCCACTGTGGGGACCTTTTTGTTTTATCACACTGTGTTTCTGGCTCAGTCTTTTTCTCTTTCTCTAACCTCCCTTTTTATAGAGATGGTAAGCAGATGTCTTTTGTATTCCCCCCCATAGCATGGGCGTACGGGTGATGGACACTTCTTGGGTGGCCCGCCGCGGTTCTTCCTTAGTCCGCAAAGGCCCCTCCACCCCGCCCGCCGTGCAGCCCCCTGCTCCTCCGCTCGAAACCGCGGCCACACCTCAGTCACCAAACCCTGACTTGTCTGTAGAAAGTCCCTCCCCTACTCCTCCCAGTAGCGGCTCCCAGCCGGGTCCTGAGAGGACAAGGTAAGCACTCAACTGCTATCACCTTCACTTTTCATTTTCGCCACCCTGTCTCTCTGAACACCCTTACTGCAGTTCTGTCTCCCAAGACCGCTTTTAGGTTTACCAACCCTGATATCCATTTTGGTCACCATTTGAATGTTTTTGCCTGTTTTTTTTTATAAGGCCCATGCAATTCAACAATAACGCACTATAAAAAACATTTTGAAGGCCTCACCTTTAGACCAAAGCCTTTTGGTTTTTAGAGTTAGAAAAAAAAAAAATGATTTTAATTGGGATTGTCCAGATCTCTTCATTTTAAGGCAAACCTGTCAACCATTTTAAACTTTTACTGGCAAAAGGGCTCAACATTCCTAAATTTTGGACAGGTCTTCCCTACCCATCCTCTCAACTGTCTAGTTATACCACCCTTGCTAGCCTTTGAGGCACTCTCAATGGACAGAGGGGGCTGGCATGTGGTGGGCCTTAGTGTGAAAGTCAATGAAGCCATGCCCTTGGAAATTTTTAAAACTTAAAAATGGCAGACAGACTTAATTTAAAGTATTTTGAGACTCAGAATCTAGTCTTGTGCAAAAGTAAGTACACCCCATTGAAACTATTGGCTTTTTTTTTTTTTGTTCATCAAACATGAGATCTTCCTTCATACAGGGCCTACAGATAAAAGTGATACAATTGAGACCTAAAATTAACATGATGTATGTATTCTCATGATCGAAATTAATGAAAATTAAGGATAGCCCCTTCAAATCCATAAAATTATAACCCCGTGTTCCAGATTAGATGCCAAGGAAGGGGATCTCATTAGGGAGTATGCAGGTGGAACCTGTCTTAACTAACCATCTAGGGCAGTCTTATGCCGCGTACACACGGTCGTACTTTTCGTCTACAAAAGTCGGACAGCCTGTCCGACAGACTTCCGGCAGACTTTCGGTGGACTTGCGGCGGACTTGCGGCCTACTTTCTAACGAACGGACTTGCCTACACACGACCACACAAAAGTCGGTCGGATTCGTACGTGATGACGTACACCGGACTAAAATAAGGAAGTTCATAGCCAGTAGCCAATAGGTGCCCTAGCGTGGCTTTTTGTCCGTCGGACTAGCACACAGACGAGCGGATTTCGGGGTCCGTCGTAGTTACGAAGTAAAGTTTTGAAGCATGTTTCAAATCTAAAGTACGTCGGATTTGAGGCTAAAAAAGTCAGTTGAAAGTCCGGAGAAGCCCACACACGATCGGATTACCAGCCAGCTTTAGTCCGTCAGCGTCCGTTGGACTTTTGTAGACGAAAAGTACGACCGTGTGTACGCGGCATTACTTTAAAGAGAAGTATGGGTTTTTATTTTTATTTTTTTTACCCTATGTTTCCACCTTTTTGGTGCATTTTACAGAAACGCACTACAGTTTATTTAACATGGTTTTCTATGGTACACGTTCACATCTATGCTTTTTTTTTTAGCTGGTGCGTTTCTGGAAAAGGTTAGGGACTTTTTTTTTTTTTTTTTCCTGCAGCAGATTGCATTTTGCATGTAATAGACTTCAATGGAGTCACACCAGAAATGCAAGTGTTGTGTTATTTTTTATATGCGTGTTTTTAATGCGTTGTTTTTTTTTTCTTTAATAACACCGTATCTATGTGGTCGTTGCGTCTGCTGAGTCATCAGCTGTCAGCAGGGTTCCCCGCTGACAGCTGAATGTAAAAAAAAAAAGACATTTGTGAAAAAAAAATGGTGTGGGGTCCCTTCAGGCCTGTATGGATTTGGAGGGGAACCCCATGATCAAAAAAAATATTTACATGGGGCCCCCCCCCCCACCCCCCAAATCCAGACAGACCTTGCTTTGTGCACTGGTGTGCAGTCATGTTGGAACAGGAAGGGGCTGTCCCCAAAATGTTCCCACAAAGTTGGGGGCATGAAATTGTCCAAAATGTCTTGGTATGCTGACGCTTTAACCACTTAAGCCCCGGACCATTTGGCTGGCCAAAGACCAGAGCACTTTTTGCGATTCGGCACTAAGTCGCTTTAACTGACAATTGCGTGGTCGTGCGACGTGGCACTCAAACAAAATTGACGTCCTTTTTTTCCCACAAATAGAGCTTTCTTTTGGTGGTATTTGATCACCTCTGCGGTTTTTATTTTTTGCGCTATAAACAAAAAAATAGCATCAATTTTGAAAAAAAGCATTATTTTTTGCTATAATAAATATCCCCAAAAAATATATATATAAAAAAAAAATTTTTCCCTCAGTTTAGGCCGAATATTTTTGGTAAAAAAAAATCGCAATAAGCATTTAGTAATTGGTTTGCGCAAAAGTTATTGCGTCTACAAAATAGGGGATAGTTTTTATGGCATTTTTATTAATAATTTTTTTTTTTTTACTAAGTAATGGCAGTGATCTGCGATTTTTATCGTTACTGTGACATTATGGCGGACACATCGGACACTTTTGACACATTTGTGGGACCATTGTCATTTTTACAGCGATCAGTGCTATAAAATTGCACTGATCACTGTAAGAATGACACTGGCAGTGAAGGGGTTAACCACTAGCTGGCTAGGAAGGGGTTGAGTGTGTCCAAGGGAGTGATTCTAACTGTTAGGGGGCGTGGGTACGAGTGACACGTCACTGATCACCGCTCCAGATTACAGGGAGCGGTGATCAGTGACAGTGTCACTATAGGCAGAACGGGGAAATGCTTGTTTACATTAGCATCTCCCCGTTCTTCCTCTCCATGAGACAATCGTGGGTATCCCCGTGAACATCGAGTCCGCGGGAACCGCGATCCTACTCACGGAGCTTGCGGCGGGTGCGCGTGCCACCGGAGGCGCGCACGCGATGGCATGGCGGCAAATTCAAAGGGACATACAGGTAAGCCCATTTGCGCAGCCGTGCCATTCTGTCGCCGTAAATGTACAGGCGGCGGTCAGCAAGTGGTTAAGAGTCCCCTTCACTGGAACTAAGGGGCCAAGCCCAACCCCCCACACCATAATCCCCCCTCCACACCATGATACCCCCTCCATCAAATGATTTGGACCAGTGCACAAAGCAAGGTCCATAAAGACATGGATGAGTGAGTTTGGGGTGGAGGAACTTGAGGCCTGACCTCAACCCGATTAGAACACCTTTTGGGATGATATAGAACGGAGACTCCGAGCCAGGCCTTCTCGTCCAACATCAGTGCCTGACCTCACAAATGCTCTTCTGGAAGAATGGTCAAACATTCCCATAGACACCCTCCTAAACCTTGTGGACAGCCGTCCCAGAAGAGTTGAAGCTGTTATAGCTGCAAAGGGCGGAGCCAACTCAATATTGAACCCTACGGACTAAGACTGGGATGCCATTAACGTTCATGTGCGTGTAAAGGCAGGTGTCCCAATACTTTTGATAATATAGTGTATCTACTAATGATTCTGGCTGATAATTGTCCCTGTGCAGTCATGTAAATGTAGCCCTTAGGCCTCACGCACATTGGGCATTTAAACCCAGAGTTTTGGTAATATAGTGTTTGTTCAAAAAAGGCAACAATTACCATGGGGGTGTACTTACTTTTTTTCACATGACTGTAGGCTTGTTTTGCAAAATCATAAATTTGTCCATTGTTCTTGTTTGCTACTTTTGCAAAACCGGTACATTGGAGTTCCTCGATGATTTCGGTGAGAAAGGCATTCTTTATTTTCTTATAAAAGTCTACCATATTTACTGATAGAAGAGTTTTGAGACTTTGAGTTTTAAGCCCTCAAATACCACATCCAAAAACACATACATACACGCCAGCTGTTTTTTTTTTTTTTTTTTCTTGTTCTGGCCATAAGTCCCCCCCGGGCTGTGATGGCTCATATGAGATCTTCCCAATTTAGGACCTAAAAGCGGCCTGCTTGCAACACAAAGCGACCTCCATACTGCTTTGCTGTGTGCGTGGCTAGCAGCCTGTGCCTCACCACCTCTCGCTCACCCCGTTTTTCATGGCTGCCGGCCAGTTAGTCGTTGCGCCTTTTGCTGCTTTTTTTATTTTTACAACACGCCTTTTTCTGTTTCTATTTTTTTTTATGTCTGTGTGTCCTCTTTAAACAGCTCTGGCCCTCTTGAGCCCAGTAACATAGGGACCGGTCAAAAAAAAAAAAAGCAATTCAAAAATGAAAAAAGTAAAAAAAATTACCAATTTGGATATTGAAGAACAGAGCTGCCTCTCTATCATCTTGCTTAGGCTTGAAGGAACTTGAAGGCTTGAAGGAACTTGAAGGAACTTGAAGGAACTTGAAGGAACTCTCCACCCAGTTGCAGATCTTCCTTGCAAGCTCTGGCGATAGAACGTCCCTCCTCACCACTGCTTCGTGATTGGCTGGTCTCTGCTGAAAAACTGATAAGGCAGGCCAATCCTGAAACAGTTTTTAGTAGGGTTGCACTTGGTCAGGACTTGCAAGCTGTTTCAAGGCATAACTTGGCTAGAGGCGGCCGAGGTTTGGTTGTCCCTTTTTAATAAACACACATGAAACATATGCAGGATGTAATTTTCCCTTTTTTATATTTGTTAGGATTTGCCATGGAGTGCCTATAGACGAGCTTTTCACATCTCCAGTCCCCGAATTTGTAAACTCGTCCCGTGATTTATGCCAATGCAAAAAGTGCAGTGACTTATGGCGGCCAATCTTCTTTAGAGCTCATGTAGACGAGGTGTTCTTGTCGAAACGAGGCCTTTCCTATTCAAAGTGCGAGTCAAATGCAAAGCAAGAAGAGGCTTCATTTGACCTGCTTTTGCGTGCAATTTAATCGTACCTCAATAGGAGGGCAAAGCAGGTCATATATAGCCCCCAACAAGCCTTTCTCAACCTTTTTGAGGAACCTTTTGAAATAATTTTCAGGTCCCATACCTAAAATTTATATCTAAAGCTCAAAATAAAGTTATAAATAACGTGGCGTGCCTAGAGCTAATTAACACTCGTCAAAGAAATGTACCACTAAAAATGCTCTAGTTTAAAAAAAAAAATTGTTTTTCATTTTATATTTATAAAATGATCAGAAACAATTTCTAAAATAAGGTGGAAAAGTGTCTTCTTCTAGTTGAACGCCCCTTCAGATATCTAAAAAGACCGTTGGTGGCATGACTATTGACTCTGGTCTCACCGTGGCATGCCTAGAGCTAATTAACACTTATCATAGAAATTTACCACTAAAAATGCTCTAGTTTAAAAAAAAAAAAAAAAAAATTGTTTCATTTCATATTCATAAAATAATTATCAGAAATAATTTCAAAAATAAGATGGAAAAGTGTCGTCTTCTTCTAGTGGTGGTCCGTTAGAGGAACGGCCCCTTCAGACATCTAAAAAGACCATTGGTAGCATGACCACTGACTCTGGTCTCAGAACTACACATGCACTTTAAGATGGGTGGTTAGTCCGCCACAGCTTCGGGAACCCCCAACGACCTCCAGAACAGCCTTTCTTATCTTTGAATCATGTGATTAGAGCCTGAGGCTCTAATTGGCTTCAAAAAAGGGTGGGGCCCGGGGCGCAGAGCACTGTGCCCTGAGCCCACCCAGTTGTGTGATAATAGTGAATTAATATTCGCTATTGTCTTCCTGATTCTCCCTCCCATCCGGAAGCAGTTCCTATGACCCGATTAGTCAGGGAGTCTTGGGACTCTCTGGGCAATCGTGTCTCGGGACACACTTCCTGTTCACCCAGGAGGAGAATCAACGGCCTGGCTCTTCCTTCCCCCTGACGCCAAAGGTAATGCCCTGATCACCACTGATCTGTCTGTCTCCTGCGGGGGGGGGGGGGGGGGGTGTTGGTGTTAGTTCGCTGCCCCCCCCTATATATTGAGCATCGGCCACCACTGCTAAAAAGATCATTGGTGTCAGTACGAAGTTACCTGAGAGGCAGAAATTGCTCATTGCTCAAGGAACCCCTAGCAACCTCTGGAGGAACCCTAGTTGAGAAACCTCACTGTAGAGCAGGGGTAGGCAACCTTGGGACCTCCAGCTGTTGTGGAACTACATTTCCCATGAGGCATTGCAAGGCTGGTAGTTACAATTACTCCCAGAGGCATGATGGTACTTGTAGTTCTGCAACAGCTGGAGGGCCCCCAGGTTGCCTACCCCTGCTCTAGAGGAACCATCAGGTTCCACAGAACCTTGGTCGAGAATGGCTGCTCTGAACTGTCCTCTATTGAAGTTATTGGGAATATGCTGACCTGCATTTGACGTGCCTTTGAAATGTAGGAAAACGATGCCCGTGTATATGAGCTTTTATTATACCTTGGTTTAGATAACTCAGGAAAATTGGAGAATTTTTTTGGCCCCTATAAGATACTGCATCTTAAATAACAGGGCCTTTGGAGTAGCCAATTGTATGTAATGGAATACAAGAAATTTTTTCAATTGAAAGTTAATAGATACTTTTTTCGGGGGGGTTTGACCAGTGAAGTGTGCAAATTTGCAATGTTTGTAGACATGACTGATCAGTATTAGGTTTCTCTCCTGAATTGTTTTTATTTTAGCTTTGCCGCCACTCAAACCCATTTTTGAATCTTGTTGACCAGATAGGCAAATTCAAGTAGGCCAAAGCACAACAAATTATTCCTTGTATCCAAAATGTGTCCTTGGGAGCCATCAGTTCAGATCCCTGCATATTAGATTGTGTCTGCTTTTATGTGTTGTCGCTGTACAGAATTGCATGTTTTGTGATTTGTATGTGTTTGTGCGTGTTGGCTACCATAAAATCTGCATTCAGTCGCTCTGTGTTTTACAGCACAATGGCTTTTTCGCCAATTTCTGCCTTTTTAATTTCCAGCTGTATGCGTTTCGCACTTCATATCATTTTATCTTTACACTTGTTGGGTTCTTCCTTGTACAAATATTTTTGCTCTTGTTTTCTGTTTTCTATTTTTTTTTTTTTTGTTGTTGTTGTTCCTGTGTCTTTTTTTATTTTTTTATTTTTTTCTTCTCCGCACCCCAACACCGAACAGCGGAGATGAGATTTCGCCGCAGTGGTCGGATTCCTGTTACAACTACCCTTCCCCTGAAGAAGACAGACCCCTTTCGTACCCATGCTCACAGCACCCTACCCTCCATCCTCACCCTCCAAAAGCTCCACCATCTTTCAGGCTTGATGCCACCTCTACCTTTCGGTGGGCTGGTTACAGCCAAACTTTGCCTCCTTCCCCTCCAAAGCTTGACATAAACTCCAACCCTAAACCTTGCTTTTTGCACCTCACTAAGCAAAGCTCCCTTTCTGAAACTCACGCTTCTGAGCCTAACGTCTCACCCCTTTACATCAAAACCCCACTCGTCCTAACCAAACCTGATCCATCTGGTAACCCTAACCTACCCGCAATGTCTGCCTCGCCCCCATGGCTCAGCTGTTCCTGTGCTCGAGACAAAGGAACCAAGCTGACTAGGTAATTAAAAAAAAATAATAATCTGCTGTGTATCTAATAAAACTGCCTCACCATGGAAAGGATGTAGAGTTCAAAGGCTTGCTAGACCCAAGACATTGTTCATTTTGGCAGGTAATGATCCAAACAGCTAAGATAAATTCTGAGGAATTTCAGTGTCTTTGTGCTTAAGCTGTAGAAAATTCCCCCAAAGGACTTGCAGGGCTTAAAATATCCGTAAGGGTTTGAAGGCAACAAATTTCAAATGCGCTTCTATGAACAATGAGTCAGCGGCATGAGTCAGTCTCGCGGTGAAGTCTGTTGACTTGCAGAAATTGGTTCCTTTTACGAGAAGAATTGGACAGATATCAGAGGGCTAGGTTTCAATGATCGGTGGCAGAGCAGTAATGGTAGAGATGATAAAACCGGGTTAGTCAAAGACCGGTTTCTCCTTACTTATAAGAAATTCTATATATCATTTGACTTGTCAAGCAAAAAAAAGAAAAAGCTGACATTTCCGAAATTGTCCACAATATCTACTCAGCAGCCCATGATGGCAATCTCAATGTCAAAACAAGGATAAAAAAATATTACAAAAATTTAAGTAGACTGAACGTTTTAAAAGGCCAGGTAAAGGTAAGGGGGATAGAAAAATTTGATTACAAATAAGAGTTTGCACTACTATTTCACAGCCTTGAGCTAAACTATTTATTATAGAAATGATTTGGCTCGTTCTGTATGGAACAGGGGTCTCCAAACAAAGGGACAGTTTACTGTCCTTCAGACTTCAGGGGGGAGGGGGCAAGGTTGTGACCAGTGGGGGCAGAAAAAGTCCCAGGCCTGGCATGAGTGAAAGTAACCAATGTCTCAGACGTGGTTTTCAGTTGCATATCACCTGTGGTCAGTAGGAGGAGGAAAAGTGCCCCATCCTTGGTATTACCAGGAGGAATAGTGCCCTATCATTGGGTTCAGTGGATGGAATAGTGCTCCACCATTGGTATCAGTGGGAGGAATAGTGTCCCATTATTTGGTGTCAGTGGGAGGAATAGCGCCGTATCATTGGTGTCAGTGGGAGGAATAGCGCCCCATCATTAGTGTCAGTGGGAGGAATAGTGCCCCATCATTTGGTGTCAGTGGGAGGAATAGTGTCCCATCATTTGGTGTCAGTGGGAGGAATAGTGTCCCATCATTTGGTGTCAGTGGGAGGAATAGTGTCCCATCATTTGGTGTCAGTGGGAGGAATAGTGTCCCATCATTTGGTGTCAGTGGGAGGAATAGTGTCCCACCATTTGGTGTCAGTGGGAGGAATAGTGTCCCATCATTTGGTGTCAGTTGGAGGAATAGTGTCCCATCATTAGTGTCAGTGGGAGTAATAGTGCCCCATCATTTGGTGTCAGTGGGAGTAATAGTGCCCCATCATTTGGTGTCAGTGGGAGGAATAGTGTCCCATCATTTGGTGTCAGTGGGAGGAATAGTGTCCCATCATTAGTGTCAGTGGGAGGAATAGTGTCCCATCATTTGGTGTCAGTGGGAGGAATGGTGTCCCATCTTTAGTGTCAGTGGGAGTAATAGTGCCCCATCATTGGTGTCACTGGATAGAATAGTGCCCCAAAATCGGTGTCAGTGGATGGAATAGTGCCCCATCATGGATATTAATGTGAATAGAGGAATAGTGCCCCATTGTTGGTGTCATTTGGGGGAATTATGCCCCACTGTCGGTGTCAGTGTTAAGAATTGTGCCTCAAATCAGTGGGAGGAATAGCGCCCCAAAGACAAGATAAAGGCTAGCAAAGGGCCACATCTGGCCCTCGGCCACAGTTTGAAGACCACTGGTATGGAACATTGAACAACTGCTCAAGTTCACATATGTAGTTGCCTCTCTGTTGTAGAAAAGCTTTGAAATAGAATTGTTGGAAAGGCTAGCTTGTTTAAGAAGCTTCTTAATATCACCAGCATTATAAACGTAAATCCAATCTTATATCTAGCTAGTTACATTTTTTATTTTCATTTTTTTTTTTTTTTTTTTTTTTTTTTAATAAAAACTCAGATTACTAATACCACCTTCAAGAGCTATGGAAATGCCATTTAAAAAAGGAGGAGACTGGAAGCTTCTGCAATGTATATATGGTCCTGAAAAATGTTGATTGGCCTTCAAAAAAGGTGTCCCCAGTTTTGAGGTCAAGTGCTAATTTTTCAAAACCAATGCTGCATTTTTAATTGGGCATCTGTCAGATTAAATATAAATTGCTGTTTTTTAATCTGTATTCTAGTCCTCAAATATTTTTTTTAAGTCAGAAAAAGTAGTAGGACACAGCTAAATAGATTGTTTGCTAATGGATAATGTTTGGGCCAAAATGTGGCTATCCGGCCAGGGTAACTTTCTTCATGAATGTTGCAAATTTCTTTTGCAGTACGTTAAAAGGGAAAGAGCTTTCTCCGGTTTCTGGACCAAAGGGAAGTCCAAGCACTGGTCATATGGTGTCTGCAGGTGGAATAGGCCTCAGCCAGCTCTCAACGGAACAAAGTCCTCATTCCCTTAGGAAAGGTACTTCCTAGATATGATTTAGTATTCCAATAGACTTCTGGCTGATTGGCGGTAAGATCCATAATATCATGTCTGTGAAGGCTTTTTTTTCTCGACAGACCTCAAGAGAATCCGCTACAATATTGGGGTGAAATCCAAATAGTACAATTTTGAAAAAAATGTGCAGGCCTAACTGATCTCATGGTTTTTCAACGTTTTTTTGTCTTCACAGCATCCAAGAAACTTGCACCGGTTCCACCCAAGATAACTTACACCCAGACAGGAGCAGTGTCCGACCAATCAACAGGTCAGCCTTCTCCTGTCAGTCTTTCCCCGACCCCTCCCAGCACACCATCACCTTATGGACTCAGCTACCAAGGCTCTCTTTCTTTGACCCCAAACCTGGCTTCTCCCCCATCTGTGACCAGCACTTTAACAAAAGCCCGTCCCACTCCTAAACCACGGCAAAGGCCATCTCTTCCTCCACCCCAGCCACCAAGTCAGTCTGCTTCCAGTCCTCAGTCTTCGGAGAACAGTATCTTAGATGGCTTGTCTCCTGGGGATAGTATGTCTACAGGTAAGCAGATTTCATTCTCTGTTCCTCCTCTGGAGAGATATATATTATATATATATATATATATATATAGGCTATTCAGACTCTACCATATCTCATAGAAACACATTCCTAAAAAGTACTTAAATGACTGTTTAAACATTTTTGAACTGAAGATTAAAGTTAACTCTTCAGCTCATCTCTCTGGATTCTCTTGGGAATCTCTCAGAATCAAATGATTTAAAAAAAGAATCAAGGTTTACTGTAATTACAAAGACGGAAATATGCCGATAATCTTCTCTCTCTCTCCATCTCCCACAAACAAAAGCACTAAGTGTTATGTTTTTTTTTTTTTTTTTGTTGTGTTCCCTTTGTCTCCCCTCGTTCTCCCTTCCCGTTTCCTCGCAGCCGTTTGACGTTGAGTGGCGCTGTGTTGGATATGTGTGAGGGGGAGTCTCCTGGTAAGCTAGAGCTTCAAGCGTTTCACACTCGCCTTGACCATTCACTTTGAGGCAACCAAGGAATATCTGTTGGGCACCCTGTTGGTCATACTGTTCCCACCATATGCATAATTAGCAGATTTTTTTTTACTATATTTGCATAATTATCTCCAATAATTCTCCACATACGGGAAAACCTTGCAAAACCATGACGTTTCCAATGTGTAGAAAGGTGTGGTGTGGTTTTTTTTTTTTTTTTTTTTTTTTTAGATAGGCAACACTGTAGTCTTTTAAAAGAAATGGGAGCCCTATCCTTGCAAGGTATTATGGTTATGCCTATGATGGAGAATGTGCTGAACCTACGGGGATGTCAAGTACTATTTTAACCTGTTTTCAACAATCAGCTTTGGTTGCCCACCCATGCTAAACTGTTGCCTTTTTTTCTGTTCTTGGCCTGACCCCCCTACCAGTTGATGTTTGTACATGTAGCTGTCTTGGCGAAAGTCATCGTGGACGCTTTTGGAAATGAACGTACCAATCCGCTCCACTTCACAATACATTTCCCTGTCACTCTGTAACCTCATAATCATACTCCACGCTGCTTAGATATTACTGTATGTTCATTTTCAAGAGCGTTTCCATCTCTAGCTATACACTGTGCCTGGTTGGCCTTCATTGCTGTGCGTACAGATGTCATGGCAAGCGGGTAGGGCTTTCGTTGGGCAGTAGCAGACAGCTATGTGTATGACCTCCCCCTGAGGTGGTAGACTTCGCATGAGCCTGCCACCCCAAAACGCATGGCTTAGCCTTTCAACGCTTGACAGACATGTCCACCAACACAAAGGTCTAACTGGGAAGGTGTGCGGTGTCGTACCCTGTGCTTCTAGCTGTTGTTTTGTTGCCTGTATGAACCAATGTGTTTTGTTGTAGGTTAGTTTTTTTTTTAAACCTTTGTAACCTGATGTTGGTGAGATGTCTATCTCATGTTCTGTTGTATTTTGGTAATATTTGGTGTAAAAACTGTAAAGGTTTCAACTCTTTGTATGGCTGTGTTAGCTGTTTTGTAATATCCTAACACACTTAAATATCAATTTAACAACAAAATTTTACACCGTGTAGCCAAAGGTTTTTGAATACCTGGTTATCACACCAACTCTATATGACCAAAACGATTTGATTACAATTTATTGAGTTTGGGTGTTTCCAGTGAAGGGTACTTTTATTTCTACAGCATACCAAGCTGTGCTCTTCCAACCTTATGGTAACAATTTGGTGAAGGCCCTTATCTGTTCCACCATGACTGTCCTGTGCACAAAGCCAGTTCTGTATAGACCTGGTTGACCGGTTTGGTGTGGAGAAACTCGCATGTCCTGCACGGAGCCCCGTCCTCAACCCTACTTGATTGCCTTTTTTGGGTTGAATCGGAATGGGAATTGCTAGCTGGGTCTTCTTATCTGTTCCACCATGACTGTCCTGTGCACAAAGCCAGTTCTGTATAGACCTGGTTGACCGGTTTGGTGTGGAGAAACTCGCATGTCCTGCACGGAGCCCCGTCCTCAACCCTACTTGACTGCCTTTTTTGGGTTGAATTGGAATGGGAATTGGTAGCTGGGTCTTCTGGTTCAATACTAGTACATGACCTCATAAATGGTCTTTGGACTGAACTTCCCACAGACACCATCCGAAATCTAAAGAAAAGCCTTCCCAGAACAGTTGAGGTGGTTATGGCCACGGAACGGTGACAACTCCATATTGGTTGGTATGGTTTTGGAATGAGATGTCCACAAAGCTGTCCACAGGCTAATTCCCGTTTTATTGTGTTGTACTTGGGTTATGTTCTGCTTCTCCTAGGGATACACAGATACAGCTATCGGTGCAGATAGAGTATTTTCACAAGTACTCCTACCCTGTTTCCCCTAAAGTAAGACCTAGCGTGATTGTCGGTGATGGCTGCAATATAAGCCCTACCCTCCAAATAAGCCCTACCCTGTTTCCCCCAAAATGAGCCCTACCCTAAAAATAAGACCTACAAAGACTTTAACTAGGGCTTATTTGGGGGGTAGGGCTTATATTGAAGCCATCGCCGACAGTAACACTAGGTCTTATTTTAGGGGAAACGGGGTACTCGTGAAAATGCTCAGATACCGGAAACCGATAAAAGGATGTATGTACCGCTTAGGCTTGGCAGAAAAGGGGGGTATCCAAATGGTGCATCCACAACTGTTCTGTGGGTGCGAAAGAGAAAAGGGTAGCCCCTGTGTGGGTGCGAAAGAGAAAAGGGTAGCCCCTGGAAGTCTCACATTCAACATGTCCTAGAGAGTGGCAACCTCAGCCTGGACTCCAACCAGGCCAAACCCCAACGCGTTTCACATCGCCCCCCCCCCCCCGGGGCTTAGTCATGAATAAGCTCCGGGGGGAGTGAAACGCATTGGGGGCATGTGGCCTGGTTGAAGTCCAGGCTGAGGTTGCCAATCTCTTCACCTCTCTACCTCTAGGACATCTTGGATGTGTGACTTCCAGGGGCTACCCCTTTTCTTTTTCGTACCGGAAACCGATACTTTGTGGTGTGATCTGACCCCATACAAAATGAATGAGCTCAAATCGCACTGCAAAAAAAATGGCATGAACAGGAAAAAGGTGTGATTCCTGTGCGAATCCGCATGCGGTTTCCCGCACTGCTCATGTGTGAACCCGGGCTGAAATCACAATGACGAGATTCATTTTGTTTGGGCTTAAATTACACCACAAAGTATCGGTACTCGTTATTGGCGAGTACTTAACCAAAAATATTGGTACTTGCGCAAAAAAAAAAGGGGGGGGGGGGTGTATCGGTGCAATTCTGGTTTTTACAAAAGAGAAAATAAGTTTCAAGGCAAGCAAATAGTTTCTCTGCACCTGGGATCTACCTTTATTCTTATCTGGTGAAGATTAAAACATAACTCCATGAGAAAAAAAAATGTCTCCCATGCAGTGAGGCTGTGCCTGCTCTACAGGTTGTAACTGCTTGTTTTGTCTAGGGGTGCACTAAAAGGCTATACCTACCCAATACTTTGATCCTCCGAAAAATCGCGCTCCCCCATGTCCAGCAGTGGACTGTTCCTGCCATCCTCACATCCAGAACCAGTATATGGGCGTGATGACGTCAGGAACAGTCCATTCACAAGACCGCTGGGGGGGGGGGGCAGGGGAAGCGGGTAGCGTTCCTGGCCCCCGCAGGATCGGCAGATCAGGTGAGTAGTTTAGATAGGTTAGTTTTAATGGTTTTAATTTGATATTTTTTTTCACTTTGTGAATGATTATTGCTGTGAAATTGGTTTCTCTCCTCATTATAGCAGCCAGCCACCCATCCACTTCCCTGTGCTTGCAGGTGGATGCAATTGGATTAATCATTGGAGGTGTGTTGAGCAGTTGGTTTGCTATATATTTCTGTGGTCAGTGTTGATGTAAACAGACTATGAATAAGGTATGTTTCTGGACTGAAACGCGTTAGCGGGGGTCATGCTAAGGAACGTTTTACTGCTTGTTTTATACTTTGGCCTTGTTGCCAACGTTTATTCATGATTATGTAAGTACACCACCGCTCTGCAATCCCCTAGACCAGGAGTCTCTAAACTTTCCGAACAAAGGGCCAGTTTACTGTCCTTCAGACTTTGAGGGGGCCGGACTGTGGCCAGTGGGAGTAGAAAATACGCCGGCGTCAATGGGAGTAATGAATGCCCCACATGTCATTTTGAGGAATAGTGCCCCATTGTTAGTATTAGAGGAAGAAATCGTGCCCCATCAATGGTGTCAGTGGGAGGAATAGTGTCCCATCATTGGTGTCAGTGGGAGGAATAGTGCCCCATCATTGGTGTCAGTGGGAGGAATAGTGCCCCATCATTGGTGGCAGTGGGAGGAATAGTGCCCCATCATTGGTGGCAGTGAGAGGAATAGTGCCCCATCATTGGTATCAGTGGGAGGAATAGTGCCCCATCATTGGTGTCAGTGGGAGGAATAGTGCCCCATCATTGGTGTCAGTGGGAGGAATAGTGCCCCATCATTGGTATCAGTGGGAGGAATAGTGCCCCATCATTGGTGTCAGTGGGAGGAATAGTGCCCCATCATTGGTGTCAGTGGGAGGAATAGTGCCCCATCATTGGTGTCAGTGGGAGGAATAGTGCCCCATCATTGGTGTCAGTGGGAGGAATAGTGCCCCATCATTGGTGTCAGTGGGAGGAATAGTGCCCCATCATTGGTGTCAGTGGGAGGAATAGTGCCTATCAGTGGGAGGAATAGTGCCCTATCATTGGTGCCAGTGGGAGGAATAGTGCCCCATCATTGGTGTCAGTGGGAGGAATAGTGCCCCATCATTGGTGTCAGTGGGAGGAATAGTGCCCCATCATTGGTGTCAGTGGGAGGAATAGTTCCCCATCATTGGTGTCAGTGAGAGGAATAGTTCCCCATCATTGGTGTCAGTGGGAGGAATAGTGTCCCATCATTGGTGTCAGTGGGAGGAATAGTGCCCCATCATTGGTGTCAGTGGGAGGAATAGTGCCCCATCATTGGTGTCAGTGGGAGGAATAGTGCTCCATCATTGGTGTCAGTGGGAGGAATAGTGCCCCACCCATCATTGGAGCACAGGTGTGTCAGGAGGAGGCTGTCTCTCTGGAGCTGCTGCAGATCCGTGTGAGAGGGGACTGGTGAGGAAATCTATCCCAGCTCTCCTGGCTCCTTTCTGGGGAAGCCATGGAGGCCAGCAGGGCCTCTCCTGCTGGAAGCTCACAGCCATCTCCTGGGCCGTCGGGTGACATGCCTGCCCCTGTACAAGCTGATCTCTCTACCCCTGGTAGGGATGAAGGTTCCGGGATTAAGGTCCTAAATAGGGAGAGGGATAAGCTTTACAAGCTACGAGCGGAGCTGAAGCGTCTGCGAAGGCAGCGGGAGGGCTTACACAGCCAGAAGCGTGGATCCATGGATCCGGAGATCCAGTTGGCCAAAGTCCGTGTGGACCATCAGGAGACCATTGTGGCCATGATGGAAGGCAGAGATGGGCCATTTAAGGAGAAGTTTGGAAATGACAGGAGGTTTGGAAGAATGACAAAGATGGAGGTGGAGGAGGAGACCCCCAGTTCTGACCCCCTGCCCCCTCAGGGAGAGGTAAGCAGCCCCATGCCTTCCCAGGACTCAGGAGGCATGCTCAGGGGGCCATCCAGGTAATGGAGTCTCCTATGCGGAGGAATCAGTTAATGTTTAATGAAGAGGACATTACTGATGATGTGCCTGATAAGGTAAAGACTGCCAAGTCCCATGTTGTGGATAAGACTGTTTTTGTGCCTTTCAACACTGACAATGTGCCTAATGACAATCAGGCTGCTGATCCTGTGTGCAGCAATGTTGTGTCTGCTGATGCTGCAATGCAGCAAGAGTTACTTTTAAAAAATGTCATTTCTGTAGAAGAACCACAGGTGTCAGCAGAGCCCATTAACCCTTCTTTAGGTGAGTCCAAAGCTGTTTGCCCCACTGCTGCTGAGGACTCTACAGTGCAGCATCAGGAGACAGCTGGTATTGCAGCAGAAACTGTGACCTTTCCTGATGGGAAATTGAATATTGCTGTGACTGATAACAATCACCCCAGTATCAGTGTGATGGACAATCGTCCTGCTATGGATTCTGCCAGTTCAGTTCAGACAGTTGATAATGATGTACAGACTAATGTGACTTCAGTGTGGGGCCTTGGCCCTGATAAACCTACCTTTGCTCAGGTGGTACGCTCTGCTCCTGGTAGCTCTGCTCCCAAGCGGGGTTTTCCCCTACAGGCTACCACTTTGAGCACCCCAGGATCTGGTCTTGGGTCTCTGGCTTCTGCTGGGGGTCCCAGACGTAATGTTGTTATTCTGAAATGGGAAGGTGGTGCGATCCCTCCAGCACGGCGTGCAGTGGTGGATTTGATTTTGGAGATGGGTTTTGGAGCAAATGATCTGTATGCCTTTATACATGTAGCTGGGACACGGGATTATACAGTTAGCTTCACCAGGCCAGAGGGTCTTGACCTGTTCTGGGAGAGATATGAGGCTCGGTGCAGGTCAAGACCTGAATGGGAAGGTCTGGCCCCAGTTGCAGTTTCTCAGAGGTCTACAGTAAAAAAAAATCACAATTATCCTCACTAATGAGAGTGTCCCTGCCCGGGATCTAGAGGTTTGGTTAAGGAACTATGGGGAGGCTTTGACCAAGCCCAATAAAATCCTTGATGAGCGTAAGATCTGGACTGGGGGTTGGTCAGTTACAGTCAGGTTGGCCAGGGATGGGAATGTTGTCCGTCACCTGCCCTCCTCAGCTTTTATAGGGAGGGATAGGATGACTGTTTTTTACCCTGGTCAGCCGAAGCTGTGTCACCGCTGTGGAGAAAAGGGGCATTTGAGTTCCTCCTGTTCAGCCTTGATATGTTCAGTGTGTCGGGGTCAGGGTCATATGGCTAAGGACTGCACCGAAATGATCAGGTGCAACCTGTGCCTGCGCCTTGGCCACCCCTACAGCAGATGTCCTGAAGCCTGGCACAATATGGAGAAGGAGGTAATTGATGACATGTCAAGGCTGGACAGGATGGAGGGTGAGGCCCCTGGTGTACCATCCTCCTCTGCGGTGACCGACTCCCCTGGTCCTGCTCAGGATCCCTCTCCAGTTCCTGTGGCCACCCCTCCTGTGTCTGTAAGTATTCCTTCTGTATCTGTCTCTGTGTCCCCCCAGCCTACTGTACCCTCTCCTCTTGTGTCAGAACCTTCCAAGTCTGTGCCCCCTGAGTCAGTTACCCCCCAGGAGTCTACCCCTCCTAAGTCTGATTCAAAGGGAGCACCCCCCCCCACCAGCAGTGGTAGTGGGTACTAAAAAGGTTGCTTCTTCCTCTGTAAAGAAGTCTTGTGGAAAGACTTCACAGAAAAAAGTAAGAGATGAGGGCATCTCTGAAGCTGACCTCCAGTACCTGGAGGAGAGTAGGAAGGTTGGGAAGCGGAAGAAGCAGGTGATGAGGACGGAACAGGCTCCAGTGCCTGTCTCCAACCGGTATAGGTCCTCTAATTGGGATATCTCTTCATCTGGAGCTTCTTTGGAGCGAAGTTCTGATTCCGAAATGGAGTTTGAGGCGGCCTCAAGAAAGAGAGAGGCTTCTGGTGATGAGCAGCAGAGGGGAGCTAAGAAGCAAACCACCCAATAACCCAAATGGCGGTTCCCCCTCCGTTAAAAGTGGTGACAATAAATGTCGCCAGCATTAAGTCAGTAAGAGCTCGTTCTATGGCCTTCTTTTTGTTCAGCCAATTAGATGCTGAAATTTTATTTTTGCAAGAGACTAGGCTCACCTCCTTGGCAGATATTCATATGGCCAAGAGAGAGTGGAGGTATGGTCCATCTTACTGGTCTCTTGCGGCCGAGCCTTACGGCGGTGTGGCGGTGTTGTTTAAAACCGGCATGGTAACTGTCCGGCGGGTTATTGAGGTGGAGATTGGGAGATGTATGGTCTTAGACGTCCTTGTGGGAGGGCAGGACCTGCGCCTAATTAATGTTTATGGACCGCACACAAAGTGGGACAGGAAATGCCTTTTTACAAGGATCAAGCCATTTCTTTTTACATCCCGGCAAGTGGTCTTTGGAGGTGACTTTAATACAGTAACTAGGCCCAAGGACAGGAAGGACTTCAAGGACAGGCTGGGATATGATAGCGTCTTTTTAAATAGTATGGTTAGGGATGCTGGTCTTGTGGATGTGCACATTAAGCACCTCCCGGATGACACTGGGTTCACCTTTCATCGAGGTAATAGTCAGAGTAGAATAGATAGGTTTTTTTTGAAGGAGACCTCTGCTTTCTCACCCCCAGTGGTGCAGACAGTAGAGTTCTCCGATCACTGTATGCTATCTGTGGTCCTGAATGCTTCAGACGCCCCTCAGAGGGGTAAGGGCATCTGGAGATTGAATTCGACTCTACTCAAGGAAGAACATGTTAGACAATCCTTTGAGGAATTCTTTCAGGCACAGGTGACCATCCTGGACTTTTGTAGCAGCAAGGCTGAGTGGTTGGAGCTGACCAAAAAGAGGATTGCTGGATTCTTCAGGGGCCTAGCCAATAGAAAGCAGTTTAATAAATACATTACCTACCAACGTTTACGGAGGAAGCTGGATATTCTTGTCTCGAGAGGAGGAGATCCTGGGGCAATCTCCGAAGTGAAACTCCTTCTCAGGAAGTGTCAATATGACCGGCATGCCTCTTTGGTTCTGGAGAGGGACTATGGGAAGTACCACTCGCCTGACCCTTACCAGAACTGCAAACAAGGTGTAGCTGTTAAAACGGTCGTTGGCCTTAAGGACAGTACAGGTTCCTTGACAAAGTCCAGGTCAGGGATTCTGGAGGTCGTGAGGTCCTTTTATGCTGACCTTCTTGGGAGGAAAGAGCTTGACCGTGACAAGATGGAAAGCTTTTTGGACTCTACTCCAGGTCTAAATGATGAAGATGTCCCATTGATGAATTTGACAGAGGAGATCACAGTTGAAGAGGTGATAAGGGCAATTGAACAGCTTGCCATCAAAAAGTCACCTGGACCGGATGGCTTGACGGCTGAGTTTTACAAAGCCTTTAAGTCTATTCTGGCCCCACATTTGGTAGAGGTTTTTAACAGTTGCCTTGCTGAGGGGGTACTTCCCTCTTCCATGAGGCACTCAGCTGTGATTCTTCTTTCAAAGGGTAAAGATCCTTCGATGATTGAGAATTGGCGCCCCATCAGCCTTCTTAATGTCGATAGAAAGATACTGGCAAAGATATTTTTCTGGCGACCTATCGTCAGTAGCAGAGTCTTTGCTTTCTCGCCATCAGCACTGTTCGGTCCAGGGTAGGTGCACCTTCACAGCAGTTTTAGCTGTCCGGGAGGCCTTGGAGCGGTGCAGGGCTGCAGGCTGGGGAAAGTATTTGCTGACATTGGATCAGGCAAAGGCTTTTGATCGTGTTAACCATGAGTACCTGTGGTTGCTCCTTAGTAAGTACGGTCTGCCGGGTGGTTTTGTTGATTGGTTAAAAGTCTTGTATGAGGGGGCAGAGAGCTTTCCTCTTGTTAATGGTTGGGTTGGGCAGTCCTTTGGGGTTGGCTCCGGGGTGCGCCAGGGTTGTCCCCTGAGTCCCCTGCTCTATGTGTTTGCAATCGACCCCTTCATCAGGAGGCTAGAGAGCAGCATGTTGTGTGGGGTGCCAGTGGGGCTCCCGGGGGAGCCGCCTTTGAGGGTTGTTGCCTATGCGGACGATGTGTCGGTGATTGTCACTGGGGCGGATGAAGCAGAGGAGGTGGTCTCTCTGACATCACGGTATTCTGAAGCATCAGGCTCCAAGATCAATCAGGAAAAGAGTGAAGTTTTCTGGATGGGAAAGGAAGGTGAGGGGTTTGATCTCCCGGACACCTTTCCAGTGCCCCAGGAAAGAATTAAGATCTTAGGCATTGAATTTGGACCTGGCGATTATGGCCTCAAAAACTGGGAAGGCAGACTGGAAATTGCCAATACTAAGGTGGTCAGCTGGAAGAGATGGAAGTTATCTATGAGGGAAAGGGTTGATCTGATTAAGACTTACCTGATTCCGATCTTCTTGTATGTCAGCTTTGTCTGCATCTTGCCAGTGTCTCTCTATGCTAGGGTCAGTAGTGTGTTCTTCCAGATGTTGTGGGGGAACAGACTGAACCCCATCAAGAGGAATGTCACCTATCTATCCAGGAGGGAGGGTGGCTTAGGTATGGTCAACCCACTTCTTTTCTTTTCACTGCTTTTTCTCAAGTTTAATATTGGTAATATGCTTGCAGTGGAACCTCCTGGATGGGCAGGCATATTTAGATCTTGGTTTAGGCCTTTTCTACGACTTTGGGAAGAAGGTGGCCAAGTGAAGAATCTCAGGGGTCATCGTGGTCAGCTACCAGCCTATGTCGCTCCGTGCCTGAAGTTACTACGGCAGTGGCGATTGTCGGCTGAAGATCTCAGATCGGTTCCGAGGAAAGTCCTTATGAGTCGAGTCTTGAGCGAAGTCTTTCATGACCCACTGGCCTTAAGGGATTGCCCAGGCCCAGTTTTGAGGGCAGGGTTAAGACTTATTAATTTGGACAGAGTACCCCCTAAATTCAGGGATCTGGCCTGGTTGTGCTTCCATGGGAGACTCTATGTTAGGGGCAATTTGAAATTCCGCAGTGGGGTGGATCGTAGCTGTCCTCGGGAGGAGTGTGCAGGTGAGGAGGAGACTATGGACCATTTTCTGCTTCATTGCCCTTTTAACATAGAGGTGTACAAACAGGTGGGACGGGCCCTCGGTGTCCCTTTCCTCTCCAGGCTGGGTTATGCTGAGTGGGTGTACGGAGCATTCAATACTGGTGGGGTTTTTTGTTTAGATACACTTTTTCTAGTTAGCCTAGTAGTCCGTTATTTCACTTGGAACGCACGGTGTCAGGTCTGCATTCGGCGTAAAATCCTTCCTGTTCAGGTGGTGGTGTATGACATTTTGCATGAGGCGGAGAAGATTCGGGTGCTCGAGAGAGACAAGCGGAGTCAGGGGGCTTGGTTGAAGGCGTGGAGGGGTTTCAAGCCTCCCTGACTGCCAGGAGTCTCTTTCCCGGGTGTGGCTGTCTGTCTCTTATCACCCTAGATTATTATTTTTTTTGGATTAATTTTTGATAAATGGCTGCGTACATAGGTGATGGGTTGTGCCTCTTAGGCCCTCTCTGCTGCTTTATGTAAATAGCTTTGGTAGTGGATTATGTATATATTGTATATATTCTGAACATGGATGTGTATTCCTTGGATTTCTGTTGAAGTTTTGTACTATGGTTTTGTTTTTTACTTTTGTATAAAATTGGTTGCTTGATTCTTTTAATAAAAGATCAATAGTGCCCCATCATTGGTGTCAGTGGGAGGAATAGTGCCCCATCATTGGTGTCAGTGGGAGGAATAGCGCCCCAATATTGGTGTCAGTGGGAGGATTAGTGCCCCATCATTGGTATCAGTGGGAGGAATAGTGCCCCATCATTGGTGTCAGTGTTAGAAATAGTGCCCCATCATTGGTGTCAGTGTTAGAAATATTGCAGTATCAGTGGAAGGAATAGCGCCCTATCATTGGTGTCAGTGGGAGGAATAGTGCCCCATCATTGGTGTCAGTGGGAGGAATAGTGCCTATCAGTGGGAGGAATAGTGCCCTATCATTGGTGTCAGTGGGAGGAATAGTGCCCCATCATTGGTGTCAGTGGGAGGAATAGTGCCCCATCATTGGTGTTAGTGGGAGGAATAGTGCCCCATCATTGGTGTCAGTGGGAGGAATAGTGCCCCATCATTGGTGTCAGTGGGAGGAATAGTGCCCCATCATTGGTGTCAGTGGG
This sequence comes from Lithobates septentrionalis, assembly GCA_037952835.1. Lineage (NCBI taxonomy): Eukaryota > Metazoa > Chordata > Amphibia > Anura > Ranidae > Lithobates > Lithobates septentrionalis. Next base: position 118,782 of record JBBDGP010003704.1, read on the forward strand.
AGGAATAGTGCCCCATCATTGGTGTCAGTGGGAGGAATAGTGTCCCATCATTGGTGTCAGTGGGAGGAATAGTGTCCCATCATTGGTGTCAGTGGGAGGAATAGTGCCCCATCATTGGTGTCAGTGGGAGGAATAGTGCCTATCAGTGGGAGGAATAGTTCCCCATCATTGGTGTCAGTGAGAGGAATAGTTCCCCATCATTGGTGTCAGTGGGAGGAATAGTTCCCCATCATTGGTGTCAGTGGGAGGAATAGTTCCCCATCATTGGTGTCAGTGGGAGGAATAGTGTCCCATCATTGGTGTCAGTGGGAGGAATAGTGCCCCATCATTGGTGTCAGTGGGAGGAATAGTGCCCCACCCATCATTGGAGCACAGGTGTGTCAGGAGGAGGCTGTCTCTCTGGAGCTGCTGCAGATCCGTGTGAGAGGGGACTGGTGAGGAAATCTATCCCAGCTCTCCTGGCTCCTTTCTGGGGAAGCCATGGAGGCCAGCAGGGCCTCTCCTGCTGGAAGCTCACAGCCATCTCCTGGGCCATCAGGTAACATACCTGCCCCTATACAACCCATGGTTGGTGATCTCTCTGCCCCTGGTGAAGATGAAGGTTCCGGGGCCATCCGGGAGCGAGTGGTGGCCGGGATTAAGGTCCTGAATAGGGAAAGAGACAAGCTGTACAAGCTCAGAGCGGAGCTGAAGCGCCTGAGAAGGCAGCGTGAGGGCTTACATAGCCAGAGACGTGGATCCATGGATCCGGAGATCCAACTGGCCAAGGTTCGGGTGGAACACCAGGAGACCATTGTGGCCATGATGGAAGGCAGAGATGGGCCATTTAAAGAAAAGTTTTGTAATGAGAAAAGATTTGCAAGGATGACAAAGATGGAGGTGGAGGAGGAGACCCCCAGTTCTGACCCCCTGCCCCCTCAGGGAGAGGTAAGCAGCCCCATGCCTTCCCAGGACTCAGGAGGCATGCTCAGGGCCATCCAGGTAATGGAGTCTCCTATGCGGGGGGATCAGCTGGCATTTAATGATGAGGACATTACAGACAATGTGCCTGACAAGGTAAAGCCTGTCAAGTCCCATATTGTGGATAAAACAATTTTTGTGCCATTCAACACTGTGACTGATACAGACAATGTGCCCAGTGAGAGTCAGACTGCTAGTCCTATCTGTAGTAATGCTGTGCCTGCTGATGCTGCAGTACAGCAAAGTTTGCTTTTAAAAAATGACATTCCTGCAGATGAACTACAAGATTCAGCAGAGCCTATTAACCCCCTTTTGGCTGAAGCTGTTTGCCCCACAGCTGCTGAGGACTCTACAGCACAGCTTCAGGAGACAGCTGATATTGCAGCAGAAACTGTGATTATTCCTGATGGGAATGTGAATGTTTGTGTGACTGAAAAAAATCATCCCAGTACCAGTGTGATGAACAATGGTCCCAGTTCAAGTGTGATAGACAGTCCTACCAACTCCATTCAAGCAGTGAATAATAATAGTAATGTACAGACTGCTGTGACTTCAGTGTGGGGCCTTGGCCCTGATAAACCTACCTTTGCTCAGGTGGTACGCTCTGCTCCTGGTAGCTCTGCTCCCAAGCGGGGTTTTCCCCTACAGGCTTCCACTTTGAGCACCCCAGGATCTGGTCTTGGGTCTCTGGCTTCTGCTGGGGGTCCCAGACGTAATGTTGTTATTCTGAAATGGGAAGGTGGTGCGATCCCTCCAGCACGGCGTGCAGTGGTGGATTTGATTTTAGAGATGGGTTTTGGTGCAAATGATCTGTATGCCTTTATACATGTAGCTGGGACACGGGATTATACAGTTAGCTTCACCAGGCCAGAGGGTCTTGACCTGTTCTGGGAGAGATATGAGGCTTGTTGCAGGTCAAGACCTGAATGGGAAGGTCTGGCCCCAGTTGCAGTTTCTCAGAGGTCTACAGTAAAAAAAAATCACAATTATCCTCACTAATGAGAGTGTCCCTGCCCGGGATCTAGAGGTTTGGTTAAGGAATTATGGGGAGGTTTTGACCAAGCCCAATAAAATCCTTGATGAGCGTAACATCTGGACTGGGGGTTGGTCGGTTACAGTCAGGTTGGCCAGGGATGGGAATGTTGTCCGTCACCTGCCCTCCTCAGCTTTTATAGGGAGGGATAGGATGACTATTTTCTACCCTGGTCAGCCGAAGCTGTGTCACCGCTGTGGAGAAAAGGGGCATTTGAGCTCTTCCTGTTCAGCCTTGATATGTTCAGTGTGTCGGGGTCAGGGTCATATGGCTAAGGACTGCACCGAAATGATCAGGTGCAACCTGTGCCTGCGCCTTGGCCACCCCTACAGCAGATGTCCTGAAGCCTGGCACAATATGGAGAAGGAGGTAATTGATGACATGTCAAGGTTGGACAGGATGGAGGGTGAGGCCCCTGGTGTACCATCCTCCTCTGCGGTGACCGACTCCCCTGGTCCTGCTCAGGATCCCTCTCCAGTTCCTGTGGCCACCCCTCATGTGTCTGTAAGTATTCCTTCTGTATCTGTATCTGTCTCCCCCCAGCCTACTGTATCCCCTCCTCTTGTGTCAGAACCTTCCAAGTCTGTGCCCCCTGAGTCAGTTACCCCCCAGGAGTCTACCCCTCCTAAGTCTGATTCAAAGGGAGCACCCCCCCCCCCACCAGGAGTGGTAGTGGGTACTAAAAAGGTTGCTTCTTCCTCTGTAAAGAAGTCTTGTGGAAAGACTTCACAGAAAAAAGTAAGAGATGAGGGCATCTCTGAAGCTGACCTGCAGTACCTGGAGGAGAGAAGGAAGGTTGGGAAGCGGAAGAAGCAGGTGGTGAGGACGGAACAGGCTCCAGTGCCTGTCTCCAACCGTTATAGGTCCTCTAATTGGGATATCTCTTCATCTGGAGCTTCTTCGGAGCGAAGTTCTGATTCCGAAATGGAGTTTGAGGCGGCCTCAAGAAAGAGAGAGGCTTCTGGTGATGAGCAGCAGAGGGGAGCTAAGAAGCAAACCACCCAATAACCCAAATGGCGGTTCCCCCTCCGTTAAAAGTGGTGACAATAAATGTCGCCAGCATTAAGTCAGTAAGAGCTCGTTCTATGGCCTTCTTTTTGTTCAGCCAATTAGATGCTGAAATTTTATTTTTGCAAGAGACTAGGCTCACCTCCTTGGCAGATATTCATATGGCCAAGAGAGAGTGGAGGTATGGTCCATCTTACTGGTCTCTTGCGGCCGAGCCTTACGGCGGTGTGGCGGTGTTGTTTAAAACCGGCATGGTAACTGTCCGGCGGGTTATTGAGGTGGAGATTGGGAGATGTATGGTCTTAGACGTCCTTGTGGGAGGGCAGGACCTGCGCCTAATTAATGTTTATGGACCGCACACAAAGTGGGACAGGAAATGCCTTTTTACAAGGATCAAGCCATTTCTTTTTACATCCCGGCAAGTGGTCTTTGGAGGTGACTTTAATACAGTAACTAGGCCCAAGGACAGGAAGGACTTCAAGGACAGGCTGGGATATGATAGCGTTTTTTTAAATAGTATGGTTAGCTATGCTGGTATTGTGGATGTGCACATTAAGCACCTCCCGGATGACACTGGGTTCACCTTTCATCGAGGTAATAGTCAGAGTAGAATAGATAGGTTTTTTTTGAAGGAGACCTCTGCTTTCTCGCTCCCAGTGGTGCAGGCAGTAGAGTTCTCCGATCACTGTATGCTATCTGTGGTCCTGAATGCTTCAGACACCCCTCAGAGGGGCAAGGGCATCTGGAGATTGAATTCGACTCTACTCAAGGAAGAACATGTTAGACAATCCTTTGAGGAATTCTTTCAGGCACAGGTGACCATCCTGGACTTTTGTAGCAGCAAGGCTGAGTGGTGGGAGCTGACCAAAAAGAGGATTGCTGGATTCTTCAGGGGCCTAGCCAATAGAAAGCAGTTTAATAAATACATGACCTACCAACGTTTATGGAGGAAGCTGGATATTCTTGTCTCGAGAGGAGGAGATTCTGGAGCAATCTCCGAAGTGAAACTCCTTCTCAGGAAGTGTCAATATGACCGGCATGCCTCTTTGGTTCTGGAGAGGGACTATGGGAAGTACCACTCGCCTGACCCTTACCAGAACTGCAAACAAGGTGTAGCTGTTAAAACGGTCGTTGGCCTTAAGGACAGTACAGGTTCCTTGACAAAGTCCAGGTCAGGGGTTCTGGAGATCGTGAGGTCCTTTTATGCTGACCTTCTTGGGAGGAAAGAGCTTGACCGTGACAAGATGGAAAGCTTTTTGGACTCTACTCCAGGTCTAAATGATGAAGATGTCCCATTGATGAATTTGACAGAGGAGATCACAGTTGAAGAGGTGATAAGGGCAATTGAACAGCTTGCCATCAAAAAGTCACCTGGACCGGATGGCTTGACGGCTGAGTTTTACAAAGCTTTTAAGTCTATTCTGGCCCCACATTTGGTAGAGGTTTTTAACAGTTGCCTTGCTGAGGGGGTACTTCCCTCTTCCATGAGGCACTCAGCTGTGATTCTTCTTTCAAAGGGTAAAGATCCTTCGATGGTTGAGAATTGGCGCCCCATCAGCCTTCTTAATGTCGATAGAAAGATACTGGCAAAGATCATTTTCTGGCGCCTATCGTCAGTAGCAGAGTCTTTGCTTTCTCGCCATCAGCACTGTTTGGTCCAGGGTAGGTCCACCTTCACAGCGGTTTTAGCTGTCCGGGAGGCCTTGGAGCGGTGCAGGGCTGCAGGCTGGGGAAAGTATTTGCTGACATTGGATCAGGCAAAGGCTTTTGATCGTGTTAACCATGAGTACCTGTGGTTGCTCCTTAGTAAATACGGTCTGCCGGGTGGTTTTGTCGATTGGTTAAAAGTCTTGTATGAGGGGGCAGAGAGCTTTCCTCTTGTTAATGGTTGGGTTGGGCAGTCCTTTGAGGTTGGCTCCGGGGTGCGCCAGGGTTGTCCCCTGAGTCCCCTGCTCTATGTGTTTGCAATCGACCCCTTCATCAGGAGGCTAGAGAGCAGCATGTTGTGTGGGGTGCCAGTGGGGCTTCCGGGTGAGCCGCCTTTGAGGGTTGTTGCCTATGCGGACGATGTGTCAGTGATTGTCACCAGGGCGGATGAAGCAGAGGAGGTGGTCTCTCTGACATCACGGTATTCTGAAGCATCAGGCTCCAAGATCAATCAGGAAGAGAGTGAAGTCTTCTGGATGGGAAAGGAAGGTGAGGGTTTTGATCTCCCGGACACCTTTCCAGTGCCCCAGGAAAGAATTAAGATTCTAGGCATTGAATTTGGACCCGGCGATTATGGCCTCAAAAACTGGGAAGGCAGACTGGAAATTGCCAATACTAAGGTGGTCAGCTGGAAGAAATGGAAGTTATCTATGAAGGAAAGGGTTGATCTGATTAAGACTTACCTGATTCCGATCTTTTTGTATGTCAGCTTTGTCTGCATCTTGCCAGTGTCTCTCTATGCTAGGGTCAGTAGTGTGTTCTTCCAGATGTTGTGGGGGAACAGACTGAACCCCATCAAGAGGAATGTCACCTATCTATCCAGGAGGGAGGGTGGCTTAGGTATGGTCAACCCAGTTCTTTTCTTTTCACTGCTTTTTCTCAAGTTTAATATTGGTAATATGTTTGCAGTGGAACCTCCTGGATGGGCAGGCATTTTTAGATCTTGGTTTAGGCCTTTTCTGCGACTTTGGGAAGAAGGTGGCCAAGTGAAGAATCTCAGGGGTCATCGTGGTCAGCTACCAGCCTATGTCGCTCCGTGCTTGAAGTTATTACGGCAGTGGCGATTGTCGGCTGAAGATCTCAGATCGGTTCCGAGGAAAGTCCTTATGAGTCGAGTCTTGAGCGAAGTCTTTCATGACCCACTGGCCTTAAGGGATTGCCCAGGCCCAGTTTTGAGGGCAGGGTTAAGACTTATTAATTTGGACAGAGTACCTCCTAAATTCAGGGATCTGGCCTGGATGTGCTTCCATGGGAGGCTCTATGTTAGGGGCAATTTGAAATTCCGCAGTGGGGTGGATCGTAGCTGTCCTCGGGAGGAGTGTGCAGGTGAGGAGGAGACTATGGACCATTTTCTGCTTCATTGCCCTTTTAACATAGAGGTGTACAAACAGGTGGGGCGGGCCCTCGGTGTTCCTTTCCTCTCCAGGCTGGGTTATGCTGAGTGGGTGTATGGAGCATTCAATACTGGTGGGGTTTTTTGTTTAGATACACTTTTTCTAGTTAGCCTAGTAGTCCGTTATTTCACTTGGAACGCACGGTGTCAGGTCAGCATTCGGCGTAAAATCCTTCCTGTTCAGGTGGTGGTGTATGACATTCTGCATGAGGTGGAGAAGATTCGGGTACTTGAGAGAGACAAGCGGAGTCAGGGGGCTTGGTTGAAGGCGTGGAGGGGTTTCAAGCCTCCCTGACTGCCAGGAGTCTCTTTCCCGGGTGTGGCTGTCTGTCTCTTATCACCCTAGATTATTATTTTTTGGATTAATTTTTGATAAATGGCTGCGTACATAGGTGATGGGTTGTGCCTCTTAGGCCCTCTCTGCTGCTTTATGTAAATAGTTTTGGTAGTGGATTATGTATATATTGTATATATTCTGAACATGGATGTGTATTCCTTGGATTTCTGTTGAAGTTTTGTACTATGGTTTTGTTTTTTACTTTTGTATAAAATTGGTTGCTTGATTCTTTTAATAAAAGATCAATAGTGCCCCATCATTGGTGTCAGTGGGAGGAATAGTGCCCCATCATTGGTGTCAGTGGGAGGAATAGTACCCCATCATTGGTGTCAGTGGGAGGAATAGCGCCCCAATATTGGTGTCAGTGGGAGGATTAGTGCCCCATCATTGGTATCAGTGGGAGGAATAGTGCCCCATCATTGGTGTCAGTGTTAGAAATAGTGCCCCATCATTGGTGTCAGTGTTAGAAATATTGCAGTATCAGTGGAAGGAATAGCGCCCTATCATTGGTGTCAGTGGGAGGAATAGTGCCCCATCTGATATACTGCGGCAGGGCGGCCCTCCTGTGCGAAATCACAAATCTCTGTTTTTCTCTGGTCAAAGCACACCCCCCCCACACACAGTTGGCACTCATAGGGGACATGTTTAACCCTTTGATCCCTCCTGATGTTAACCCCTTCCCTGCCAATGTCATTAGTACAGTGACAGTGCAAATTTTTTTTTTAGCGCTGATCGCTGTATTGGTGTCACTGGTCCCCAAAAAGTGTCACTTCGTGTCAGATGTCTAGTAAAAATTCCATAAATATATCCCATAGTTTGTAGACGCTATAACTTTTGCACAAACCAATCAATATACACTTATTGGGATTTTTTTTTTACCAAAAATATGTAGCAGATTACATATTGGCCTAATTTATTTATTTTTTAAACATTTTTTTTAATTGGATGTGTTTTTATAGCAGAAATAAGAAATATTGTTTTTTGTTTTTTTTTTCAAAATAGTTTTTTTTCTTATTTTGGTTATAGCGGGAAAAAAAAAAACGCAGAGGTGATCAAATACCACCAAAAGAAAGCTCTATTTGTGGGGAAAAAAAGGACATTAATCTTATTTGGCTACAACGTCGCACGGCGCGCAATTGTCAGTTAAAACAACGCAGTGCCGTATCGCAAAAAATGGCCTGGGCATGAAGGGGGGGGGGGTAAATCTTCTTTCATTTAAATTTATGCCGCCATTTATATACCCAACAAAAATTCATGCCAAAAATTAAACTTTTTTTTTTTTTACTTCATTGTAAATAAGTGAAATAAATAATGGGATTTTAAAGGTGCCAAACACAACGAATATATAAAAATATATATATATATATTTTATTATAGACATTAAAATTACATTAACTTTCATATAAAAACACCATGAAAGCATTATGAAATATCCATACAGTGAGGATGCAGTGTATTAATGTCTACATGTTTCACCAAAATATGGCTTCTTCAGGACACTTTATAAATACTGCATAGATCCTCACTGCATTGTAGCAAAATAGTTCCTGCAATGTATATATTGAGCACCAACTTTTTGGATCTGCGTTAGTGGCAGGCTCATTCTTGGGTCCATGTTCTCCCTTAACGCAGATCTAAAAAGAGTCCTGTCCACTTCTCTGTGGCGGGGACTTATCCTGTCCACTTCTCTGCGGCGGGGACTTATCCTGTCCACTTCTCTGAGGTGGGGACTTATCCTGTCCACTTCTCTGAGGCGGGGACTTATCCTGTCCACTTCTCTGTGGTGGGGGACTTATCCTGTCCACTTCTCTGTGGTGGGGGACTTATCCTGTCCACTTCTCTGCGGCGGGGACTTATCCTGTCCACTTCTCTGCGGCGGGGACTTATCCTGTCCACTTCTCTGTGGTGGGGGACTTATCCTGTCCACTTCTCTGTGGTGGGGGACTTATCCTGTCCACTTCTCTGTGGTGGGGGACTTATCCTGTCCACTTCTCTGTGGTGGGGACTTATCCTGTCCACTTCTCTGAGGCGGGGACTTATCCTGTCCACTTCTCTGCGGCGGGGACTTATCCTGTCCACTTCTCTGTGGTGGGGGACTTATCCTGTCCACTTCTCTGTGGTGGGGACTTATTCTGTCCACTTCTCTGTGGTGGGGACTTATCCTGTCCACTTCTCTGTGGTGGGGGACTTATCCTGTCCACTTCTCTGTGGTGGGGGACTTATCCTGTCCACTTCTCTGTGGCGGGGACTTATCCTGTCCACTTCTCTGTGGTGGGGGACTTATCCTGTCCACTTCTCTGTGGTGGGGACTTATTCTGTCCACTTCTCTGTGGTGGGGACTTATCCTGTCCACTTCTCTGTGGTGGGGACTTATCCTGTCCAGTTCTCTGCGGCGGAGACTTATCCTGTCCACTTCTCTGTGGTGGGGACTTATCCTGTCCAGTTCTCTGCGGCAGAGACTTATCCTGTCCACTTCTCTGTGGTGGGGGACTTATCCTGTCCACTTCTCTGAGGCGGGAACTTATCCTGTCCACTTCTCTGCGGCGGGGACTTATCCTGTCCACTTCTCTGTGGTGGGGGACTTATCCTGTCCACTTCTCTGTGGTGGGGGACTTATCCTGTCCACTTCTCTGTGGTGGGGGACTTATCCTGTCCACTTCTCTGTGGTGGGGGACTTATCCTGTCCACTTCTCTGTGGTGGGGGACTTATCCTGTCCACTTCTCTGTGGTGGGGACTTATCCTGTCCACTTCTCTGTGGTGGGGGACTTATCCTGTCCACTTCTCTGTGGTGGGGGACTTATCCTGTCCACTTCTCTGTGGTGGGGACTTATCCTGTCCACTTCTCTGCGGCGGAGACTTATCCTGTCCACTTCTCTGAGGCGGGGACTTATCCTGTCCACTTCTCTGCGGCGGGGACTTATCCTGTCCACTTCTCTGCGGCGGGGACTTATCCTGTCCACTTCTCTGTGGTGGGGGACTTATCCTGTCCACTTCTCTGTGGTGGGGGACTTATCCTGTCCACTTCTCTGTGGTGGGGGCCTTATCCTGTCCACTTCTCTGTGGTGGGGGACTTATCCTGTCCACTTCTCTGTGGTGGGGGACTTATCCTGTCCACTTCTCTGTGGTGGGGGACTTATCCTGTCCACTTCTCTGTGGTGGGGGACTTATCCTGTCCACTTCTCTGTGGTGGGGGACTTATCCTGTCCACTTCTCTGTGGTGGGGGACTTATCCTGTCCACTTCTCTGTGGTGGGGGACTTATCCTGTCCACTTCTCTGTGGTGGGGGACTTATCCTGTCCACTTCTCTGCGGCGGGGACTTATCCTGTCCACTTCTCTGCGGCGGAGACTTATCCTGTCCACTTCTCTGTGGTGGGGACTAATCCTGTCCAGTTCTCTGCGGCAGAGACTTATCCTGTCCACTTCTCTGCGGCGGGGACTTATACCGTCCACTTCTCTGAGGTGGGGACTTCTCTGGATATACAGGGTTTTGGTCCCAGCAAAGCTTTTGCCTGGGTCCAATCACCTGACAGTAGTGGCATATAACCCATCCGCTAAAAAAAAAACTATTCCTGAGTCCTGTACTGTATAATTAAGTTGGTTCACGAAAATACTGAATAATGGCCACTAGATGGAGCTGATGATCATAGGAAATCCTGCCCTACACATTGCATCCTGGGGGCGTGCCCATGTCTAATATGCTCGGATCACTCTAATTCGGCATTTTTACCATGGAACCCTTTGAACAAAATTTCTGGTCTCAGGGAACACCTGCTAATAATTATTATATCTACAGCTCACTGTGCATAAGTGGGAAGAATGTTCCTTACATCTGTGGTCAGTGGGAGGAATCCCCCACTTACAGTTAGATAAGTTCCCTCTGACATCCGTGATCTTTTTAGCTGAGAGGCAGAAACTTTTTTCTTGCTCAAGGAGCCCTCAATTAACCTCAGGAGGAACCTTAAGGTCCTATGGAACCCTAGTATAATTGACCAATTTGTTTAGTGCCAACCAGATCGTAGTAATGTTAGAACTTCTTTGTTTGCGAAATCCAACCTGGTGTCGGTGGGAACATATCTGAGATGCAGACCTTGCTCCTAGCTCAAGGAGTCCCCTGTTAACCTCTGGAGGAACCCTAGTATAATTGACTTAATTATTTACTGGTAACAAGGGTGTAGTAATGTTAGACGTTCTTTATGTGTCAATGATAACATATCTGAGAGGCAGAAATTGCTCCTTGCTCATGGAACCCCTATTAACCTCTGGAGGAACCATAGGTTAAAACCCTAGTATAATTGAGCAATTCGTATAGTGCCAACCAGATTGTAGTAATGTTAGAACTTCTTTGTGTGACAAATCCAAATTGATGTCAACGGGAATGTATCTGAGAGGCAGAATTTGCTCATAACCCAAGGAACCCCTATTAGCCTCTGGAGAAACCCTGGGGTTCCATGGAACCCAAGTATAATTTAGTGCCAACCAGAGTGTGGTAATGTTAGAACTTTGTGTGCCAAATCCACCACTTGGTGGCAATGGGAACATATCTGAGAGGCAGAATGTGTTCCTTTTTCCAAGGATGCCCTGTGAACATCTTCAAGAACCCAAGTATAATTCACCAATGAGTTTACTGGCAACAAGCATGTAGTAATGTAAGAACTTCTTTGTTTGCGAAATCCAACCTGGTGTCAGTGGGAACAAATCTGAGAGGCAGAATTTGCTCCTAGCTCAAGGAGTCCCCTGTTAACCTCTTGAGGAACCCTAGTGTTATTGACTAATTTGTTTACTGGTAACAACGGTGTAGTATTGTTAGAAGTTCTTTATGTGCCAAATCCAACTTGGTGTCAATGAGAACATATCTGAGAGGCAGACATTTTTTTTCTTGCTCAAGGAGTCCTCAATTAATCTCTGGAGGAACCTTAAGGTCCTATGGAACCCTAGTATAGTTGCCCGATTCATTTAGTGCCAACCAGATTGTAGTAATGTTAGAACATCTTTGTTTGCGAAATCCAACCTGGTGTCAGTGGGAACAAATCTGAGAGGCAGAATTTGCTCCTAGCTCAAGGGGTCCCCTGTTAACCTCTGGAGGAACCCTAGTATAATTGACTAATTTGTTTACTGGTAACAAGGGTGTAGTAATGTTAGAAGTTCTTTATGTGCCAAATCCAACTTGGTGTCAATGAGAACATATCTGAGAGGCAGAAATTGCTCCTAGTTCAAGGAACGCCTACTCACCTCTGGAGGAACTCTAGTATTGTGACCAATTACCTTAGTGGCAACCAGAATGTAGTAATGTTAGAACGTCGTCGTCTCTATTTGCAGAATCCAACTTGGAAAATGTGTGACGCCTTTCTTCTCAACTGCTTGCTTTTCAGATATCATCCATTTTGACATTCCATCTATCCTCATAGAGATTGACACAGCCTTGCAACGCGATGCCATGAAAGAAGAACAGCTGCGGCGTGCGGCAGCGGGCAAACCAGAATCGGATGAGGAGTCAGAGAGTACGGCTCTCTGACGGTAACTACACCTTGTGCCCAACGTGACCAACAGCCAAATCTGTGCCAATTCCTGCAAATTATCCCCATCGTGCTCCTAGGGTGGGGGTGCCTTTTCCGAGAACAGGCCTTTTTATGACACATTGTCCAATTTTTCCCACCAAAACTAAAAAAAAAAAAAGGAAGGGATTTGTCTAAAATTTCATTCCGTGTGTTTACGTCTGTTGGACCACTGAGAAAGGTAACAAGGTGTCAAAGTCCAGTTTTGTATCTTAATAATAATTATCTTCTGAGTAACAGGAGTAATGTGTCCGCCATTTTATTGTAGTTAGTGCTGCTATCTCATTCCCCATAAATTTCACACTTCCTGTAACGGAGGGTCAATGCTGCAATGTGAGGGTTTGACGCTCCACAGCCTCTTGCCGCAAACTTTAGATGGTTTTTTTTTTTTATTCCCTTTTTAAAGGTCTCTTTTAATCGCATCTTATCATGCTTTTGCCTCTTTTAAACTTGGATTATTTAAATGTTTAGTAATATTTATTGAGACTCAGAGGAGTTGTACAGTTTTTTTTAGGCAGACCTCGTTTATCTGCTGGGACTGCATCTGGTATCTTGAAATAACATCTGCTTTTTTTTTTTTTTTTTTTATAACAATTGGTACTATACCTATGATGACCCCCATCCACCCACCATAAGTTATTATGTAATTATAAATATGTATTTTGCAAAATATTTATTTTGAAAAATCATAAAAGCAAAACAAGTAACCTATATTGCAGAATATTTTTTTAGTCACACTTAAAGTGAATGTGGCTATTTTATATTACAAAAACAGTACCTACATTAATGTATAAACAGTGCAACCACCTCCCAAAATTAAAAAGGGTGGGCGCACAACTTAATACGCAATTAAAATAAATAAATTGACCTATTTTAATTTTTTTAATTTTTAATATAAATTAATTTAAAAAAATTGCTTTGATATTTATTTTTTTTCTAGAAAATGTATTTATGAATGAATTGCATTTAGCATTTTTTTTTCATTTATAAATAGTACACCCACCTCCCAAAATTAAAATCAATGGTGTATTTAGTTGTGTGCCCACCTTTACACTTTAAGAACTTTGTAAACCTTTTAAATAAGGATATTAACACTAACACTATCTTGCTAGATTATCAATGTCAATCTAAAAAATATTTTTATTTTTTTTTGGAAATGTATTTATAAATTATTGGTAACAATCTAAAAATAAATATTCATTTATAAATACATTTAAAAAAAAAATACATTTTTAGATTAACATGGATATTAACACTCTCTTGCTAGATTATCAATGTCAATCTAAAAATGTATTATTTTTTTTTGGAAGTGTATTTATAAATTAATATTCATTTTTAGATTGCTACCAATAATTTATAAATACATCTAAAAATGAAGATTAATTTACAAATACATTTTTAGATTGACATGGATAATCTATTTGTAAATTAATCTTCATTTTTAGATGTATTTATAAATTATTGGTAGCAATCTAAAAATGAATATTAATTTATAAATACACTTCCAAAAAAAAATAATACATTTTTAGATTGACATTGATAATCTAGCAAGAGAGTGTTTAAGAACTTTGTAAACCTTTTAAATAAGGATCTTTGATAATCTAGCAAGAGAGTGTTAATATCCTTATTTAAAAGGTTTACAAAGTTCTTTGACATTGATAATCTAACAAGAGAGTGTTTAAGAACTTTGTAAACCTTTTAAATAAGGATATTAACACTCTCTTGCTAGATTATCAAAGATCCTTATTTAAAAGGTTTACAAAGCTCTTAAATACTCTCTTGCTAGATTATCAATGTTAATTTAAAAATGTATTTTTTTAATGTATTTATAAATTAATATTAATTTTATTTATAAATACATTTAAAAAAAAAAGATTTTAGATTGACATTGATAATCTAGCAAGAGAGTGTTTAAGAGCTTTGTAAACCTTTTAAATAAGGATCTTTGATAATCTGCAAAAGAGTGTTAATATCCTTATTTAAAAGGTTTACGTTAAAGTGTAAGGGTGGGCGCACAACTAACTACGCAATTGAAATAAATTAATTGTCCTATCTTAATTTTGGGAGGTGGGTGTACCATTTTATAAATTAATTTAAAAAAAAATTGCATTATGATAAATAAAATGTCGTTCATAAATACATTTAAAAAAAAAAAATTATCAAATGCAATTTTTTTTCAATTTATAAATGGTACACCTACCTCCCAAAATTAAAATAGGACAATAATTTATTTCAATTGCGTAGTTAGTTGTGTGCCCACCCTTACACTTTAAGAACTTTGACGTAAGCCTTTTTAAGTTGTAAGGGTGGGCGCACAACTAAATACGCAATTAAAATAAATAGATTTTACAATTTTAATTTTGGGAGGTGGGTGTACTATTTATAAATTAATTTAAAAAAATTGCATTATGATAAAAAAAAAAATTTAAATGTATACCGTATATACTCGAGTATAAGTCGAATTTTTCAGCCCTTTTTTTTGGGCTGAAAGTTTCCCTTCGACTTATACTCGAGTCCGCGCCGTCTGTCTGCATGATCAGCGTGTCATGCAGGCAGACGGCGGCCGGCGTGTGATAATGCACGGAGGCTATTCCAGCTTTAAAAAGCCGCGCCTCCTGCTCTTCTGTGATAGGCTGAACAGCTGTCAGTGTACAGCCTATCACGGACATTCTCTCATCCTCGTCCGTGGTATGAGAATGAGAGAATGTCCGTGATAGGCAGTCAGCGGTCAGCCTATCACAGACGAGGAGGAGGCGCGGCTTTTGAACTGTGAAATGGCCGCCGAACAGTATCATCACACGGCCGCTGTCTGAGGATGGAGATCGCCACAGGGAGGCTACACAGGACACAGGTAGGCTGCACATGCACACAGGACACACATGCACACAGGACACACATGCACACAGGACACACATGTACAGGACACACATGTACAGGACACACATGTACAGGGTACAGGTAGGCTGCACAGGACACAGGGAGGCATGCAGCTGCAGATGGACATTATTGACCCTCTGCATTTCTCACCCTCGACTTATACTCGGGTCAATAAGTTTTTCCCAGTTTTTTGTGGTAAATTAGGGGTCTCGACTTATACTCGGGACGACTTATACTCGAGTATATACGGTATATGAACTTCATTTTATTTAATGCATTTTTAAAAAAATGAATTTATAAAATGGCACACCCACCTCCCAAAATTAAAACAGGACAATTCATTTATTTCAATTGCGTATTTGTGTGCCCACCCTTACGCTTTAAGAGTATTGACGTAAACCTTTCAAATAAGAAATTGCGTTATGATGATTTTTTTTATTTGGAAATGTATTCATGGATTTATTTTATTTGTCATATGCAATTTTTTAAAATTAATTTATAAATGGTACACCCACCTCTAAAATTAAAGTAGGACAATTATCTACTTCAATTGCGTATTTAGTTGTGTGCCCACCCTTACACTTTAAGAACTTTGATGTAAACCTTTCAGTAAGGATTTTAACACTCGACTAGAATATGGATAGTAATATAAAATGTTATATTAATTCACTAATATATTTCCCCAAAAAAAAAAATTTCTCATGATAATTTCTTTTGGCTTACTACATTAGATGCCAGATTACACTAAAAGAACGACAATATGATGCCTGCTTTTATGCTGTTTAATTTATTTTCCTTGTACATTTTTTAAATAATTGTTTTTTTTTTATAGGTTTGAAGATATACTTTTATATTTTGTTAAACACACTGCTGGGATGAAATTATTTTGTTTCAGTTAAATATTGTTGTGTTAAATTTTGGTGCTTTTATAAATCTATATTTTTGTGTTTTTGAATTTTATACATGCAGAAATACTGTGTGTGTGGGAGGGCTTAAGTTCTATTTCAAACACCATCATTACTTTTTTGGCATGACATAAAATTTGCTGATTATTATGTTCCCTGGAGAGCACGCATATGTTGTAAATGATAATCAGAAATTTATGTGCAAATTAATTCAATTTTGGCCCCCCCAAAAAATTGAGAGATCTAAAAAAAAAAAAAAAAAAAAAATATTTGTCAAAAACGTTTTTTGACGTTTTCATAAAAAAAAAAAAAAAAAAAAAGTTGCATGTATTATGTCTTCATTGCAGAATGTCAGTGGCATTAAGATAGACATAGTTAAGTGCCAAACATATAGATATGAAATTTAGTTTGAAATTTGCAAAGGAAAAATCATTACATTCTCACTACAGCACATATAATCGATGCAAAATAGATGCTGTGTTCTCATTCATTTTTTATCACTTCATTAATAAATATACTTTTTAATTATTTAAACTGGAGCTCCCAGAACCACACCTCGTAACTGTAGTATTAGAAATAAATAGCCTAAGTTCAAGAGGGTTGCATTTGCACTTTTTTGTTTTTTCCAAAAATCAAAGTGACTTCTCTGTGGGGGAAAAAAAAAATAAAAATATTTCCTTCACAACTTTTATTTTAAATTTATTTTTACAGAGTAATATATGAAGTAAAAATAAAACAATCGTATCTTATTTTTAAACAACAACAAAAAAAAAAGAGACACCTTTAAAGTTAGCAAATCCTTAATTTAAAAAAAATATAAAACATATTTCCTAGTATATTGTGGTCTGTCTATTGCCTGTGAAATGGGATTAATTACAGAAATATTTTTTAAAAATGAAAAGAGTATATATAGTTTTTTTTTCTTTTTGCTCGTGTGAGTGTGTGAAATGTCGGTCTGCTATATGAAAGGAAGAAGAACATGTTATTGAATAATGTACATATGTATTTGTTCATAAAACTGTAAGAGATTCTAATGTAAAATTGTAAAGAAAAAAAAATGCTTGATGGGGGGGGAAAAAAGGTCAAGCTGTATTTTCCAGAAAAGTTGTAAATAATGGAATCAAAAAAAAAAATTAACTCCACATTGCTTTTCCCATCTGCAATTTTGTATAATTTTTTTTTCTGTCACACTTAAAATGTTTACATATTACCAGAAGCAATGGTTGAGCAACATCCCCATAATTTTGTCTTTAAAACCACTGTGTATTTTATTTATTTATTTTTTTTTTTGAACAAATTTGAAAAAAAAAACAAAAATGGCAAACAAGATTTGAGACGTTGTTATGAATAATATTGCTTTTTGACTTGTCAGATAAAATACAGAGATTGAAAAAAAGGACTTCACAATAGCAAGATTTTATTTTTTATTTTATTTTTTTTTTTTTTTGGAATAGAATTCTATAGCTTCGTCTTCTCTTCTAAGATCAGTGCATTGAAAATGAGATTGAAGAGAAACTTAATTTATCTGTAACCTGTCCTAAAATTTTTGCATTGGCCAAGCTGTGGATGATAGTCTTGTGCAAATCATTTGAAAAAAAAAATCATTGGAAAAAAATAAAAATAAATTCAAAGATTGACACTTTTGGGAAGAAAAAAAAAATGTGAGGCATCGTTTTGTGAAAAAAAACAAACAAAAAAAAACTGGTATAAATAAAAAATTACAGACGTCGGTGAACACTGGTGAAGTGATCAAGTTTTGCAGCTATGAACAAATATTTTAATCCTTATGAAAAAAAAATAAAAATAATAATGATTATTTTCCTGCCCCCTACACCTATTGCCTGTGGAGGTTTCTATGCACACTTTTTTTTTCCATCTCAGTGGTGCGCCATGTTTTATCTGTGTACAATCGTATTGTTGTACAGCACGAATATGTTTTTAAAGTATGCAACATGTCAACAGGAGACCCGCCGCCGCGGTCTTGCAGTGCGATGTACAAACTGGTTATGCAGCACTGGGAAGAAAAGTATTGACTTTCAGTATTTCCAGTACAACGTCTACAGATTTCATATCTTTGTGTCTGAAACATGTGATACTTCTTCTATTGTACCAGTGCATTCACATCTATGATACCACCACCAGGCCTGAACCATAGCTTCTCCTGAGCCCAGCACTCTCAAGATATCTTTTTATTTAAAAAAATTAAATACAAATTTAAACAAAAAAATAAATACATATATACATAAAATAAAAATAATGAATGAATCTGTTTTCTGTGGTTTTTTTTTTCTATTTTATTTTTTGTTCCAATTTTATTATTATTCATGTTACAGAACAAGTAAAACCTTGAAGCAGTAATAAACCCCAAAGCAAACTTTCATTATATTGCCAACCAAAAATCCAGGAAAAAAAAAAAACACGATACAAATGTTGTTATAAATGATCCTCTTGTTGTTCAGTCATGTTCGACTCTTTGTGACCTCATGGACCATAGCACGCCAGGCTTTTCTGTCCTTCACCGCCTCCCGCAGTTTTCCTTAACTTCACGTTTATTGTTTCGATGATACTATCTATCCATCTTGTTTTCTGAAGGGTCTAGTCAGCTTTTTTCTTCCTCCTCTTCTCCTTTTTCCTTCCATGCTTCCCAGCATTAAGGTCTTTTCCAATGGGTCCTCTCTTCACTTTAGGTGGCCAAAGTACTTGAGTTTCAGCTTCAGGATCTGTCCTTCCAGTCAATATTCAGGGTTGACTTCTTTCAAGATTGACTGGTTTGATTTTCTTGCCATCCATGGGACTTTGGAGAGTCTTCTCCAACACCATAGTTCAAAAGCATCAATTCGTCGGCATTCAACAACAACTGTTAGAGCAATTATTCACAAATGAAAGAAATAGAAAATAACCATCAATCGCCCTCGGTCTGGAGCTCCATGCAAGATGTCACCTCATGGGGTAAGGATGATCATGAGAATAGTGAGGGATCAACAAGGAACTACATGGGAGGAGCTTGGGAATGATCTCAAAAGGCAGTTGGGACCACAGTCTCCAAACAAACTATCGGTAACATAATACGCCGCCATGTACTGAAATCCTGCAGCACCCGCAAGGTCCCTTTCCTCAAGAAGGCACATGTACAGGCCCGTCTGAAGTTCTCCAATGAACATCTAAATGATTCAGAGAAGAATTGGGAGAAAGTGCTGTGGTCTGATGAGACCAAAATTGAGCTCTTTGGCATTAACTCGACTTGCCGTGTTTGGAGAAATAAAAATGCTGACAAGACTGTAGGAACACCATCCCTACAGTCACACACGAAGGTGGAAACATTATGCTTTGAACCTGTTTCTCTGCTAAAGGTACAGGCCGACTTTGCCGCATTGAGGGGCCAATGGACGGGGCCATGTATTGTAAAATCTTGGATGAGAACCTTCTTCCCTCAGCCAGAACACTGAAGATGGGTCGTGGATGGGTCTTCCAGCATGACAATGACCCAAAACATACTCAAGAAGCACATTAAGGTCATGGAGTTGCCTAGGCAGTCCCCAGACCTTAATCCTATAGAAAATTTATGGAGGGAGCTGAAACTTCGAGTTGCCAAGCGACAGCCAAGAAACCTTAAGGAGAAGAAGAGTGGATCAAAATCCGTCCCGAGATGTGTGCAAACCTGGTCACCAACTACAAGAAACGTCTGACCTCTGTGATTGCCAACAAGGGTTTCTCCACCAAGTACTAAGTCAGGTTTTTCTTGGGGATCAAATACTTCTTTTACTCACTGAACTGCAATTCTATTTATAACATTTGTATCATGTGTTTTTTCTGGATTTTTGGTTGATATTCTGTCTCCATCATATAAAATACACCTCTGATAAAAATTATAGACCCTTCATTTCTTTGTAAGTGGGCAAACTTACACACTTATCTGCAGGGGATCAAATTGTTATTTTCCCCCACTGTATATCTTAGATGCAGGCTCAGACTGCGACAAAAAATAGGCCTTGGCATTTTAGGCTGACCGGCATCATGTTCTGCTATGAGGCCAAAAGGGAGGACCGGTCCAGGAGGACTCAGAGTCCTGCTCGGTCAGCGTTGCTTTCTAGAGAACCCACATGGCTTGCAGCAGACAGAGACCCGCGGGTGAGAGCCAGGTGCATGATATATGAGATATCGTATATTTTATGTCGTGGCTCTCACCCTCTGGAGCTCTCGGTTACATTAGCCAGCTCTTGTTAGGACATGCGGCCGGGCAAATGCCTAGTGTGCCCTATGGCAAGTCCGGGCATGCTTTGATGCGATTTCTCTTTTAAGGAATGCTTTCTTTTATTTTTACCTAGTGATCTTTAATACAATCTTTACTGGTGAGATTTTGTTTTTCTTTTTTAAATCATTTGGAATGATGACCAAGTAATCGGCTGTCTGCCTTATGTTCATCTTTAAATAGCTGATATCAAAGATTTAAAATTCACTTGAAAAAATTGTATATCATTTGGAATTATCACAAAATATATAAACTTTATTGCGTACAATAAAAAAAATAGTCTTTACAGAAAACATACATAGAAACGGGACTGCAGAAAAAAGACCAAGTGGTCCATTTAGTCACCCAAGTTTTGTATTTTTTTTTAACCTATTCTGGTAACATTGGTTAAGGCCCATGATGAGGCCCATGATTGGGAACCATTCTGGTGGTGAGGTGTCCTCTATATTTATTACAAAATTAACTGAGCCTACACTTTTATCTAAATTTGGCCATTTACTGGTAAAATTTATCTCAACATTTTTTGTTTTAAGAGTGTTTGTTCCATTTTCTAATCTATAGTGGGGTCGAGTCAATGTTTTTGACAACAGTGGTGAGAAAATTTGAGGAAACAGGATGGAAATTTTTTCTCAAACTAACAAATCTAACAATGAATGTGGTTTTTGTTCAGGAAAGTCCCTTCAATCCAACCGAACGTTCAATTTTGGAATGAATGGACTTTTCCTGAAAGAAATTTTGGATTAAATTACATTTTGAAGGATTTTGCAAGGACATTCATCAAGTCATCACATGTAAGGAGAATTTTTGTATGAAAATCTTCTAGCTTAACAATAAATGGTGGCGCTATGTAACGTTTTTCAGCAAATGTTACCATTTTAAATCTTTAACTGCTGGTACAGAGGGTCACAGCAAAAGATGTCTTCTTCATTGAGGAGGTCTTGTTTTCAGTGGTGTTAAGTGTACTGGCGTAGGCCAAACACGATCTGTTAATACAGTAAAAAAAAAAAAAAAAAAAACAAAGAGAAAAAAAAAACATGATTATAGAGTCACTTATTCTCCCTATTATTTTTCTAAAGAGTTCTACACAGAGAAGCTATCATGGCTTTAGACGATCACGTTTTGGACCTCTGTCCAACACATGGGCCAAACAGTAATGACCTTAGGCTTCCCAGATGTAAGCAAACCTTCAGTGCCAAACTCCCAATCTGGTCATCTGTCATTTAAAGTGTTACTAAACCCAAATCACAAAAGCCAAAATAATTTGCATTACCTGCTCATGTGCACAAATATGAGACATGAGATATGTAGAAATCCTGTAGTACAAAGTCAAGGATGCCTTCAAAGATCAAGGGCTTGACTAATTTGACAGTTGAATAATTTTAAGAAATTTTGAAGCCATGTTTTTTTTTCCAGAAAAAAATTAATTTTTGGAAAAAATAAATAAAAAATGTGTGTGGAGTTGTTTTACAAAATTGAAAATAATTTTGTTACACTGGGAATGTGAAATACAGCATATATAAAAGTATTATGCTTGAAATAAAAGTACAGCTTTTGAGAGATGAGAACTCTTGAGGGAAAAGCTCTTCCCACTTTCATTCTGCTCCTCACCATTTCATTCAATTAAATATTTTTTAGGGCACCTCTGGCACTGGCATGCCAGGATGTGTTTTGTTGGCCTTGTAGCATTTGGAAAAGAATATTTTCTCTCACAATATTTGCAAATTGCAGCTTTGCTCTCAGCACCTGTCAATTAAGAGAGGACAGAAACTATCATCTACTGCAGGGGTCTCCAACCTACGGCCCTCCAGTTGTTCAGGAACTACAATTCCCCTCATGCCTGTGAATGTCAGAGTTTTACACTGCCTCATGGGATGTGTAGTTCCGCTGGAGGGCCGTAGTTTGGAGATGCCCTGCAGTGCCCCCTAGTGGTCCCCTAGTGGCAGAAATGCATATCTCTCTTGTTTGAGGACCTCACTGAGAAGTACAGTGTTACTTGAATTGTGTTCCAGGTTTTGCTTCTCTTCAGCTGAGAGAACTTGAAATCATTTAAGACTTCACATAATTCTTTAAGCTTTTCGTGCTTATTTATCATTGTAAAAGAACATATTCCACAAAAATCCGCCTTGAAAAAAACAACAACTTTTTTTTGCAATTTTTCTTTTTTTCCCCCCAGTCCTTCCCATCTCTACATGGGACTACAATAAAATATACTGATGCGGCAAAACCTTCTAGGGCAGGTTGTCTGCCCTGGCCACACAGTGGTTCACATTTATGCTTGTCCTCTGCTACTGCCATTTGTAGAAGTTACCAGAAATATCATACATAGTGAATAAAGGAGAACGCTGATGTATGTGGGGGCTTTGATGAGAAGAAACCCTCTTACATCAGAGTCCCCCTTTACACCAAAGTCCACAGCGTTCCAGCTTGAAAAAATAAAAATAAAAAAGCAGGCCGTGCACCACTGAAGTGTTCAGGTTTGGCTTGAAGAAAAGGTGGCAACCCTAACATTATTGAGATGGTTTAGTACTACTTTAAACCTCAGCAGTTCATTAATGACGGGTGCTAACCTAGTTTTGTTTTCCATCTCTATGGACAACTGGTAGAAGCCAGAATTAATGGTTAACGGAGAAGATTAAACCTATAGGTCAGTCTAAGGTTAATTGATGAGACAATGACGTTAGGGTCAAGTATGGAATGGGGACAAAGGTATGCTGGGAGAAGGAAGGCTGTAGACTTTTTTTACCCTACCTTCCTCTTGGATCTTGTGAGCCTACACGGAGGTCTGGTTTACACTCCCAAACACATGTCCTTTAACCAGATAAACAGGTTCAGAAAAAGGTTCTAACCCTACCATTATTCCAATACAAACAACATTTGGACTTCACATCTGCATTTGATGTACTCCAAATGTAGACCGATCGTCCAATCAACAGTGCTGAAATGTACTTTGGTTGGCAGATTATGGGCATAAATAAGTCTCTTTTTGTGGCATCCATGAGGTACAGAAAAAAAAAAACCCACAAGCACTGGTCCTAAATATATGAGACTTGAAGAGTTTATTTCTTCTTAAAAATTACAAGCCAATGCGCTTTAGAAACTGCAGCAGGCTTCATCAGGGCTATGATTAGGGAAAAAAAGACGAACAAAAAAATTATTTTATTACTTTAAATTCATATGTTATTTTATAACCCAAAATTACATTCTAAACGTAATATTTTTTCCCCTTATTCTATTGAGGGCCGCCACCAGCATAAGGCTGCTTAGGTATCCGCCTTAGGGCCTCAGGATAAAGGGGGGGGGGGGGGTGGCACTTGCTGAACCTGAGGGGTCACAATGGGCTTCCCTGTCGCATTAGCTTTTACAGGAGGACAGGAGCGGCAGC
The DNA here is from genome assembly GCA_037952835.1 of Lithobates septentrionalis. Lineage (NCBI taxonomy): Eukaryota > Metazoa > Chordata > Amphibia > Anura > Ranidae > Lithobates > Lithobates septentrionalis. The sequence goes on from JBBDGP010003704.1 coordinate 142,187, forward strand.
GGTGGAATTTACTGGAACCAATACCTGTATTTTCCTCCTGCAGCTGCTGAAAGCCTGTTGCTCCTCCTCTCCCTCCCAATGGCATTCAGTGGCTGCAGGAGGAAAATAGAGGCAATTGGTTCCAGTATACGCTGCCTCTGCCCCTTCTCTTCCACTTCCTTCTGGTGCCTGTACTTCCTCTTCTCGCAGCGCTGCCTGCTTCCCCTCCTCTTCTCTCCCGCCAGCTGCTGCAGGAAATTCCTTCAGGATGGAGAGCAGCAAAGGTGCCGGTAAATATGTAATTTACTGGCCCCTTCGTTTTCTGAATGAACACAGTAAGTACTCAGTACTGAACACTCACTCTGTTCATTGATAATTGAAGTATAGTCAACGGTGTATAAACGCTTCATCATCTTCCAACATTTGGTCTGAACACTACTGTTTTTTGTTTTTGTTTTCTGTACCACTTATATCTATTCCACAAACTCACTTGACTGCTATTAGAATAACAATGCAACATTTGTAAGCTTCTGGACTTACCTGAATCCAAGGTGACATGCAGGGGGGTGTCATAGGCCTGCAGGAACTGGTCTGGTGTGAGGAGCTCTCTACTGTGCAGGAGGTGCAGGATGGAGGTCTGGGGGATGGTTAGCTCGGGCAATTTCTCAAACAACGAATTGGGAATGGTTTTCGAGCCCTGGAGGGTAACGACACAATCAAAAAAGTCAAAGATCCGTAAACTTTCTGGTTGCACATAATGCATAGCCAAAAGGAAAAAATTGTGGAACCCAACGATATAAAGCAAAACCAAAATGGTTGCAAATCATTTTTTCTTCTCAAACGGTCCTCAGGTTAAGCTTTAGACCTTTGGCAGACATTATTTTAAAACGAGTGACTCCACAGTTAGTGAGATATATATATATATATATATATATATATGTGCCTGGGGGTTCTCATATTTAATATCTTACGCATGCAAGCTTTACTTCCTGCTTAGTAGTACTACACTCGGGTTGTAGCTTGTTGAGCCTTCTACGTCAAAACCAGTAGGCATGTGCAATTCGTTTCGTTCCGAATTCGTTAATTCGGGAATATCCGAATTAACTAAAACTTGTTTGACAAATTTTTTCCGAATATTCATAAATTCGATAAAATTGGACATTCGTAAATTCGGGCATTCGTACATTCGTACATTAGTAAATTAGTGAATTCGTAAATTCGGAAATCTGAAATAATAGTTAACTAATAATAACTTAACTATTAGTAATTACTAGTAACTTTTAAATAATAGGTATTGTAATTTCCTTTAAAATTTGGCTGTTAGTGAACGTAACACATACAAATTTATCCGAAGTTATGAATGATCCGAAAAAATGGAATGGAACGTAATGAATTAATAATAATAATAAATAACAATAATAATAACAACGTTTTATTATTATTATTTATTATTAATTTGTTCCGTTCCATTTGTTTAGATGCAGCATTCGTTTTGGATAATTCGTAACTTTGGATAAATTCGTATTTGTTACGTTCACTGACAGTCAAATTTGAAAGGAAATTACAATACCTATAATTTAATAGTTAGTTACTATTTCAGATTTTTGAATTTTCGGGTTTTTGGATTTTCAAACTTCGAAATTTCCGAATTTTCTAATTTACAAATGTACAATTTTACGAATGTACGAATTTACAAATGAACAAGTGTAAAAATGTACGAATGAACGAATGTTCGAATTTACGAAGGTACGAATGAACGCATTTACGAATCGCGATCATAACGAATGACCCGAAAAACGAAAAAAAAAAAATAAACTAATGAAACGAAAACGAAAATGAACAAATTTTTTGGCTGTGCACATGTCTAAAAACCAGTAGACATGTGCACTGCTGAAAAATTAGTTAGTTTTCATTTAACCACTTGACGACCGCCTCACGCCGATGTACGTCGGCAAGGTGGCACGGACAGGCAAAATCATGTACATGTACGTGATTTGCCTTCCGCGGGTGGGGGGTCCGATCGGACCCCCCCCCCGGTGCCCGAGGCGGTCCTCTTTTGTTCCCCGGCGATCAGAGGTGAGGGGGAGACCATCCGTTCGTGGCCCCCCCTCGCGATCGCCGCCGGCCAATTGAATCATTCCTTTGCTGCTGTATGCTAAACAGCAGCAAAGGAAATGATGTCATCTCTCCTCGGCTCGGTAATTTCCGTTCCGGCCCGAGGAGAGAAGACAGGTATGTGAGTGCACCAACACACACACACACACAGTAGAACATGCCAGGCACACTAAACACCCCGATCCCCCCCCCCGATCACCCCCCCCCCCGTCACAAACTGACACCAAGCAGGTTTTTTTTTTTGTTTTTTTTCTGATTACTGCATAGTGTCAGTTTGTGACAGTTACAGTGTTGGGACAGTTACTGTTACCCCCCTTTAGGTCTAGGGTACCCCCCCTAATAAAGTTTTAACCCCTTGATCACCCCCTGTCACCAGTGTCACTAAGCGATCATTTTTCTGATCGCTGTATTATTTTCGCTGGTGACGCTAGTTAGGGACGTAAATATTTAGGTTCGCCGTCAGCGTTTTATAGCGTCAGGGACCCCCATATACTACAGAATAAATGTTTTAACCCCTTGATGGCCCCCTAGTTAACCCTTTCACCACTGATCACCGTATAACCGTTACGGTTGACGCTGGTTAGTTTGTTTATTTTTTATAGTGTCAGGGCACCCGCCGTTTATTACCGAATAAAGGTTTAGCCCCCTGATCGCCCGGCGGTGATATGCGTCGCCACAGGCAGCGTCAGATTAGCGCCAGTACCGCTAACACCCACGCACGCAGCATACACCTCCCTTAGTGGTATAGTATCTGTACGGATCAATATCTGATCCGATCAGATCTATACTAGCGTCCCCAGCAGTTTAGGGTTCCCAAAAACGCAGTGTTAGCGGGATCAGCCCAGATACCTGCTAGCACCTGCGTTTTGCCCCTCCGCCCGGCCCAGCCCACCCAAGTGCAGTATCGATCGATCACTGTCACTTACAAAAGACTAAACGCATAACTGCAGCGTTCGCAGAGTCAGGCCTGATCCCTGCGATCGCTAACAGTTTTTTTGGTAGTATTTTGGTGAACTGGCAAGCACCAGCCCCAGGCAGCGTCAGATTAGCGCCAGTACCGCTAACACCCACGCATGCACCGTACACCTCCCTTAGTGGTATAGTATCTGAACGGATCGATATCTGATCAGATCTATACTGGCATCCCCAGCAGTTTAGGGTTCCCAAAAACGCAGTGTTAGTGGGATCAGTACAGATACCTGCTAGCACCTGCGTTTTGCCCCTCCGCCCGGCCCAGCCCAGCCCACCCAAGTGCAGTATCGATCGATCACTGTCACTTACAAAAGACTAAACGCATAACTGCAGCGTTCGCAGAGTCAGGCCTGATCCCTGCGATCGCCAACAGTTTTTTTGGTAGCGCTTTGGTGAACTGGCAAGCGCCAGCGGCCTAGTACACCCCGGTCGTAGTCAAACCAGCACTGCAGTAACACTTGGTGACGTGGCGAGTCCCATAAGTGCAGTTCAAGCTGGTGAGGTGGCAAGCACAAGTAGTGTCCCGCTGCCACCAAGAAGACAAACACAGGCCCGTCGTGCCCATAATGCCCTTTCTGCTGCATTCGCCAATCCTAATTGGGAACCCACCGCTTCTGCAGCACCCGTACTTCCCCCATTCACATCCCCAACCAAATGCAGTCGGCTGCATGAGAGGCATTTTCTTTATGTCCTCCCGAGTACCCCTACCCAGCGAACGCCCCCAAAAAAGATGTTGTGTCTGCAGCAAGCGCGGATATAGGCGTGACACCCGCTATTATTGTCCCTCCTGTCCTGACAATCCTGGTCTTTGCATTGGTGAATGTTTTGAACGCTACCATTCACTAGTTGAGTATTAGCGTAGGGTACAGCATTGCACAGACTAGGCACACTTTCACAGGGTCTCCCAAGATGCCATCGCATTTTGAGAGACCCGAACCTGGAACCGGTTACAGTTATAAAAGTTAGTTACAAAAAAAAAAATATATATATATATATAAAATAAAAAAAAATAGTTGTCGTTTTATTGTTCTCTCTCTCTCTCTATTCTCTCTATTGTTCTGCTCTTTTTTACTGTATTCTATTCTGCAATGTTTTATTGTTATTATGTTTTATCATGTTTGCTTTTCAGGTATGCAATTTTTTATACTTTACCGTTTACTGTGCTTTATTGTTAACCATTTTTTTGTCTTCAGGTACGCCATTCACAACTTTGAGTGGTTATACCAGAATGATGCCTGCAGGTTTAGGTATCATCTTGGTATCATTCTTTTCAGCCAGCGGTCGGCTTTCATGTAAAAGCAATCCTAGCGGCTAATTAGCCTCTAGACTGCTTTTTCAAGCCGTGGGAGGAAATTGCCCCCCCCCCCCCCCACCATCTTCCGTGTTTTTCTCTGGCTCTCCTGTCTCAACAGGGAACCTGAAAATGCAGCCGGTGATTCAGCCAGCTGACCATAGAGCTGATCAGAGACCGGAGTGGCTCCAAACATCTCTATGGCCCAAGAAACCGGAAGCTACGAGCATTTTATGACTTAGATTTCGCCGGATGTAAATAGCGCCATTGGGAAATTGGGGAAGCATTTTATCACACCGATCTTGGTGTGGTCAGATGCTTTGAGGGCAGAGGAGAGATCTAGGGTCTAATAGACCCCAATTTTTTCAAAAAAGAGTACCTGTCACTACCTATTGCTATCATAGGGGATATTTACATTCCCCGAGATAACAATAAAAATGATTAAAAAAAAATAAAAATGAAAGGAACAGTTTAAAAATAAGATAAAAAAGCAAAAAAATAATAAAGAAAAAAAAAAAAAAGCACCCCTGTCGCCCCCTGCTCTCGCGCTAAGGCGAACGCAAGCGGCAGTCTGTCGTCAAACTTAAACAGCAATTGCACCATGCATGTGAGGTATCACCGCGAAGGTTAGATCGAGGGCAGTAATTTTTGCAGTAGACCTCCTCTGTAAATCTAAAGTGGTAACGCAATTTTAAAGCATGTCATGTTTGGTATCCATGTACTCGGCCTAAGATTATCTTTTTTATTTCATCAAACATTTGGGCAATATAGTGTGTTTTAGTGCATTAAAATTTAAAAAAGTGTGTTTTTTCCCCAAAAAAATGCGTTTGAAAAATCGCTGCGCAAATACTGTGTGAAAAAAAAAAATGAAACACCCACCATTTTAATCTGTAGGGCATTTGCTTTAAAAAAATATATAATGTTTGGGGGTTAAAAGTAATTTTCTTGCAAAAAAAAAATAACTTTTTCATGTAAACAATAAGTGTCAGAAAGGGCTTTGTCTTCAAGTGGTTAGAAGAGTGGGTGATGTGTGACATAAGCTTCTAAATGTTGTGCATAAAATGCCAGGACAGTTCAAAACCCCCCCAAATGACCCCATTTTGGAAAGTAGACACCCCAAGCTATTTCCTGAGAGGCATGTCGAGTCCATGGAATATTTTATATTGCGACACAAGTTGCGGGAAAGAGACAATTTTTTTTTTTTTTGCACAAAATTGTCACTAAATGATATATTGCTCAAACATGCCATGGGAATATGTGAAATTACACCCCAAAATACATTCTGCTGCTTCTCTTGAGTACGGGGATACCACATGTGTGAGACTTTTTGGGAGCCTAGCCGCGTACGGAACCCCGAAAACCAAGCACCGCCTTCAGGCTTTCTAAGGGCGTGAATTTTTGATTTCTCTCTTGACTGCCTATCACAGTTTCGGAGGCCATGGAATGCCCAGGTGGCACAAAACCCCCCCAAATGACCCCGTTTTGGAAAGTAGACACCCAAAGCTATTTGCTGAGAGGTATAGTGAGTATTTTGCAGACCTCACTTTTTGTCACAAAGTTTTGAAAATTGAAAAAAGAAAAAAAAAAGTTTTTTCTTGTCTTTCTTCATTTTCAAAAACAAATGAGAGCTGCAAAATACTCACCATGCCTCTCAGCAAATAGCTTGGGGTGTCTACTTTCCAAAATGGGGTCATTTGGGGTGGTTTTGTGCCACCTGAGCATTCCATGGCCTCCGAAACTGTGATAGGCAGTGAAAAGTGAAATCAAAAATTTTCACCCTTAGAAATCCTGAAGGCGGTGATTGGTTTTTGGGGTCCCGTGCACGGCTAGGCTCCCAAAAAGTCCCACACATGTGGTATCCCCGTTCTCAGGAGAAGTAGCTAAATGTATTTTGGGGTGCAATTCCACATATGCCCATGGCCTGTGTGAGCAATATATCATTTAGTGACAACTTTGTGCAAAAAAAATAAAAAAATAAAAAAAATGTGTCACTTTCCCGCAACTTGTGTCAAAATATAAAATATTCCATGGACTCAATATGCCTCTCAGCAAATAGCTTGGGGTGTCTACTTTCCAAAATGGGGTCATTTGGGGGGATTTTGTGCCACCTGGGCATTCCATGGCCTCCGAAACTGTGATAGGCAGTGAAGAGTGAAATCAAAAATTTACACCCTTAGAAATCCTGAAGGCGGTGATTGGTTTTCGGGGCCCCGTACGCGGCTAGGCTCCCAAAAAGTCCCACACATGTGGTATCCCCATACTCAGGAGAAGCAGCAGAATGTATTTTGGGGTGCAATTCCACATAGGCCCATGGCCTGTGTGAGCAATATATCATTTAGTGACAACTTTTTGTAAATATTTATTTTTTTTTGTCATTATTCAATCACTTGGGACAAAAAAAATAAATATTCAATGGGTTCAACATGCCTCTCAGCAATTTCCTTGGGGTGTCTACTTTCCAAAATGGGGTCATTTGGGGGGGTTTTGTACTGCTCTGCCATTTTAGCACCTCAAGAAATGACATAGGCAGTCATAAACTAAAAGCTGTGTAAATTACAGAAAATGTACCCTAGTTTGTAGACGCTATAACTTTTGCGCAAACCAATAAATATACGCTTATTGACATTTTTTTTACCAAAGACATGTGGCCGAATACATTTTGGCCTAAATGTATGACTAAAATTGAGTTTATTGGATTTTTTTTATAACAAAAAGTAGAAAATATCATTTTTTTTCAAAATTTTCGGTCTTTTTCCGTTTATAGCGCAAAAAATAAAAACCGCAGAGGTGATCAAATACCATCAAAAGAAAGCTCTATTTGTGGGAAGAAAAGGACACATATTTCGTTTGAGTACAGCATTGCATGACCGCGCAATTAAAAGTTAAAGCGACGCAGTGTCAATTCGGAAAAAGACCTCTGGTCCTTAGGCAGCATAATGGTCCGGGGCTCAAGTGGTTATTCAGTTTTTTGTTTTTCTTATCATTTTTTTGGGTCATTCTTTATGATCGCAAAATCGAAAATTCAAAAATTCGTACATTCAAAAATCCAAAAAGAAAGAAAGAAAATCCGAAAATTCAAAAGAACGAAAATCCGAAAATTCGAAAGAACTATTAAATGATAGGTATTGGAATTTCCTTTCAAAATTTGGCTGTTAGTGAACGTAACGAATATGAATTTATCCAAAGTTATGAATTATCTGAAATAACGAATGCCGCATCTAAACCAATAGAATTAATAATAAATAATAATAATAAAAAAAGTTTTGTTATTATTATTAATTAATCAGGTTCCATTCGTTTAGATGCGGCATTCGTTATTTCGGATAATTCGTAACTTCGGATGAATTCGTATTAGTTACGATCACTAACAGCCAAATTTGAAAGGAAATTCCAATACCTATAATTTAATAGATAGTCGTTATTTCACATTTTCGAATTTCCGAACATTCTAATTTACAAATATTCTGAAAAATTAGTTAAGTGTTAAGGCTAGCCAGAGGCTAGCCTGTATTTGTGGGAGGAGTCTGAGAGGGCTATTTAAGCCTCCTCCTCTCACAGGCCAGGGCTCGTCGGCGTTTCTGGGTTGGTTGCACGTCACTTCCGGCCTCCTTACAGAGCGGCAGTCGGCCGCAGCCATGATGTCTCTGCCTCTCTTACAACACCGCCAGGGGACCGCCCGCCCGTCCCCCCTGCCTTCCCTGGGTTCCACCAGCATCAGGGGGGCCACCCCGCCTGTCCTCTCCTTCAGCCCATGTTCCACCCAGCATCAGAGGGGGGCCGCCCGCTTCTCCCGGCGCTCATTTTGGGGGAGAGACCGTCCCCCTTCCTTCCTCCACCCACTTTCTCCACCGCTCCATCTGGCCAGGCTCCACGGCTTCTCCCGGCGCTCATGGGGGTGGGAGGAGCATCCATCCATCCCTTCAGCTGAGATCATCCTGCCGCCTGCTTCTCTCCCTTATCACTGTGTTCCTGCCAGTGCCGTGGGAGCCGCCCGCCCGCTTCTCCCGGCGTTCGTGCCGGGGGTTGGGGAGCGGGGGGAGCGTTTGTCCATCCCTCCTCCAGCCACCCACCCACGGCTCCATCGTCAGGATGCCCCGCAAGCTTCTCCTGGCGTTCATGCGGCGGGGGGGGGGGGGGGGCTGTCCGTCCATCCTTTTATCCTTCCATCACCTCAGCCTGGCTCAATGGTGGGGGTGGGGCCGCCCGCTTCTCCCTTTCATCAGCGTTTCCTGCCAGCATCGTGGGAGCCGACTGCATGCTTCTCCCGGCGCTCTTTGAGGGGGGGAATAATGTCCATTCATCTGTCACTTGCCACTCACCCGCCACTTCACCTCCCTGGAACTATGCCAAGCATGAACGGGACGCCCGCACGCCTCACAGCTCTCATGGGGGAGGGGGTGCTCACCTGCCTGCTCATCTCCCGATACTCATGTGGGGCATCATGGGGGGGGGGGGATCCCCGCACGCCTCCCGGGCATCCACTACTTCAGTCACATGTTCATATCATGCGTTTCTGCCCCAGGAGTTCTGTCCTTGCGTTTTTCTGCCCCAGCGTTTCTGTCCTAGCGTTTTCTGCCCCGGTATTTCTGTCCTAGCGTTTTCTGCCCCAGTGTTTTTTGTCATAGCATTTTCTGCCCCAGGATTTCTGTCATAGCGGTTTCTGCCATAGCGTTCTGCCCCGGCATTTCTGTCATAGCATTTTCTGCCCCAGGATTTCTGTCATAGCGGTTTCTGCCATAGCGTTCTGCCCCGGCATTTCTGTCATAGCATTTTCTGCCTCAGCATTTCTGTCATAGCGGTTCTGCCCCAGTTCTGTCATAGCATTTCTGCCCCAAGGTGTTCTGTCATAGCAGTTTTTCTGACCCAGCTTTCTGTCTCAGCATTTATGTCTACTGCGTTCAGTCTCTGCATTGATGTTCACTGCGTTCAGCCCCGGCATTTATTATCAGTGCGTTTCTGCCCCAGCTTTTTTGTCATAGCGTTCTGCCCCAGGATTTCTGTCATAGCATTTTCTGCCCCAGGGTTTCTGTCAGTTTTTCTGCCCCAGCATTTCTGTCTCAGCGGTTCTGCCCCAGGGTTTCTGTCATAGCGTTTCTGCCCCAGTTCTGTCATAGCGTTTTTCTGCCCCAGGGTTTCTGTTGTAGCGCTCAGCCCCTGCATTTCCATCGTAGCGTTCGGCGCCAGCTTTCCATCATAGCTTTCTGTCACAGCGTACTGCCCCAGCATTTCTGTCTCTGCATTTTTGTCACAGCGTTTCTCCCCCAGGGTTTTTCACAGCATTTCTGTCATAGTGTTTCTGTCCCAGGAATTCTGTCATGGCGTTTTTCTGTCATGGTCTTCTGCCCCAGTATTTCCGTCTCGGCGTTCAGTCTCAGCATTTCTTTCATGGCACTTCTGCTCCAGGAGTTCTGTTATTGCATTTCTGTCTCAGCAATCTGTCGTTGCGTTTCTGCCCCAGGATTTCTGTAATGGCTTTCTGCCTCAGCGTTTAAGTCTCAGCGTTTCTGTCATAACGTTTCTGCCCCAAGGATTTCTGTCATTTCGTTTCTGCCTCAGTGTTCAGTTTCAGCATTTTCTGTCTTAGCGTTGCTGTCCTTGCGTTTCTGCACCAGGATTTCTGTCTTAGCTTTGCTGTCCTTGCTTTTCTGCACTAGCATTTCTGTCATGGCATTTCTGTCTCAGCGTTTCTGCACCAGGATTTCCGTCTTAGCGTTGCTGTCCTTGCGTTTCTGCACCAGGATTTCTGTCATGGCATTTCTGCCTCAGCGTTTCTGCCCCGGATTTCTGTCATGGCTTTTCTGCCTCAGCATTTCTGCACCAGGATTTCTGTCTTAGCGTTGCTGTCCGGGCGTTTCTGCACCAGGATTTCTGTCATGGCATTTCTGCCTCAGCGTTTCTGCCCCGGATTTCTGTCATGGCATTTCTGCTTCAGCGTTTCTGCACCAGGATTTCTTTTTTTTTTTTTTTTTTTTGTAATTCTTTATTTCTTTCAAATACATCACAAGGTAATCCACAGATACAGATGTAACAAAAGTCAGCATATACATAAATGATTAAGCCGTAGGCCTGTCACATAAAGGGTTATAGATCGAACCAGAGGCGGCAATCCAACAGACCCCTTAATTATACGTTCAGTGTAGTGTATGGAGAGTTATAACCTTATGGTGGGGTAGTCTGAAGACCCAGCCTGAGATAAACAAAAAGAAACGGGAGTTTCTCAAATATCAACTTAAAACCCCGTTCGGATCTATATAGCAACCAAGATTGATTAGTGATGATAAAATTAAAAATTTCCCAGCTGGCCGGGAGGGAAACCCCCCAAACGACCAGTTGGGTCCAGTCGTGGGAGCACTGATAGGCAATGTGTACCAAGATATGCTCATTATCTGACTAAGCTTTTCCCACAACTGAAGGGGATTGAGGGGGAGACAGAGGGGGGGGGGGTAGAAAAAAGGGGGGGGGGGAGGGAAGGAGAAAGGGAAGAGATTGCAGCGGCGGTGGCGCCCCCCGGCCAGGCAGGCAGCCCAGTCCTCGGAATCATTCAGCGTGAGCCATCTCCTGGAGGTATGGGTCAGAGTAAGTAAAGTGTTGCCAAGGTCTCCAAGTCTCCCGAAAGGCCTCCTCCCTGTCGTACAGCGTGGCAGTTAGATCCTCCATGTCTCGAAGTTCGTTCACTTTAGCATACCACTGCATTTTAGTAGGTGGGAACTCCGATCTCCAACACAAGGGTATACATGCCTTGGCTGCATTCAATAATTGAATGGTTAGAGAGGCTTTGTATTTCTTGATCGGACGTTTAGAGAGGTGCAGCAAGCAGGCCCCAGGGTCCCCCTCCAAAGCAACACCAGTCAGGTGTTCAACTGTGCGTGCCACCTCCAGCCAGTAAGGTTTGATTTTGGGACAGTCCCAGAAAACGTGAAGCATCGTTCCCTCTCCCTCCCCACATCGCCAACACAAGCTCGAGACCTGCGGGAAAAAACGATGCAGGGTAGAAGGTACCCTGTACCATCTAGTCACAACCTTATAGCACGTCTCTTGTACCCTGGTGGCCAGGGATGACTTCTGGGCAAAATGTAGGATCTTCCCTCTTTGGGATTCGGTGAATTGTACGCCTAGGTCTTCTTCCCACTTAGAGAGAAAGGGAGGTACGAATCCTTCTGTTGGTGATATCAGTGAGGAATAGATCAGTGATAGACAATGGCGGGTCGGTTCTTTGCGATGGCAGATTTGTTCCAGCTCTGTGAGCTTGCGCGATATGCCCGGAGTCCGAGCGCAACGGCGTAAGAAATTGCGAAGTTGGAGGCCGCTCAAAAAGTCTAGTGGAGGGCCAGAACCTGCCAGCCCGGCGTCCGCCGTAAGCTGGCCTGCACCAGGATTTCTGTCTTACCGTTGCTGTCCTTGCGTTTCTGCACCAGGATTTTAGTCATGGCATTTCTGCCTCAGCGTTTCTGCACCAGGATTTCTGTCTTGGGGTTGCTGTCCTTGCATTTCTGCACCAGGATTTCTGTCATGGCATTTCTGCCTCAGCGTTTCTGCCCCAGATTTCTGTCATGGCATTTCTGCCTCAGCGTTTCTGCACCAGGATTTCTGTCTTACCATTGCTGTCCTTGCGTTTCTGCACCAGGATTTCAGTCATGGCATTTCTGCCTCAGCGTTTCTGCACCAGGATTTCTGTCTTAGCGTTGCTGTCCTTGCATTTCTGCACCAGGATTTCTGTCATGACATTTCTGCCTCAGCGTTTCTGCCCCGGATTTCTGTCATGGCATGTCGGCTTCAGCGTTTAAGTCTCAGCGTTTTTTGTCCTTGCGTTTCTGCCCCAGGATTTCTGTCATTGCATTTCTGCCTCAGCGTTCTGTCATTGCGTTTCTGCCCCAGGAATTTTGTAATGGCTTTCTGGCTTAGCGTTTAAGTCTCAGCGTTTCCGTTATAGCGTTTCTGCCCCAGGATTTCTCTCATTTCAAATTCTGCCTCAGCGTCAGTTTCAGCATTGCTGTCATAGCATTGCTGTCCGGGCGTTTTCTGCCCCAGGTTTTCTGTCAGAGTTTCTGCTTCAGCGTTCAGTCTCAGCATTTCTGTCGGTAAGCGTTTTCTGTCATACCGTCACTGTCCTTGCGTTTCTGCCCCAGGATTTCTGTCATAACGTTTCTGCCGCAGCGTCCAGTCTCAGCATTTCTGTCATAGCGTTTCAGGCTCGGGATTTCAGTCATCATCGTTTCAGGCTCGGGGTTTCAGCCATCATCGTTTCTCAGAGGGGCATTGTTGTTCAGTTATGTCATACTCCAGTAGCTGTCCTCATCTTCGTCGTTTGTCATGTCTCATCGTATCTTTGTTCATGTTTGTACCTCGGTCAGTTAGCTAGGGCTCACATGTCAGGATCTGTCACGTCTACAGATCCATACGGGCTGAGGTTTCGTTTGTTAATGATTGTTGACCACAATCTTCTCGCCCGTATACCATACGTCATACGATGCACGTTCATTCACCACACCTGTACAATCACCCACCACGGTCTGTGGGTACACCAGCCCTGAGTTTTCAGTTTAATTACCTGTCTCTGCGCTGCAGGTTACTCAGGCTCACTTACCACTTACACGAGGGGGGGATCCGTCAGCAGGTTCATTCACGCGCAGTGGTCTTGACATTTTTGTTCCTGTTCTCATACTTAGGTAGGCACAGAGGGGCGTTGTTGTTCTCATGTCTTGTCTGTCATTTCTCTTGTTCGTGTTCTCAGGTTGGGCTGCGTTGGCATCCATCATCCCCTTGTTGGTCCTTAAGTGGTAGGTTGGGCAACGTCGTCCTGATTCTGGATTCCATTCTCTGCTTTGATCTCTGGGCTAGGATGTGGCCTGGAAGACTGCAGGGGTGGTCAGTCCAGTCATTTTTTCCGGTCTCCAGCCAGTTCCAGGTAGGGGGAGTTTCAGTCACTTTGGGTATGACTGTGTCATGCCATGGGACTCATTTCCCCGGGGTGGAGTCTGGCCCTTCTTCCTCGGTTCAGGATTCAGACTCTGTTGCCAGGTCAAAGGCTGAAGCACGACCGGATCAAATCCGGTGGGACCAGTATTCTGTGTCTGGCTTGGTTTCGCCATGTTGACAATGCTCATTGCCATAGTGCATGGGCCTCATCCAACTACTCCATCACATCCTTCAGGTATTTAGCATTTTGAACTCCTGCCAGTTGTCTTTTGGCACTCACCCTTGCACTTTCCCATACCAGTATGGGTAGGTCAGGGCTTGGGGGGGGGGTTCACTGAGCACTTCTCTGGTGTCCGGTCGAAGTTTCGATCTTCTCGGCTATCATTTTGCAGGGACTCCTCAGGACAGCCATTGCTCCCCTTCTTCCACGTATCCTCTCATTCACAATCAGTTCATTCTCAAGTCTGGGTCGTCTCAGGCTTGATCCAATCGTTCACGGGATGTTTAGTTGGGCTCTGGGCAGCTTCACATGTTCTATAGGGGGTTCGGTCTCATAACCAAGTCAGGAGTCGGGAAGTTTCTCCTGTCATAGTGGATACTTATCGGATATATACTGTTGCCATCCGGGCGCGCGCTTCTCCACTTGATGGATTCTCACCTTCCCTTATTCACCTAAATTTGTGTCTTTTTGCCCTCTTTTCAGGCATACTGACCAATCAGGCCAAGGCACACCTCAGGCCTTGGTGCTTAGGAGTATCACTTTCTCACTCGAAGACTCTGACTACAAGTGTTAAGGCTAGCCAGAGGCTAGCCAGAGGCTAGCCTGTATTTGTGGGAGGAGTCTGAGAGGGCTATTTAAGCCTCCTCCTCTCACAGGCCAGGGCTCGTCGGCCTTTCTGGGTTCCCACCCACCCGTTTCCCCCAAATTTTCATGCATGCTCATAATACTTTTCTTACATTCAGAGTATGCCCTCTTTTCAGGCATACTGACCAATCAGGCCAAGGCACACCTCAGGCCTTGGTGCTTAGGAGTATCACTTTCTCACTCGAAGACTCTGACTACAAACGGGTTTTTGTTAATTCGGATGTTTGCGAATTTGTCGAAATTGGTTAAAAAACTAATTCGGAACTAAACGAATTGCACATGTCTAAAAAAACACTATACAGGGCTTGTCTTGTCCCCACCGCAAACTCGATCATTTCAGATTGATGATCATGGCAGAAAGAAGGACTTTTTGTTGCTAAAAACAATGTAACTTAATAATTTTTTCACGTGACGTGATATTTGTTTTTAAGTTGTCTGAATTTTAAGGATCTGTCCACATTTAGCACATACCTGCTACAAACAAAGAAGCACCAGCATGTTCTTCTCTAAGTTACTCCCGTCTAATAGTTACTGTCCACAATTAGTCCAAAGTCCCTTTTCCATCTTTCTAAAGAACTTGGCCTTGGCCATACTTTATATAGCTGTGCTGACTTTAGGTGAGTAGGTTTATTTGAAGAAGCAACACGCTGCATGTAAGTGTTTCTTCTGCACAGTTTTACGAATGTGTAGGGGGGGCAAGGAGCCTTAGATATCACAAAAGTTAAGGATGCCATCAAGGACTTGACTCAAATTTGACAGTTGCAGAAAGTCATGGATGCCTTCAGACTGTGTCAGAGAATTCGGTAGGTAGGTTACCATTTGGGAGCGGCCTCGGGTAGGGAGCATTTCCCCTACCTTAGCCAGCAGCAGGAGAAGCCTGGAGGCAAGAAGGGAGCTAGAGTCTGGGCGAAGCTGGAGCTGGGAAAGAGACCGAAGCGCCAGGCTGAGTAGGAGGGGCAGCATATAGAAGAATCTCCTCACTGCAGGAGCCAAGTGAAAAATAGAGGGGATTTGTTCTTCTATATGCTGCCCCTCTCATGTGTAGACAAATATGACAGGGTAGCCGCATGGGCCCCCTACAGAATGGGGGTTGGGTTGCAATTGCGACCCCTATAGCTACGCCTTTGCCTGCAGACTTGATTGATAAAGTCATGGACACAACATGAAAAGATATTTCCAAGTTACGACTCCATTGAGTCTACTAACCCACCAATCAACATTGAGCCTTCCCCCTCTATCCATTAGCAATAGCCCTTCCCCTTCACTGACCTTGGGGTATTTGGTCAACTGCTTTCCGATCTTGAGTATCTTGGTCAGGCACTCGGTGATGATGCCATCTGTGGCCTCCTCACTGTACTTATCCCCCAAGTATTGACCAGGAACATCCAGCACTTTGTAGCTCCACTGGCTGAAAAGTCGGTTGGGGATGTTATGGGACAAAACCAAAATCTTGGCGTTCGGCACTAGCGCCCTGTAAAGTAGGACACACACATTTCACTTGAACCAAAATATTAGAAGTATTGAAATGCACTTCATTTCAATTGAAGGCCACATCCAATGTGAAATGAGCAAGCTGAACCCAACTGTCCAGATTATAAAACCCTTCCAACTGTCCAGATTATAAAACCCTTCCAACTGTCCAGATTATAAAACCCTTCCAACTGTCCAGATTATAAAACCCTTCCAACTGTCCAGATTATAAAACCCTTCCAACTGTCCAGATTATAAAACCCTTCCAACTGTCCAGATTATAAAACCCTTCCAACTGTCCAGATTATAAAACCCTTCCAACTGTCCAGATTATAAAACCCTTCCAACTGTCCAGATTATAAAACCCTTCCAACTGTCCAGATTATAAAACCCTTCCAACTGTCCAGATTATAAAACCCTTCCAACTGTCCAGATTATAAAACCCTTCCAACTGTCCAGATTATAAAACCCTTCCAACTGTGCAGATTATAAAACCCTTCCAACTGTCCAGATTATAAAACCCTTCCAACTGTGCAGATTATAAAACCCTTCCAACTGTCCAGATTATAAAACCCTTCCAACTGTGCAGATTATAAAACCCTTCCAACTGTCCAGATTATAAAACCCTTCCAACTGTCCAGATTATAAAACCCTTCCAACTGTCCAGATTATAGAACCCTTCCAACTGTCCAGATTATAAAACCCTTCCAACTGTCCAGATTATAGAACCCTTCCAACTGTCCAGATTATAGAACCCTTCCAACTGCCCAGATTATAGAACCCTTCCAACTTCCCAGTTTATAAAACCCTTCCAACTGTCCAGATTATAAAACCCTTCCAACTGTCCAGATTATAAAACCCTTCCAACTGTCCAGATTATAGAACCCTTCCAACTGTCCAGATTATAGAACCCTTCCAACTGTCCAGAATATAGAACCCTTCCAACTGTCCAGAATATAGAACCCTTCCAACTGTCCAGAATATAGAACCCTTCCAACTGTCCAGAATATAGAACCCTTCCAACTGTCCAGAATATAGAACCCTTCCAACTTTCCAGAATATAGAACCCTTCCAACTTTCCAGAATATAGAACCCTTCCAACTGTCCAGATTATAGAACCCTTCCAACTGTCCAGAAAATACATTCAGCATGGCCGACAGTCCAACCCCTCAACATGTCATGAAGATGCTTATAAAAGCTGATGTTCTTTGAACAGAACCTGAAACCACAACATCCAATCAAATAGCTTCTGGCTAGCAAAAAAAAGCAAATTATCACCCGTTTATTTATTTATTTTTTTTAAGATTACTTTTCTAAAACAAGCACTCTAATGTTATTTTAGATAATATTAATTTAGAGAAAAAAAACTTCACCAAACACTTTACATATCCGGAGTCTAAAGGGAATATTAAATTGTACCAGGATTAATTTTATACAGTTTAATAAACAGATTTGCATAATTTTGAACACGTGCCAAAAAAAAAAAAAAAAAAGCATTTCTGAGCTACAATAAAAATGTTCAATTGAAATAAAATGCCCTAATTCATATATTATTATATAGTATACAGAATTGTGATGGGGGTGGATTACCTCGGCAAAGGAGAAGTGCTCACCAACACAGATTTAGACAGATTTGTGAACAATATTTGGGAGAAATCGGCCTTTTGTGTACATAGAGAAAGTCGTAGATCTTTGCGCTTAGCTCGTGATAAATGGGGGCAAACACAAAAGCTTGGCGTTTTATAATTTTGCTTAGTGTAGTATTATAATTATTATGACATATTTTATAATAATATCATAACATATTATATAGGATTTGGCATATATTATATTTTACCCTTCAAAAATGACCTTATAAAATGTGACAATAATAAAAATGAATTGTGGGGGACATACACAATCCTTTGTGAGGCACAATTACCGCCATATGCTTAGGCGTTGGCTCTGAAATATGACCTTTAAAAAAATAATTTTTACTGTATTTCGGGATAAAAAAATAAATAAAAAAAGATGCAACATTCCAGTAAATGGATATTTCACTAAAATATGAAGCTTTCTAAAGCTGAACTCAGCCCGTAGAGAACACTCGGGTGGAATACATGTACTGTATGTGAACTGTCTTATCTGACAAAGAATTTGTAATTCTGTCTGGCCATGTTCTTGATTCCTGCACCTCTACCAGACAGCAGAGCAGGGCATGTCACAGCCACGCCCCCCCCCCACCCCATCCCCAGGTAGCTGATTGGATGGTGATGGTGCAGATAAGTCATTGGCTCTGCTCTCTCAGCACACGTGCATGTAGTACGTGCTGATTGGCTGTTAGTGCTGCTGAACCCCGAGTAGCCGGCAAGGATTGATGTACTCATTAATGAAAGAGCCTGGATAGCGTGTAACCCAATGGTCGTTTTTTTGGGGCTGTTTTTGGCAAAGCATAAAAGACGAATCTCACCCACCTTTCCCCTCGTTTCTTCATCTTCCTCAGATCCCTCAGCACACAGTACAAGACGTCTCCACCTGACTGAAACACACGAGACAAAGGACGCCAATCAGAAGCCAGCTCTTACCGTATACATCCTCACCATTGGACAAGGTCTGACTTGGCACCAGACTGATATTTATTCTTACAGGGTGAATATTTTCTAGCTTTTAAAGTGTAAACAAAAAACCTTACAGCTTCAGTGTACAACTACTACCACCATCACCACCACTGACACTACTACCATTACCACCACAGACACTACTACCATCACTATTACCATCACCGACACTACCACCATCACCGACACTACCACCATCACCGACACTACCACCATCACCACCACTACCACCATCACCACCACTACCACCATCACCACCACTACCACCTTCACCACCACCTTCACCACCACCTTCACCACCACTACCACCTTCACCACCACCCCCACGGACTCTACTACCATCACCACCACTGACACTACTACCACCATCACCACCACTACCACCATCACCATCACCAGCACCCCCACGGACTCTACTACCATCACCACCACTGACACTACTACCACCATCACCACCACTACTACCATCACCACCGCTGCCACTACCACCACCACTGACACTACTACCACTGACACTACTACTACCACCATCACCACCACTACTACCATCACCACCACTACTACCATCACCACCGCTGCCACTACCACCATCACCACCACTGACACTACTACCATCACCACCGCTGCCACTACCACCATCACCACCACTGACACTACTACCATCACCACCACTGCCACCATCACCACCACTGCCACCATCACCACCACTGCCACCATCACCACCACTGCCACCATCACCACCACTGACACTACTACCATCACCACCACTACTACCATCACCACCACTACTACCATCACCACCACTACTACCATCACCACCACTACTACCATCACCACCGCTGCCACTACCACCATCACCACCACTGCCACTACTGACATTATTACCATCACTACCACCACCACCACTGACACTGACACTACTACCATCACCACTACTGACACTGCTACCATCACCACCGCTGCCACTACCACCATCGCCACCACTACCATCAACACCGCTGCCACTACCCCCATCACCATCACTACCACCACTGACACTACCACCATCACCACCACTGACACTACCACAATCACCACCACTACCACCATCACCACCACTACCACCATCACCATCACCATCACCACCACTGACACTACTACCATCACCACCACCGCTGCCACTACCACCATCACCACCACTGACACTACTACCATCACTACCACTACTACCATCACCACCGCTGCCACTACCACCATCACCACCACTACCACCATTACTACACCATCAACACCGCTGCCACTACCACCATCACCGCCACTGACACTACCACAATCACCACCACTACCACCATCACCACCACTGACACTACCACCATCACTACCACTACTGACATTATTACCATCACTACCACCACCACTGACACTACTACCATTACCACCGCTACCACCATCACCACCACTACTACCATCACCACTACTGACACTTCTACCATCACCACCACCATCACCGCTGCCACTACTACCATCACCGCTGCTACTACCACCACTGCCACTACTACCATCACCACTACCACCATCACCACTGCCACTACTACCATCATCACCACCACTACTACCATCGACACCACCACTACCACCATCACCGCTGCCACTACCACCACTGCCACTACTACCATCACTGCTGCCACTACCACCTTCCCAACCACTGCCACTACCACCTTCCTAACCACTACCACCATCACCATCACCACCACCGCCACTACTACCACCATTATCACCATCACTGCTGCCACTACCACCATCACTGCCACTATCACTATCACTGCCACTACCACCATCACCACCACTGCCACTACCACCATCACCACTATCACCAGCACCAGCACCGCGACTACTACCATCATCACCACTGCCCCTACCACCATCACTGCCACTACCACCATCACGATCACCACCAATGCCACTACCAACATCACTATCACAATCACCACCACTACTACCACCATCACTACCTCCGTCACTTCCACCATCACCACCACCACTGACTTCCCCAACCAGAAAATCACAGAATTCCCCTCTCCAATGCATGCACCATGTGAACACTGAAAATCACAACCCAGATTAGTCTCCATTCCTACAGAGGTCCCCAATAACAGTTGCAGTCAGGGCTGTTGTTAGAAACCCATGGGGCCACATACATAAAAACACAGTTTACTATGCTTCAGTTATGAACGAACACAGTGAGTGATTGGTACTGATTGGTACAGATCTCTGCTTACCTCAAGAACATGGATGGTACAGGACGGGTAGAGAAGCAAGATGCCCGTTACAGTCTCCCCCTGATTATACTGCTGGAACTGCTGCTCCCAGAATTCTACAAGAGGACACAGGAAATAAAAACAAACATCTAAAATTGACAGGAGGGGCAACTATGAATCATGGGACACCATGAGAAAACTTTGATGAGGGTCATTAACCAAATATAGTCATGTGGCCATATTAGTTCAATGATGTCACCAGCATCCCTATCCCTTTGTAATGCCTTTTCTCAAGACGTTACATCGACGACCTGTAAAGTAAAAAATATTCCGCTTCCGGGTGCAGCCAGTTCTTGGCTCTACCAGTGTCCCTCATTCTTACCAACTTGAGAATACCATTGACAAATTTTGGATGGGGGTCACCCAACTAACCACATAACAAAGGGATGGAATGGTAATGATATCATTGGCCTAATATGGCTATATTTGGATAATGTCATTGACCAAATATGGTCATGTGTCCATAGAGTTCAATGATGTCACCAGCAACCCTATCCCTTTGTAATGTCTTTTCTCAAGATGTTACACCAACGACCTGTAAAATAATAAATATTCTGCTCCCTGGTGCAGCCAATCCTTGGCTCTGCCAGCGCCCCTCCTTTTTTCTGAGCGTGCAATTGTTTTTCCAGAATGGTGGTTCTCAAAGTTTTGCTTCCACCAAAGCTCACATACTCATCATAGATGATTCAATCAATATCAGCGGACCCTCAACCTGTGGCAGCCTTGCTGGGTTGTTGTGAAGAGCTAAAACTGCGGTCTCCAAACTGCGGCCCTTTGCTTGCATTCATCCAGCCCTTGAGCCAATATTCCTGCCACTGACACCAACAATGGGGCATAATTCCTCCCACTGACGCCAACGATGGGGCATAATTCCTCCCACTGACACCAACGATGGGGCATAATTCCTCCCACTGACACCAACGATGGGGCATAATTCCTCCCACTGACGCCAACGATGGGGCACTATTCCTCCCACTTACACCAATGATGGGGCACTATTCCTCCCACTGACACCAATGATGGGGCACTATTCCTCCCACTGATACCAATGATGGGGCACTATTCCTCCCACTGACACCAACGATGGGGCATAATTCCTCCCACTGACGCCAACGATGGGGCATAATTCCTCCCACTGACGCCAACGATGGGGCACTATTCCTCCCACTGACGCCAACGATGGGGCACTATTCCTCCCACTTACACCAATGATGGGGCACTATTCCTCCCACTGACACCAATGATGAGGCACCATTCCTCCCACTGACACCAGTGATGGGGCACCATTCCTCCCACTGATACCAATGATGGGACACTATTCCTCCCACTGATACCAATGATGGGGCACTATTCCTCCCACTGACACCAATGATTGGGCACTATTCCTCCCACTGATACCAATGATGGGGTACTATTCCTCCCAATGACACCAATGATGGGGCACTATTCCTCCCACTGATACCAATGATGGGGCACTATTCCTTCCGCTGATATGAATGATGGGGCACTATTCCTCCCACTGATACCAATGATGGGGCACTATTCCTCCCACTGATACCAATGATGGGGCACTATTCCTCCCACTGATACCAATAATGGGACACTATTCCTCCCACTGATACCAATAATGGGACACTATTCCTCCCACTGATACCAATAATGGGACACTATTCCTCCCACTGATACCAATGATGGGGCACTATTCCTCCCACTGATACCAATGATGGGGCACTATTCCTTCCGCTGATATGAATGATGGGGCACTATTCCTCCCACTGATACCAATGATGGGGCACTATTCCTCCCACTGACACCAATGATGGGGCACTATTCCTTCCACTGATACGAATGATGGGGCACTATTCCTCCCACTGACACCAATGATGGGGCACAATTCCTCCCACTGATACCAATGATGGGACACTATTCCTCCCAATGACACCAATGATGGGGCACTATTCCTCCCACTGATACCAATGATGGGGCACTATTCCTTCCGCTGATATGAATGATGGGGCACTATTCCTTCCGCTGATATGAATGATGGGGCACTATTCCTCCCACTGATACCAATGATGGGGCACTATTCCTCCCACTGATACCAATGATGGGGCACTATTCCTCCCACTGATACCAATGATGGGGCACTATTCCTCCCACTGATACCAATAATGGGACACTATTCCTCCCATTGATACCAATAATGGGACACTATTCCTCCCACTGATACCAATAATGGGACACTATTCCTCCCACTGATACCAATGATGGGGCACTATTCCTCCCACTGATACCAATGATGGGGCACTATT